>CM041781.1:173630000-173663882 GCA_023374045.1 Limonium bicolor
ATACACAAAACTTCACTCATTTAGCACTACATCACAATATAGTGCTTAATTTAAATTGCATGGCACTTAGGCCCTTAAATAACATGGCTCTTAGGCCCTTAAGATGCATAAATCATAAACACTGAATTTCCCATATTATATTTGCCTTTGACCTGCAAATACACTCAACAATACATATGCCTTTTACTAAGCCCTTGAGAACATTTTACTAAGTCATTCACCATTGGCTCCTTAGATCATTTTAAAAGCAATATAAGCTCATTTCTCCTAAGACATTAAACTACATTAAGTTAGCATATTTACCTCTTTTCCTCACAAACTTCTTTCTTGTTTCCTTGACTAAATTGGCAAGGCTTTTAGTTGTTTGTCAACTTCTAAACATTATACAAGTGATAAAATGAGTATACAAGCTTTATGCTTCATCTCATTGTAAACCCTAGATTATACATTGTTTTAAAAACATTAAGATAGTTGTTTTACCTTAGAACTTGAAGAGAGTTTGAATATATATCAAGAGAGGACTCCACCTAGTCCATGAAAGGTTGGAATTAAGCTAGAACAAGGCAACATAAGGGCACCATTAAGAGTGATTTTCGGACAACACAAAAAAAACATGAAGGAAACATCATTTTTCTTTGAGTTTCCTTACCTTGAAGCAAAGGAGAACAATAATATGTGAAAAGGTGAGCTCAAGCTCCTCCAATGGAGATTCTTCTTGGCACCAAAATGGAGCTCTTGAGATTTTGAAAGGATAGAATTGAAGAGCTTGATGAGAGGAAGAGAATGGTGGTCTTAGAATTTGATTTGGCAAAATGAGCTAGGAGATACAAGTGGTCAAAGATGGAGTTTTGGTGTGTACTATTGCAAACCGTAAATGGAGAATGAAGAAGAGGTAGAACAGAGCTTGGAACCGTGGGAAATGAGGAAGGAAATGAGAGAATGAGATAAGTTTTGCTTTTAGAAGATATTTATACCTTAAAGTAAATAGTAACCATTAGTCATCATTTGTCACTTAATAAACTTACATGTGTGGTGACTCATTACTACAAAAACCGGCCCCCTTTATGTTTCTAAGGGTATTTTAGTCTTTGCTAGCCAATTTATTTACTTATACAAACATATGTTACAAACAAGCTTATTTTAGTTACTATTCACTAAAACAAGGCACATAGATGTGAAATTTTTGATTTCCCATTGATATAGACTTCCAAATGTGATACTATATAGTACACATGTTAATTAAAGAGTAATGATGGACATTTAGCCATTCAAAACTCATTTACAAGACAATTTTTCAAAATGTGCTTTAAGACTCCTTAAAGCACATTTTGTGTTTTAACTTGTTTTCAAGCTTGGTTTTCTTTCGTAATTGGTTTAATATGTTCATTAGTATATATATAAGGTCTTGGTAAGTTCATTAGGTCTTAACCAAGCTTATCCCAAGCTTAGAGCACATTTTGGCCTTTATTGACCTTAAAGCATTATTTGTGTTTTCTATGGTTTAAATTGTTTACTAATGTTTCTAAGACTCTTTTAGTCTTAATATACCATATTTAGGTGTTTAAAACAACATACTAAGGTTTGGGGTATTTCAAGCCACCAGAAAGGATTACTTCCCTTTGCCATTATAGATTAAATGCTAGAAAGATTGGCAGGTCAGGAATTTTATGTTTCCTAGTGTTATACCCAAAATTTGACCCCCTGGTAAGGTCTACGAGGTTGTGAGAGCCATCTCCATCAAACAGTAAGAGACTCCGGCCCGATCGGCGTGTTCCAGGGCCAGAGGAGCAGTTTTGTCGTTGTCAGGGGCGTTTTCGTAATTTTTAAGGCTTCTGAGTTCTCCTATAGGCTTTCTCTCTCCTCCAAAGGGTGCCCAAATCAGCTCGAAATGCTTTGATATTTTAACCCATGATAGAGGATGACATTTTAAGCATAATGGCGTTGGAATTTTGATTTTTCGAATTTCCAATAATTTTCTAGCAATTTCTGATTGAATCTGACGAGAAATTCAATTTAAAAATGCTCCAGCATTTAAAAAATTCGTTTCCACCTCAGAAAATTCATAATATCCATTCTTGACATGTGGTTAAAATTTCATAGCAAAATTCCTTTGGGAAGTTACTCTCAGTTAAAATATCGAAAAATCTTACTTTTACTAGATTCTCTTTATCTTTAAGAAGTCTATATAAGGGGATAGGTTTTTGGATAAAATCAGAACCTCACATGCTGAAGAACCCTAGAGAGTCAGAAAACACGGCCTCCTCTCTCTCTCTCACGTTTTCCAACACCCGCCACCCAAATCATACTGAAAATCCCCCGAAATCACCATCTAAACACGTTTTCCAATCCCCAAAGCACCAATAACATCAAAACCTCACAAAAACACCTCTAAAACGTGAAGAACAGCAAGAACAACCAACAACCAGAAGCTTGGGTCGAAATCCTCTCGGGTCTGCCATCAACGGAGCACTCGACGGTCCCGGTGTGAAGAAACGTTGTGAATCCGAAGGTAAAACAGGTAGAAACTCCACTTCCCTGATTCACCACGGTATTATCTGTCTTGCCTCAAAATTTGGGCTCAAACTAACCTTCGTAGGCTTCTGTATTGCTGTTTATTTAAGCCTCTGTCAGATAACTTGTTTGCTAAGTTTCGTGCTTAATTCGAATTCAAATTGAAAACTTTCAATCACTAACGTCTTGTACATCTTTCAGGCTACACACCCATAAAATTTGAGCTCAAAACACCCTCGGGAACCTTCTGAAAACCCCTGTCCGTGGGTGGTCCGTGACCTCGGACCTATGGTCCGGGACCTCGGACGCGTTGTCCGAGACCACGGACACCCACGGACGGCGGCGGGATTTTAAAAATTCAAAATTTAGGTTTTTCTAATAATGTCCGGGCCCACGGACATCCTGTCCGTGGCCCCGGACCTTGCAAATTTTTGTTTTCCTTTAATTTCGACTTTTCTGTATATTTAGGTTAACTGGGGTCCGTGGTCTCGGACGTTTGGTCCGTGGCTACGGACGTAAGCAAAATTTGACCTAATTCTGCCTCCGAAACCCTAGTTTAGGTAGCTTTTAATTTCACTTTAATTCTCTGTCAAAAATGTTAAAAACAAAAAAAAACAGAAGCTCGCGCACTTAGGTTAAAACGACTCGTAATAAGCCGTAAATAAACTAAGTAGAGGAAAAACGACCTAGGGGTAATGAAAGTAATTGAACCCTAATAAGTCGAATATCAAGCCCCCGAACCCGAACTCTCCTTTCCTAATTTGATCTAGGTTAAAATTAGGTGGCGACTCATAATAGGTTCCAGTGAGCTAGCTTAGGTTTTAATAATTATTGTTATGACATAGTTATTAATCTTAGGTTATAAGTGGACCTAAAACCCGTTAGATCCTAATCAACTTTAATCAACATAGGATAGGGTTTAAAATCGAGGCTCACAGACTGGCGACTCTGCTGGGGACAAACTTCTTAATTTTAACTTGTTTAATTTTAAGAAAGGGCTTAACTCGAAATTGTTTATTTATGGCTTTATTACTTTGTTTGTTTACTTTTGTGTGCACTTTAATTTCTGCACCTTTGCATCATATGAGAGCGAGGGTCCACACGAACCGATTTCACCCCGGGACCCGTTTGAGGGTCCCCTGTCAGGGACTCACACCTTTTAGGTGATGTGAATAAGCGGGGGAAAAGAGGAGGATGTCGTCTAACCACATCCCCTTAATACCTGGGCTTTAGCCCCAAGCGTTTTCCTGGCAGTGCCCTTACCTAGCCCATTGTTTGGTCAGTCAAAGACCCGACCGTAGACGCACACCTTCAGGTGATGTGAAAAGAGTGGGGAAGCCCAAAGAGAGTAGCGTGCAAGCCCTATTCCTTTGTGGTGACCTGGGCCCGCACCCCAAGCACCTCTCCGGATCGATCCATACCCGGTTTGATTTAAACGTCTAGTGAGGACATATTGAATTTGTGTGGGCCTTGTTTGCTTGTATGATCGGCCCACTACCCAGCCTAGAGATTGATAGGAACTTCTCCTACATCAACCTAGCCCAACACAAATTGGCAGCTCTATTTGTTTGCGGCCCAGAGGCCCTGTTTTGGTTTAACATGTGAGTCGTTCGGGCTTCGGCCCAAAAGCCTAGACTTAGGTGATTTCTCTTCTGGCCCATTTTGAATTATCCAATTAGTTCTAGGCCCATAAAAAGGAAATCCACCTGAGCTTGAAATAACTCACAAGTCCTGAAAATAAAATCTTTTTCGGCTTAGCAACCATCTTCTCTGGCCCGAAGAAAGTTAGGCCTATTTGTGATTTAGGGACCATTCCAGCTCATGTGCTTTACTTCAGGCCCAAACACATTCCGGCCCAAGGGCTCATTCTAGTCTAGGTAGACTTCTTATCATGACCCTAACCCAAAACCTTAGATCTAGGTGTCATCTGTTAGGCCCAACCAAAATTACTCGGCCCAAATTCCAGTTCACATATAGGGCAATCATTCTGGCCCAAGTACCACACTCATAACTCATTCCATTTGAGCCCATAGACCAATTCATAGTTTTAGCCCATGAGCTTCGCTCTCAATCCAGAATTTCGGCCCATAAAACATTTGAATCCAAGATAGGTTACATAACTCATTCATTCCAGTTTCTCTCAGCGCAAGGCCCGACAGGAACATCAAACGAATCTCAGACTTCAAGGCTTTCCCTCTCGGCCCAGTGGCCCATTCACGGTTCGTTTGGCCTTCTTCAGCCCGTTTGCTTCACTTCTAGATTAAGGGTATTCAGGCCCACAAATCTGTTCTATCCTAGGAGTCACTCTAGCTCATGCACTTCACTCGCAGCTTGGAAAAGATTCAGACCCATGTTCCTCCTACATGACCCATAGGCATTCCTAGTTCAAACATTTTATGAGGCCTATTCGAAGTTCAGAAGGAAGACAATCACGGTCATCTCAATGGCGTCCCGACGGTCCAGAGCTCGAGTCTTCATTATGTTGGCATCAGACAGCCCAACATCACTATTTTAGAAGTTTTCTCGATTTGGTAGTTTTCTTTTCCTAGTCGTTCTTCCAACTTTTATGGTAGCTAGCTTCCTTTATCATTTTAGGTAGTTTTCTTAAGATTACAATTTTTGATGTTGTCTTTCCATTCATGAATTAGAGCATAGTTCCATTTTCATTATTTTTTGTGCATTTATTCACAAAACCAGAACACCAAAAATAAATAAGTCATCACGTCATTTCACCCACATCCACTACCTTCATCACATACATCCCATGTGTCTCACCACACTCCCCTCTCCACATGAAACTCATTCTTGTGCAAGGAATATCTCACCACCTTGTTGGCTTCCACCACTCGTCACCTCTCAATGGAAAATTTCACCGTACACTGAAAGCATCCCACTGCCATGTTTTACTTTCATCACTACATCACTCCACCAAAACAACAAGACTTCATCGCCATGTACCACCTCACATATAGCCACCTCCAACAAATAATCTGGGTACCCAAAGGGCTCGTCAAAAACCCCACAACAATACTGGGGGCAATCTGAGTTAAGGGACGTTAATGTTTATTTATTTTGTTTAAATGTGCAAACAAGTCTCTGAGTGTACATTCGCGAGAGTGCCTTGAGCGGTAAAACCAAGAGTGAAAAGCGTGTCATTTTTACACGACTCCAGAGAGGTCACATTCAAAGGTAAGGCAAACGGCATGACTCCGATCGAAGGAGATATTTTGTAAATTTACGCTTAAACCTATGAAAAGTAACAAAGAACGGATACACAACTATTAGGGATGACGAAGCACCTAGGCACAGCACCACACAACCAAAAGCTTATGAACCCTGACATTACACCCTAGGCACCCCCGCTGAGCTTTTCATATATAACCTCTTTTACAATGTTACAACGCTCCACAAACAAGCCAACCAATGAATAACCAACCCGGTGACCAAAGGAAGCAAGGAGCCCGACTTTTGAGCAACAACTTCACAAGTCCAAAGAAGCAGAACCGCTACCAGCATGACAAAGCGATCCGTAAATGGTCCCAAAGTGACACAGGATCCAAATGAGCTAGCATCAAAACAGCTCTCAAAGTTCAAAACCGGGAAACACAAGAACCCCGAAGGAAAGAAATCCAAAGAAAGGCAAACCTGAAAAGCCTTGAAAAAACCCAAAATTGGAAGAAGGAGAAAGGATGCAAGGAACAATTCAAAAATCCAGAGTCCCAAGCGAAGTCATCACGAAGTAGCCAGAACGACTTCAGGACAAAGAAAGCAAGTCCGAGAGAAGGTGCAAGTTGCAGCTTTGGTCACCCTTATAGCTCCACATATCCTAAACATTCCTCCATCGTCCCATTGTCTTTCATTACACCCATAGCCATGTTATAAGCTCAAAAGACTTCCGACTTAGTAGTTGTGTATCCAATCACGTGAAAGTAACAGGTTGAACGCGTAAATCGAACAAATGTCAAATTCAATGGTTGAGATGTCTTGACCCAAAAGGAGAGTACGAGCGCAAGCATTAAATACTTTGAGTGTAGATAGAAAGCACCACATCAAGATAAACCCTGACCTTGTGAGAGTGAGACTTGTTTTGTGCAGTTAATCAAAGAAAATACTGGGGGCAATCGATCGTTCCGATCGATTGCCATAAAATCCTAAAAAACTCGGATTGCCTTAAGGAAAAATACTGGGGGCAATTGTTGGTCCCAACAATTGCAACAAAGACACCGATTGAGTCCCAAAAATCCAAACCCAAAGGGTCAAACCCTCTTCATATCACACAGGCCCGTCCTAAGCCCTACCTCCACTCAAACATCCGCAGGCCCGTCCTAAGCCCTACCTCCACTCAAACATCCTCAGGCCCGACCTAAGACCTTCCTCCACATTCAAACATCCATAGGCCCGTCCTAAGCCCTTCCTCCACAACAAATCCCCCCAGGCCCGTCTTAAGCCCTACCTTCGCATTCAAACACCCATAGGCCCGTCTTGAGCGCCACCGTCTCCAGGTTTGACATAAGCCCTAATCCTTCTACATCCATGTAGACCCATCATACATTTTACTCACTTTCACTTAGAACCTCCTTAGGCTCGTCATAAGACCTAGATCCCCTTTAGGCTCGTCATAAGACCTAGAACTACCTTTTCGTCATAAGACCTAGTCATTCCTTTAGGCTCGTCATAAGACCTAGTCATTCCCTTTAGGCTCGTCATAAGACCTAGATCCTTCCTTTAGGCTCGTCATAAGACCTAGATCCTTCCTTTAGGCTCGTCATAAGACCTAGATCCCACCTTTAGGCTCGTCATAAGACCTAGAACTACCCTTTAGGCTCGTCATAAGACCTAGATCCTTCCTTTAGGCTCGTCATAAGACCTAGAACCATCCTTTAGGCTCGTCATAAGACCTAGAACCTCCCTTTAGGCTCGTCATAAGACCTAGTTGCATTCCCTTAGGCTCGTAGTAAGACCTAGCATTACCTTTTAGCTTACCCACTCTCATCAAACACATTGCATTCATCTCCTTCATATAGGCTCGTCATAAGACCTAGTTGCATTATCCAGGCGCGTCACAAGACCTGGCGACAGAAAGTTGGCGAGGTGATGGCAATAAATCCTCCTTTTGCGATGTCAACTTATTTTTGGGATCAACGAATGGTGGGCAAAGGCAATAAGTCCCCAGGGTTTTTACCAGGAGTTATCCCTGCACACCGGCTTGGGGGGCGATGGCAATAAGTCCACATTGGGTCCAGCCAGGAGCATCGGCACGGGTTTCGGTCCCCCAGAAGCATCCGAGCATCATCAGCATCATCAGCATCATCAGCATCGTCAACATCATCGGCATTATCATCAGCATCAGCATCATTTGCATCATTAGCATTTCAGCATTCTTGCATTTGCATCCAGTTTTCACATCCTAGGCAGTCAACGCCTTAGAATAGCTTGACATCATTTTCACCACTTTAGGTAGTCAGCGCCTTAGAATAGCTCGACAGCATATCATCATTTCAGGTAGTCAACGCCTTAGAATAGCTTGACATCATTTTCACCACTTTAGGTAGTCAGCGCCTTAGAATAGCTCGACAACATATCATCATTTCAGGTAGTCAACGCCTTAGAATAGCTTGACATCATTTTCATCACTTTAGGTAGTCAGCGCCTTAGAATAGCTCGACAACATATCATCATTTTAGGTAGTCAACGCCTTAGAATAGCTTGACATCGTATCATCCTTATAGGTAGTCGGCACCTTAGAATAGTCTGACATTACCTCATTATTACCCTAGGTAGTCAGCGCCTTAGAAAGCTCGACAATGCTTTGTAGCTTAGGTAGTCAGCGCCTCCGAATTGCTGGCATCGTTAACCCGGTTTCACACAACGTGGAGGATTCTGTGGAGTCCAAAATTTTGGGGCACCACTCAAGCATCAACCAGACTTTTCACATTCGTTACAAAGTCCAGTTGACGGGGGGCAATCTGTTATACCCAAAATTTTGACCCCCTGGTTAAGGTCTACGAGGTTGTGAGAGCCATCTCCATCAAACAGTAAGAGACTCCGGCCCGATCGGCGTGTTCCAGGGCCAGAGGAGCAGTTTTGTCGTTGTCAGGGGCGTTTTCGTAATTTTTAAGGCTTCTGAGTTCTCCTATAGGCTTTCTCTCTCCTCCAAAGGGTGCCCAAATCAGCTCGAAATGCTTTGATATTTTAACCCATGATAGAGGATGACATTTTAAGCATAATGGCGTTGGAATTTTGATTTTTCGAATTTCCAATAATTTTCTAGCAATTTCTGATTGAATCTGACGAGAAATTCAATTTAAAAATGCTCCAGCATTTAAAAAATTCGTTTCCACCTCAGAAAATTCATAATATCCATTCTTGACATGTGGTTAAAATTTCATAGCAAAATTCCTTTGGGAAGTTACTCAGTTAAAATATCGAAAAATCTTACTTTTACTAGATTCTCTTTATCTTTAAGAAGTCTATATAAGGGGATAGGTTTTTGGATAAAATCAGAACCTCACATGCTGAAGAACCCTAGAGAGTCAGAAAACACGGCCTCCTCTCTCTCTCTCACGTTTTCCAACACCCGGCCACCCAAATCATACTGAAAGTCCCCGAAATCACCATCTAAACACGTTTTCCAATCCCCAAAGCACCAATAACATCAAAACCTCACAAAACACCTCTAAAACGTGAAGAACAGCAAGAACAACCAACAACCAGAAGCTTGGGTCGAAATCCTCTCGGGTCTGCCATCAACGGAGCACTCGACGGGTCCCGGTGTGAAGAAACGTTGTGAATCCGAAGGTAAAACAGGTAGAAACTCCACTTCCCTGATTCACCACGGTATTATCTGTCTTGCCTCAAAATTTGGGCTCAAACTAACCTTCGTAGGCTTCTGTATTGCTGTTTATTTAAGCCTCTGTCAGATAACTTGTTTGCTAAGTTTCGTGCTTAATTCGAATTCAAATTGAAAACTTTCAATCACTAACGTCTTGTACATCTTTCAGGCTACACACCCATAAAATTTGAGCTCAAAACACCCTCGGGAACCTTCTGAAAACCCCTGTCCGTGGGTGGTCCGTGACCTCGGACCTATGGTCCGGGACCTCGGACGCGTTGTCCGAGACCACGGACACCCACGGACGGCGGCGGGATTTTAAAAATTCAAAATTTAGGTTTTTCTAATAATGTCCGGGCCCACGGACATCCTGTCCGTGGCCCCGGACCTTGCAAATTTTTGTTTTCCTTTAATTTCGACTTTTCTGTATATTTAGGTTAACTGGGGTCCGTGGTCTCGGACGTTTGGTCCGTGGCTACGGACGTAAGCAAAATTTGACCTAATTCTGCCTCCGAAACCCTAGCTTAGGTAGCTTTTAATTTCACTTTAATTCTCTGTCAAAAAATGTTAAAACAAAAAAAACAGAAGCTCGCGCACTTAGGTTAAAACACTCGTAATAAGCCGTAAATAAACTAAGTAGAGGAAAAACGACCTAGGAGGGGTAATGAAAGTAATTGAACCCTAAATAAGTCGAATATCAAGCCCCCGAACCCGAACTCTCCTTTCCTAATTTAATCTAGGTCAAAATTAGGTGGCGACTCATAATAGGTTCCAGTGAGCTAGCTTAGGTTTTAATAATTATTGTTATGTGACATAGTTATTAATCTTAGGTTATAAGTGGACCTAAAACCCGTTTAGATCCTAATCAACCTTAATCAACATAGGATAGGGTTTAAAATCGAGGCTCACACCTAGATGGCTACTCAGGCTATTTTCAAATTCCAATTGCACCAGAGGATCAGGAAAAGACTACCTTTACCTGTCCTTATGGTACCTTTGCTTATAATCGTATGCCATTTGGACTTTGCAATGCTCCTGCCACTTTCCAATGCTGCATGCAAGCCATATTTGCTGATTTCATTGAAAAAAGTATCGAAGTATTTATGGATGATTTTAGCGTATATGGTTCCACCTTTGACAATTGTTTGCAGCAGCTGGATTTGATTTTAGACAGGTGTGAAGATACAAATTTAGTTTTGAATTGGGAAAAATGCCACTTCATGGTGAAGGAAGGCATTGTGTTGGGGCACAAAGTGTCAAAAGCTGGTATTGAAGTAGACCGGGCCAAGGTCGAAATCATAGAGAAACTCCCACCTCCTACTACCGTCAAAGAGGTTCGAGCATTCTTAGGCCACGCCGGGTTATACCGACGGTTCATTGCTGACTTCTCGAAGATCGCCAAACCTTTAAGTGATTTATTGAGCAAGGATACAAAATTTGATTTCACTAAGGAGTGTTTGGAAGCATTTGAAGTCATCAAGGAGAAGTTAATTTCAGCCCCTGTAGTCGTCTCCCCTGATTGGTCTCTTCCCTTCGAGATCATGTGCGATGCAAGCGACTACGCTGTGGGGGCTGCACTATGTCAGAAAAAGGATAAGGTATTGCGAATAATCACGTATGCAAGCAAGACCCTTGTTGATGCACAAAAAATTACACAACTACAGAAAATGAGCTTCTTGCAGTCGTCTTCGCCCTAGACAAATTTCGCTCTTATTTATGGGGAAGTAAAGTCATTGTGCATACGGATCATTCTGCCCTGAAATACCTCTTTACCAAGGCAGAAGCCAAGCCAAGGCTGTTACGCTGGATTCTTCTGCTACAAGAATTCGATGTATTAGTTGTTGATAAAAAGGGTTGTCTCAACGGTGTCGCCGATCACCTCTCCCGTATTGAAAGACCATACGATGGGATCCCCATCCGGGAATATTTTCCATACGAGATGGTGTTCAGTGTCCAGCAGTTCAACAGTGATAAGTCTGATTCTCACAATGACAATGAAAATGATAATAACTTTACAGAATTAATTGCATTGTGTGAAGCTTTGCAGCTACGATCTCAGGAGCCATGGTAGCGGACATGGCCAATTACTTAGCCTCAAGAATCTTACCTCATGGGCTTCCCTCTCAGCAGAAGAAGAGATTCTTGTCTCAAGTGAAGCATTTCTTCTGGGACGATCCATACTTATTCAGGGTATGTGCCGACGGGATCATCCGGAGATGCATTCCCGAACATGAAGTCACATCTGTTCTCCAATTCTGTCACTCTAAAGAAGCCGGAGGACATCACGGGTCCACTCGAACTGCGGCTAAGGTCTTGGAATCAGGGCTCTATTGGCCAACCTTACATAAAGATTCCCACAAATTTGTTTCTCAATGCGACAGTTGTCAGAGAATGGGAAACATCTCCAGGCGTCATGAAATGCCGCTAACCAATATCCTGGAGGTGGAATTATTTGATGTGTGGGGCATCGATTTCATGGGTCCATTCCTCTCATCACAAGGCCATCAGTACATACTAGTCACTGTTGACTATGTTTCCAAATGTGTTGAAGCCATTCCATGCTCATCTGCAGACGTCAAAACCGTGCTGAAATTTTTAAAGAAGAACATCTTCACCAGGTTCGGCGTTCCGTGGGCTATCATTTCTGATGGCGGTTCTCACTTCTGCAACCGCCAATTTGATAACCTCTTAACGAAGTATGGAGTCCACCATAAGGTTACCCTTCCTTACCATCCACAAGCTAATGGACAGACCGAAGTCTCCAACCGAGAATTGAAATGGATCTTGCAGAAAACGGTCTGTTCCTCTCGCAAGGATTGGTCCCCCAAGCTCGATGACGCATTATGGGCATATAGAACTGCCTTTAAAACTCCTATCGGGACCACACCATTCCGTCTGGTGTATGGGAAAGCCTGTCATTTACCCGTAGAGCTTGAGCATAAAGCCTACTAGGCCCTCAAGGCACTCAACTTTGACCTAAAGGAAGCAGGTATCAAACAGAACTTCCAGTTATCAGAGTTGGAAGAATTACGTCACACTGCTTTTGAGAATGCCCTTCTCTATAAGGAACGCACGAAACGAATTCATGATCAAGGCATTCTTCCCCGAGATTTCCGAATTGGTGATCAAGTCCTTCTCTATAATTCACGACTTCGAATTTTTCCAGGGAAGTTGAAGTCCCGTTGGGCTGGGCCCTTCACTATTACTTCTATGACTACGTTTGGAACGTTCGAGCTTGAAAATTCCAAAGGCAAACGGTTCAAAGTCAATTCAAAATGATTGTCTCCAAAATGAGTTTTGTTTGGTTTTATGGCCTTGAATACCCTTAAATATACTAATGTGACATAATGTACCACATTAGAATGCCTAATTCAAAGTTTTCAAAAAAAAAATCAGAAATATGTGCATTGGTTTGTGAATAGTACTCAAATAGTGCAAAAAACACTTAATTTCCTAATCTAGTCAATGGTCAACACGTATTATTTGACTTTGACCTTTCATTGCTGCCAACTTAAGGCTTTCCCCTTGTCTATTAGCCGGCCATACATATGTATATATATCATTTACGCCTCCATTAGAAGCTTTCTTCAGCCTTAGGAAACCCACCTAAATATCTATAGATGAGTCATACTTGACTATTTACTAAAATATGACATTAACCCTTTATAAACCCATTTTTCTTCCTTTCCCCCATTACCTTTCTTCCCAACCGAGAAACAACTCCAAAACCCTCTCTTTACTGCCTCCATAACCGAGAGCAGCTACCAACTTCCATGGTCAACACCTCATGCTCTAGGTAAGGTCTTATGAAATGAATATGCTCATTCTCTTCCTCTCTTCTTCTTCTTTTCATTGAACTCACCCATTCCCATTTCCATCCAGCCACCTAGTCCGAGTTGGTGTTTGAAGTAGAGGATTTTTTCGGTTGAAAACCAGAGAAGAAAGGGAAGCACAGTCTAACAACTCCTTAAGGTATAAAATCATGCATTAAGCTACCTTAGCTCTTCTTCTCCATTTCCGGTTATGTTTTCCTGTTTTCCCTAGCTTATTCCTTTGTTCTCTTCATGTAAAATCAGTGGAGAACATCCAAGCCTTAAGAGATAGCAAGATCCAAGCAAGGAACTTCATTTTGACCATTTTCGGTAAAACATTTTACCCATCCTTCTTCACTAAGTTTACCAGTTATATATGTTGGGTTAATGGTGTTTTTAACACCTTTCTTTGCCTTTGAAAATCAGGCGTGTGCAACCTCTTAGAACAGCACCATACCGCGGTAAACATCCATGCTAAATGAGCTTGATTCTGTCCTTAATTAGTTGGTTATGTCACATACCTAACACATTTGTTTTCCCCTTGCAAAATGCTGCCGAATGTGTGCTGGAATCTTGGAAATATTCTACACAACATATAAGAATCAAGTCCAAGTTGTAAACCTAGCAAAGTGAGCATTTTACTCTCTAATGATATATATTAATTAAGCATATGTGATTTGATATTTCAAAAAATAACCTAGACTACTTGGTAAATTAGGTCGAGAGTTTAAGGAGTCGTTTGGTGAATTTGGTGACTCAAAACTAAATAAGGAAATCTTACCTTATGTTATATATGAGTTTTATAAATTTTTGTAACATATAAATTCCAGCAGTGGGGTTTAGAGGTGATAAGTAGCTCAATTATGTATTAAAATGTTTTATAACATTTTTGGTTAGTTAATTTAGTGTTTAAATGACCTATAAGGTCAAGGAACTAATTTAAATGGTTAAAACATAATTTATAAAAATATCTGGGTAAGTATAGTAAAAGTCGTGACATAACTATGTCATTTGGGACATTTATGTGTAATTTTATTCTATGTTAAATGTTGTAGTAAGGCCATGCACATTAGGCCATTTAATTATAATGTTATATTAAGTTTAAATGAATTTAAAGTAGTAATAAACATTACCGAAAACATTCTGGGGTCATTTAGTAATTTAAATTAATTTAGAGGCTAACTATAGGTAAGAGCCGAAAATTAGGCACTAAAAGCTTATTTTATGAATTTTATAAAGTTTTATAAAATTAGGGGTCAAATTGTAATTTTGAGAAAATTGTGGTCAAAACCATAAATATTTAAACTTGTGGTCAAACTGGTAGTCAATGGGTCAATATGAACCATGTTAGGTGCCTTGACCAAATTTCATGACATAAATAATTAAACTATGGTTATATAGTATTATCATAAGTTAAAAATGAAAGTTATAAAATTATAAGGGTAGAAATGTTAATTACCGAAAGTTAGGGGTTAAGATTGTTAATATAATAGTTTATATCATTGTTATAAAGTTTGGGAATTTTTGGAGTTATATAAATGATTTTATAAATTAAAGTGTATAACATATAGTTTAAATGAAGTTAAAACATACTACCTCAGTCCCGTCATAAGTGTCCTGTTTGCTTTTTGGCACGTTTTTCCACCTCAATATTAAACATATAAGGTAAAATAATTTTATAAAACTAAATTTTGTATTATAGTTTATCATGTAAGGAATCATATGCAAAACTTAAATTTTCAAAATTAATTTATCTTATATGTTAAAAATTGAAGTCAAATGACATGTCCAAATAGTAAATAGGACGGTCAAGGTGGGACGGAGGGAGTATGTTATAAAAACTGGGCCAAAAACGTAATTTCAAAAAGTAAAGAGATGGAAAAGTAATTTGCAACAGACCATAGGTCTGTTTGCAATTAAATATCATTAAGAACCATAGGTTATAATGATTAATAAAATGAAATGTTATAATATATAGTATATGTAACATTATATAAGATATTGGGTAAATGTGTGAATATAGAAACTTATGTTGCTGGAAAATAAATCCAAAACAGACCATAGGTCTGTTCGAAAATAGTGGAAAATAAATAACCATAGGTTATAATGATTAATAGAATAAAATGTTATAATATATAGTAAGTATAACATTATATAATATATGTGGCAAGATTGTGATTATAAGGAAATAAATGTGTTTGAAATGAAATTTAAAATAGGCCCTAGGTCAGTTCGGATTTTAGAAATTATAAAACCATATATTATAATTATTATAATGTTCAAATGATATAATGTATGATAAGAATGACATGATATAAAATATGTGGTGTATTTGTAATAAACATAAAGTATGAGAATTGAAGAAGAATAAAATTATAACCTAAGGGCCTCTCGGCCATAATTGAAGTTTTATAAAACTATAGGTTATAATTGATTATAAAGGTGGAATGTGATAATATAGTATTTATAACATAGTATAAGATATGTGGTAATGTTGTGATAAATAGAAACTATCGGAAGTGATGAAATAATGAATCATAAAGATAAATGCCTTTCGGCCAATTAAATATAGTTTTTAAAACTATATATTATAATGTTAAATGAGATATAAAAATATCATATTATATGGTATAAGATATAAGTGTAACATTGTATGATTTTATGTGGTCAAAACATAGTTTATTAAACTATATGCTATTAGCGCATGTATGATATTAAAAAAATGATTTTATAAAATATGGTTTACAATGACATAAATACTATAGATATAATATAGTTAATGTGATGAATTGATACAATTATCATTAATAACATTCACATGAAATGATGTGGCAATTATTGAATAAATGGAAGTCATAAACTATGGGTGATATTAAGTAAATATTAGTAATTATAAAGTGAATGTCATGAAATGTCATATAAAAATAATAAGATATGGTTCTTGTAACACCCCAACCGCTAATCCTTTCATTATCCTCTAATCGTCTCCATTATTACTCTACACGCAGCGGATACTTACCTCCTCCCGGTGGGTGATACAACGCCGTTAGCCATCCCATGAATAACTAGGCTCATGCTACTTACTGTAACGGTCTGAGGACTAGAATATACCGAGCAACATAAATACTTGCATTACATTCCCAACTCTTACTTACATTCTTGGATTACCGAGTATACAAAAGTATTTCAATTACATCCCACTTTTACAAGTCTACAAAACCTACGAGTTTATACAACTACTCATTCTTACAAATTCACAATCCCAGAATCCAAAGGGGTGTACCACATGGTACACCGGCTACTCAAAAAGACATAAGCCGTGTACAACTCGGTACACCGTTTCCAATCTACTAACTACTCAAAAAGAATTCATTCTGGTCCTAACTCGACCTTCAGTTCTCACGGGTACCTGTAGAAATAAAAACAGTGCCCCAAGGGGCTCAGCAAAAGATGCATATGAAATTTGCATACCCCGCGTGCTAACGGGGGTACGCCGACTACTTGGCCGCACACATGGAGTTCATTATTTCATACATGCGTACATGCTTTTATAAGAAGCAATACATTCACATCATAGAACATACATACATTCCATTCAATACATGCAAGGAAGACAATACCAGTCAACCGTTCATACTTACCGAAACACGGAGATACACTTCTCCAATACGTACACAATACTTGTCAGCTTCTTTACTCACCCGGGTTAATCGGGTGTCCTTTACTCTTTTACTCGTGATCCTTGACTTACACCAGTCATGATATTTACTCATATAATTACTTTTCTTACTTACTTACTCAAGTTAAGTCGGTATGACCTCCGGGCAGGGACTACGATATCCCACCACCGGGCTTTAGGGTGGCTCACTAATCCAGGTTGCTACCCATTTAAGGGGTTTGGACCATGGAAAAGATTAAGGCCATGATTCGGATCCAACCTCTTATGTCTCCTCATCCTCACGCGTGCCGAAGCTATATCGGACTTCTACTCATTCCAATTTGCCAATTTCTCCATGTTAGAAATGTTATCTAGTTAGGAATTAGTTAGAAGTCCTTCTACCCATACAATGGGGTAGTACACTACAAATTAAGGCCACACATACACATCATTCACGTTCATACGTTTCATGAATTATACAAACCACGAGTTCAAGACATTACCACAAGAACAATATAATATAAGCACAAGGAAGTGCAATAAAAACCCAATTTGTGCATTTATCTTATTTAGGTGATCACATAAACACACAAATCAGGTAACCAAGGTAGCATACGGGGCATGAGAAAATCATACAGTTCACCGTCGTACTCGGACTCCGATTCTCCTTCAAGGTTCAACTATTCGGGTCCTATAACATATACGGAATTGTACGGTCAATCATCTATTATTAACCTATACCGTTACTCCGTTGATATTCCTAATTACCATTACTAGTTCTTACCACTCATACTTTGTTATGGAAATCATTTCATTCCTTAAGTTTGTTTTCTTACTCATGTGCATATTTTCTTACCATCATTACCCCATCAATGGCATACTACTATATATATATATGATTACTATTATTATTATTTTTTTGTTTGACTCGACTGACCTTACCCAGGGTCGGCCCCAAGGTCGGTCGAAGTCAGTAGGGTATGGTACTTGAAAATTCAACTTCGACCGACCTTACCCAAGGTCGGTCCTAGGGTCTGTCGAAGTCAGTAGACATCCGTTCCTGAAATTTTAGACCCGACCGACCTTGCGGGGTAGGTCCCAAGGTCGGTCGAAGTCAGTAGACTTCTGCCTTCACAATTTACGACTCGACCGACCTTGCCAAGTTCGGTCCAAAGGTCGGTCGAAGTCAGTAGACTTCTGTGTTTGTAATTTCTGGCTCGATCGACCTTCCTAGGGTCGGTCCCAAGGTCGGTCGGCACCAGTATACTCATTTTAAATTCTGTTTTCAGCTCCTTTCTTTACCCATTGCTTCCCTAATCTTCCTACATGTAATCTAACATGTTTTAACACTAATTAGACCCTCTAAATTACTTTAGTTCATTCATTAAACTCATCACTAAACTCACTTCCCATTTCCATGTTAGTTTACACAATTTTTCTCACTTCCACTTTGCTAAACACTTATGCAACAGATTTGGTTCTCCTATGCTACAGGTTTTTGTTTTAACTTCTACCATCCAATACTTCCTCACTAATACCATTTCTAGCATTCAAAATGCATTATCTTCCACCATTGTTCTTCCCATTACTTAGCTCTTTCTCAAATCTGTTTTCAAAGTGGTTTTCTACCAACCTGAAGCACTAAGACACTCTAGTCACTTCCTAGGTTATTTCCTTCTTTCTAAAAACAATTAAGTCTTCTAATTTCTATAACAAATTTGACAGAGGTTCCCTTAAAAGTTTAACCTTGCCCACACACCATTTCAACTCACAAACTCAAATCCAATTTCCTCATCAATTCCAAGCACTACAACACATTAATTTTCCTGCACATATGCCCTTATTTCCCAAGGTTTTTCCCAAGCTTTTAATCCTCATTTAGAAGTTCCAAAACAGTTTAGTTCTCTTCCTCATTATACTACAACATAACTATTACCCAAACCCATGTACATTATTCATTTTAGGCATTTAAAATCTGTTACAATAAGGCATACAAGACTAGCTCAAGGTAAGAGCAATTACCTTGTGTTTCTAGTTTTTCCTTTCCCCCTTCCTCTCTTTCTTTCTTTCTTTCTTTCTTCCTCTTCCTTGCTCTTCCTTCACAACCGATTCAAGGAGGAGTTCACTCCTAATGCTACAGCCATGCCCAAAACAATAATACTACTCAATACTAGCTCTTAAATTAGCCTAGGATGTAAGGAGTGATTTCAAACCCTAAGATGAGAGCTTACCTTCAAAACTCTAGAGGAGTGTTTGACTAACACCACAATCGAAATTCCAGCACTTCTTGGGGGCTAAAATCGGCTGGAACATGGGAGAAACAAGGGCTCAACTTTGAATTTTCGTTTTGCAAGAAAGAGCTAGAAAAAGATGGATTTTAAGACTCTTTTTACCTCAAAGCAACAAGGAGATGAAGGTGCTTCCAATGGTGGTCTCAAACCTTCAAATGGGCTCCAGCCATGGAAATGGAAATGAAGCTTTTCAGATCTTGAGAAGATGGAAATGTTGCTCAAGGAGAGAGGATTTCAATGGTGCAGTTTTTATGAAATTTGGAGGTGTTTTGAGCCTTCAAGAATGGAGAGAGAGAGAGGAGCTTGTGGGAAGGGCTTACAAATCACCATTTGCGGAGCTGAAGGAGGAAGAAGAGTTCAGGTTGGAGGGAGCGAAATTGTGAGAGAAAGGAGGGATAGGAGAGAGAGTGAGTTTGCTTTTACTTTATTTGTTTGTCCTTTTGTTACTAAAAGCAAATAAAGAGAGGAATTAAGAGAGGAGGGGAGGATGAGTGAGCCGCCCCACACACATACACACACAAGTTTTCTGATTTTTATTTACAAATGGGGGAAGCTAGTTTGGTTTTATTACAACTAACACCCCACAAGTTTTAGTTTTTACATTATTCACTACCGGAACCCGTTTTCCGGAATTTTCTCGTTTAATTAATTTTATTGGTTCTAGTCCTTCATTAATGTTTAATAATGACTATTTGGTTGACCAAAATTATTACGGACCTATTTAACCCGCTTAAAGTTGCATTTTCCTGGTTTCCTCGAAAAACGCGCTTTAAGGTTCATTTATGTTTTTAATCCGTTTTAAGGATCCATTTTCTTCGGAAATCATCATTAGCCTAATTAATCACTATTTATAATTTCAGGGTATTTCAATCTACCCCCCTTAAGAAACTTTGCCCTCAAAGTTGCTCAAGGTTTACGGTTTACTATTTCTACTCATTTGGTAACCCAATTGCCACAATGTACTTTACTACCACCTTACAAGGTGTTCACTTCCTCTACATTACAAGCACTACACAATTTCAATGCACACCAATACACAATTCACAATTCACAATTACCATACAAACCATTCCACAATATAATTCACACTACTAGTTGTGTCATATACCGTACAACACAATTACATTACTCATTGTACAAACATACTGAATACTACTAGCACTACACTGTGCCAACAAAGTGTACCACACTACATACACACTATGCAATGCTATCCCGAAGCAATGCAAAAACAAAATGGCTCTACCCCCCTTAAAAAGGGGTACGCCCTGTACCCTCCTACTCTACGGATACTAGACATTCTAGTCTACGAATAACTGCGGGTACTTCGCCTTCATGGCGTCCTCTAGTTTCCAAGTCGCTTCCTCGACGTCGTGGTTTGAACACAAGACTTTGATCATTCACACTGACTTATGGCTAGTGTCTCTAGTCTTCGTATCAAGGATTCACAATGGAGTCTCGACATATCTCATCGTCGGCTCTAGGGATAGTTGTTCAGGTTCTAATACATGAGAAGGATCGGCTATGTATTTCTTGAGTTGTGATACATGTAAGACATCATGAACACGCCCCAATTCTTCAGGTAATGCTAGCCTATAAGCCACATCTCCAATTCTCTCGGTAATCGTGTACGGGCCTATAAACTTCGGGCTCAGCTTGCCCTTCAGGCCAAATCGGAATACACCCTTCATAGGTGAGACACGCAAGAATACTTGGTCGCCCACGGCAAACTCAATGTCGCGTCGTCGCACATCCGCATAGGATTTCTGTCTATCTTGGGCTGCTTTCATGTTCGCTCGGATTTGCTGAACTTCGGCTTGTACTTGCTCACGATACTCCGGTCCAATTATGACCGCTTCGCTTGACTCATCCCAACACAACGGGGTACGGCAAGGTCTACCATACAAAGCTTGGAATGGCGACATCTTAATCGAAGCATGATAACTGTTGTTGTACAAAAACTCGATTAGATGAAGCTTATCAATCTACCTCCCCTGAAAGTCTAAGGCATATGCTCTAAGCATATCCTCGAGTGTCTGGATGGTCCTTTCTGTCTGACCGTCGGTCTGTGGATGGAAGGCGGTGCTAAGCTTCAACTCAGTACCCAGCGCTTCCCGTGTCACTCTCCAGTATCTCAAAAGAAACCTGGTATCGCGGTCAGATACAATAGTCTTTGGGACTCCGTGGTGTCGAATGATCTCCTTGTCGAATAACTCAGCGAGCTTCGCCACCTTCCAGGTGTCCTTCATCGGCATGAATCGGGCAACCTTGGTGAGGCGATCGACTACTACCCAGATCATGTTGAGTCCTCCCCTGGCAGGTGGGAGTCCTACAACAATCCGTGGAGATATCATGGAATTTCTACTCTGGAATTGGCATAGATTGCACCATTCCTCCCGGTCTTCGGTGCTCAAATTTCACCTTCTGGCATGTGAGACACCTCAGAACATACTCAGTCACATCGGATTTCATTCCCAACCACCAGAAGTACCTCATCATGTCTTTGTACATTTTGGAGGCTCCCGGATGGACGGATAGTGTAGAACAATATGATTCTCGTAGAATGTGATCCCTCAGCTCAGCATTGCTTGGGGGCACGCATAATCTGCCATTCAGTCTGATCATACCATCTTCATGCAATCTGAAGTCATACTTCCGTTTCTCGAATGTGCCCTCCATGATTTTCTGTTTGATCTCTATCATGTAAGGGTCGCTCAGCTGAGTGTCTCACACCTCATCAACCAAGCTAGAAGAAGCAAGTAGCGAATGGAGTGAGTGTGCTCGACGGCTCAGGGCGTCGGCTACAACATTTGCCTTCCTTTCTTTATACTGAAGGTCGATGTCGTAATCAGATAGGAATTCCATCCACCTTCTCTGTTTCAGATTCAATTCTTTCTGTGTGAAGACGTACTGGAGGCTCTTATGATCAGATAGATGGTGATGCTTACCCCGTATAGATAATGTCGCCATATCTTCAATGCGAAGACAATGGCTCCAAGCTCTAAGTCGTGCGTAGGGTAATTCTCCTCATGTTTCTTTAGCTGGCGGGAGGCGTAAGCTACTACCTTGCCATGCTGCATGAGTACGCATCTTATGCCCTTACCAGACGTATCATAATATACCTCGAATCCCTCTATGCCCTCTAGAAGAGTAAGAACGGGCGCTGAGGTCAACGAGTCCTTCAAGCTCTGAAAGGATTTCTCACAATCATCGGTCCATATAAATGGTGCATCCTTCTTCATCAATGTAGTCATGGGCTTTGCGACTTTAGAAAAGTCCTTCACAAATCTCCGGTAATAACCGGCTGGACCAAGAAAGCTTCGGATGTCGGTAAAAGTCTTAGGTCTAGGCCAAGATCGTACTGCTTCAATTTTAGCTGGATCGACTGAAATACCCGCGCTTGAGATGACATGACCGAGGAAGGATACCTGATCTAGCCAGAACTCGCATTTGAAGAACTTCGCATACAGTTGGTTCTCGCGCAGTGTCTCAAGTACTTTTCTCAGATGGTTTTTATGCTCTTCTGCTGATTTCGAATACACAAGGATGTCGTCGATGAAGACTACTACCGAAGTATCCAACTGATCACTGAATAGGCGGTTCATCAGATCCATGAATTTGGCTGGTGCGTTTGACAAACCGAATGGCATCACCGTGAATTCGTAGTGGCCATATCTCGTACGGAATGCCGTTTTCTCAATATCTTGCTCTCGGATGGCTTCTGATGATACCCGGATCGGAGGTCAATCTTCGGAAAGACCGAAGCTCCCTTCAACTGATCGAATAGGTCGTCGATGCGTGGCATTGGATACTTGTTCTTTACAGTGACTACATTCAATTCGCGGTAGTCGATGCAGAGGTGGAGACTACCATCCTTCTTCTCCACGAAGAGGACTGGTGATCCCTAGGGGGATACACTCGAGCGTATAAACCCTTTGTCGAGTAGATCACGTAATTGCTCTTTGAGTTCTGTCATTTCAGTCGGTGCTATACGGTATGGTGTCCTAGCAATGGGACCAGTACCAGGTATAAGATCAATCTCGAACTCTACTGTTCTTGGGGGTGGCAGACCGGGTAGTTCTTTTGGAAATACATCGGGAAATTCGGATACTACTGGCACTTCGGTGCTGAATTCTAGATCTCTCTCTAGATCTTGCACATAGCATAAATATACATCGTGCCCTTTTCTGAGCTCCCGGTACATAGCCATAGTGGATATGACTATAGTCGAAGGCTCTCTCGGCCTCTGGCAGTATGAAACGGTAACCCTAGATGGACTCTTGAGCAGCAGTCTATGCTCGGCGCAGAGGATTCGCCCCTTGTGCTGCTCCAACCAGTTCATTCCGACTATCAAGTCGAATCCCAACCCATTGAATTCGATGAAGGAGATGGGAAACTCTTCGCCGTTGATTCGAATTGTGGCGGTTCGGTAATACTTGGTACATCTTACTCGCTCCTTCGACGGGAGCGTAACCATGAATTCTGGTAGCTCATCTACGTCCAGCCCCAACCTCTTCGCAAGGGATGGCGAAACAAAGGTGTGTGAGGTGCCGGAGTCGAACAGTATTGTGGCATCAATGCCATTTACCGGAAAGGTTCCTGTTAGAATGGTTCCGCTTTTATTGGCTTGTGCTTCGGTGAGGATACTCGGGTTACCTTCAGTACCGAGTCCACAACCTAATGATTCATAAGTTTATAAGTATCGATGGTAGAACGCAAGTGGAATTTAATAACCAACCCTGCTCTTTATTAATTAACCAACCATCATACATATTGTGTCTCTAATACACGTTACTAATGTGTTACATGCTATTACAAGGTTAATACTTTCTAAAGGTAAGGTTCAGGCGTCCTGGTTTCATGTGTGTGGCATTGATTATTGCCAGTGATGCCGTATTCAACTTGATCTTTTTGATCCCGTGATACAGCAACCTCGATTTCCACCAATGACTAGGACATCTCCTGATCACAATACCAGTTTCTCCGTGAGGTCCACACGCTTCTGCTTGCTATACAAAAATATTGCGTCATCACCAATGGACCAAGACACTACGGGCACTCCTTGTTCAAGAGATTCCGTTGTCTCGTCCTTATCTTGGTGTAAACCAAGTCGTCCTTCTTTCTCATAGAAGTTGACGATACATAGATCTGCTTCGAGTGCAGGGATTGGATCAGCTTCACACTGTTGTGCAAGTTCTACAGCTTGTGTAATAAGCGTCTGAAATTCGGTGGGTATTGATGGAAATTTTTCTCTGTCTTCTGCTAGCGTCTTCTTGTATGTCTTGGTATAAGGGTTCCAGTCCTTTCCCAAGCACATCATCTTCAGTTTCATCTTCACTCCACCGGGGAATTCGGGTGTGTAAAATCCTCCTGGACCCGCTCCTAGTTCGTTGCATCGTCGGATGATGGAAATTTGTGCTTCCGGTGTCAGGTATCCTTTTAATAAAATCATACCTGGTCGGATAACCTGACACTGCTCGTTGGCGAAGTGGCGAGTGGTGATGTCGGCTTCTTCATGGTTTGGGTTTGAAGGTATTGGATAACAGATATTAAATCTCCCTAAGGTGGTAAATTTCATCTAATGTGAGTTCTAGTCTCAACTAATTCATTTCATGCTTAAATTCATACTTCAAGTGTTTACGCATTCATGCATTCACTCATACAGGTAATTCAATACTTTAGACATGCTATTCAAGGATTAAAGGTGATAGTTAGTACCTAGGCCGGACTTAGTACCGGTCCCATCGCGATCAATAATGTGCAAGGTCGGCTGCCTCTACGGTGCGCCCTTTTGAGCACCTCGGGACCCCTGTCCCTGTGAGGTCTGCTAGGTCTGAGCATCGCCAGACGCAACCTCCTTACCTTCACGTTGCTTGTAGCCCTGGTAGTTGCCCTTGGGCTTCGAGTTTTCCGGGCATACATTCACACGGTGCCCCGGTTTCTAGAAGTTGTAACATCAAATTTCTCTACCTTGACAATCTATGCCGGGGTGGTCCTTGTTGCAATTTCGGCATACATAACTTCGGCCATCACTTTGGCTTTTGCCATACCCAGAACCAGAACCCTTATAGGGCTGAGACCTCAGTGGCTTTACTGCCACTGGTGTAGTGTAGGCGAGCTGCAACGGCTCAGCTGCTCAGCTGCCTTGCCCTTCTCAGCATGGGCAATGTTGTCTCCTGAGGTATTCTTCTGGTGCTGCTGGGTGAATTTCCCCTTCCTCTTCTTCCAGTTCTTTCCTTGGTTCTGCTCCTCTGAGCTGGTGTTTTTGTTGTTTGCCTTGCGCTTGAGCGCTTGCTCTTCATCCCTCAGCTGGCATGTGATCTCCACACGGGATGCAGCGTGATAGCACTCCTGGAGTCACCAGATATTAGCTAACATTCTTGGTATACAAGGGATTAATTCACATAGACTACGGCACTAAGGGTTTAAACGTTGTTTACCTGAAGTGAGGTAAACCGTGTGTACCCCATGCCATACCGGAGTCGATGGCTCAATCCACCGTAGAAGCAGTTGACCAAGACCTGGCCGGTATACCCAAGGTTAGGTACCTGTCTGAGGACAGAGGTAAATGTATAATAGTACTCATCAACCGTCATCTTCTCCGTCATTTTGAGGGCGTTGAGCTCAAGCCGTTTCTTGGTCTTGACATGCTCGGGGTAGTACTTAGATCGGAGAAGAGAGGTGAAGGCTTCGCAGTCAAAGGCGGGGTCAGCGGTGTGCTCAGCCTTGACAAGTTTTCACCAGTCCATAGCAGCATCTTTGAGGTAGTAGGCAGCTATCCTCACTCGAACTCCAGCAAGAGTCTCGAGAGTCTCAAAAGCCGTCCCCATCTCGGAGATATAGGCTTCAAGCTTGGCGGGGTCGCTCTCACCTCTAAAGCAGGGAGGTCAGAGATCTGCGACTGCCTTTACCCAATTAGTTTCTCGGGGTTGAGGCGGGTCGGGCTGTTGTTGTTGGTTTTGTTGCACTTGCTGCTGGGATGCAGTCAATAGCTGGCGCAAAAGCTGTGCCACAGTGGCGGTGACGATCTCGGCGACCATCTGCGCACCAGGCTCCTCAGCCTGCTCTCCCCGGGGTCGGCCTCGACCACGACCTCTTCCTGACATCTGAACAAGTATGGATTACATTAGATACTGTGACAATGTGGTCTTGATTTAAACAATGGTATCGTCTTTTCAGATGTCAAGGGTATTCGTTATCATTAACGATCATTCCTAGTTAGGTTCTTAATTTTCTGTTGTAAAACAGTTTGTTACCTAACCCGGTAATCACTACGCTCGGTAATCTAATCTTCAGAGCGCTACTACGCTCTGATACCACTTTTTGTAACACCCCAACCGCTAATCCTTTCATTATCCTCTAATCGTCTCCATAATTACTCTACACGCAGCGGATACTTACCTACTCCCGGCGGGTGATACAACGCCGTTAGCCATCCCATGACTAACTAGGCTCCTGCTACTTACTGTAACGGTCTGAGGACTAGAATATACCGAGCAACATAAATACTTACATTACATTCCCAACACTTACTTACATTCTTGGATTACCGAGTATACAAAAGTATTTCAATTACATCCCACTTTTACAAGTCTACAAAACCTACGAGTTTAGACAACTACTTATTCTTTCAAATTCACAATCCCATAATCCAAAGGGGTGTATACCACATGGTACACCGGCTACTAAAAAAGGAATAAGTCGTGTACAACTCGGTACACCGTTTCCAATCTACTTACTACTCAAAAAGAATTCATTCTGGTCCTAACTCGACCTTCAGTTCTCACGGGTACCTGTAGAAATAAAAACAGTGCCCCAAGGGGATCAGCAAAAGTTACATATGAAATTTGCATACCCCGCGTGCTAACGGGGCTACGCCGACTACTTGGTCGCACACATGGAGTTCATTATTTCATACATGCGTACATGCTTTTATAAGAAGCAATACATTCACATCATAGAACATACATACATTCCATTCAATACATGCAAGGAAGACAATACCAGTCAACCGTTCATACTTACCGAAACACGGAGATACACTTCTTCAATACGTACACAATACTTGTTAGCTTCTTTACTCACCCGGGTTAATCGGGTATACTTTACTCTTTTACTCGTGATCCTTGACTTACACCAGTCATGATCTTTACTCATACATTTACTATTCTTACTTACTCAAGTTAAGTCGGTATGATATCCGGGCAGGGACTACGATATCCCACCACCGGGCTTTAGGGTGGCTCACTAATCCAGGTTGCTACCCATTTAAGCGGTTTGGACCATGGAAAAGATTAAGGCCAGGAATTGGATCCAACCTCTAGTGTCTCCTCATCCTCGCGCTTTGCCGAAGCTATATCGGACTTCTACTCATTCTAATTTACCAATTTCTCCATGTTAGAAATGTTAGCTAGTTAGGAATTAGTTAGAAGTCCTTCTTCCCATACAATGGGGTAGTACACTACACATTAAGGCCACATACACATCATTCACGTTCATACGTTTCATGAATTATACAAACCACGAGTTCAAGACATTACCACAAGAACAATATAATATAAGCACAAGGAAGTGCAATAAAAACCCAATTCGTGCATTTATCTTATTTAGGTGATCACATAAACACCCAAATCAGGTAACCAAGGTAGCATACGGGGCATGAGAAAATCATACCGTTCACCGTCGTACTCGGACTCCGATTTTCCTTCAAGGTTCAACTATTCGGGTCCTATAACATATACAAAATTGTACGGTCAATCATCTATTATTAACCTATACCGTTACTCCGTTGATATTCCCAATTACCATTACTAGTTCTTACCACTCATACTTAGTTATGAAAATCATTTCATTCCTTAAGTTTATTTTCTAACGCATGTGCATATTTTCTTACCATCATTACCCCATCAATGGCATACCACCATATATATGATTACTATTATTATTATTATTATTTTGACTCGACTGACCTTACCCAGGGTCAGCCCCAAGGTCGGTCGAAGTCAGTAGGGTATGGTTCTTGAAAATTCAACTTCGATCGACCTTCCCCAAGGTCAGTCTTAGGGTCGGTCGAAGTCAGTAGACATCCGTTCCTGAAATTTTAGACCCGACCAACCTTGCAGGGTAGGTCTCAAGGTCGGTCGAAGTCAGTAGACTTCTGCCTTCACAATTTACGACTCGAACGACCTTGCCAAGTTCAGTCCCAAGGTCGGTCGAAGTCAGTAGACTTCCGTGTTTGTAATTTCTGGCTTGACCGACCTTCCTAGGGTCGGTCCCAAGGTCGGTCGGCACTAGTATACTCATTTTAAATTCTGTTTTCAGCTCCTTTCTTTACCCATTGCTTCCCTAATCTTCCTACATGTAATCTAACATGTTTTAACACTAATTAGACCCTCTAAATTACTTTAGTTCATTCATTAAACTCATCTAAACTCATTTCCCATTTCCATGTTAGTTTTCACAATTTTTCTCACTTCCACTTTGCTAAACACTTATGCTACAGATTTTGTTTCTCCTATGCTACAGGTTTTTGTTCTAACTTCTACCATCCAATACTTCCTCACTAATATCATTTCTAGCATTCAAAATGCATTATTTTCCACCCCAGTTCTTCCCATTACTTAGCTCTTTCTCAAATCTGTTTTCAAAGTGGTTTTCTACCAACCTTAAGCACTAAGACACTCTAGTCACTTCCTAGGTTATTTCCTTCTTTCTAAAAACACTTAAGTCTTCTAATTTCTAGGAAAAATTTGACAGAGATTCCTTTAAAAGTTCAACCTTGCCCACACACCATTTCAGCTCACAAACTCAATTCCAATTTCCTCATCAATCCAAGCACTTCAACACATTAATTTTCCTGCACATATGCCCTTATTTCCCAAGGTTTTTCCCAAGCTTTTAATCCTCATTTAGAAGTTCCAAAACAGTTTAGTTCTCTTCCTCAATATACTACAACATAACTACTACTCAAACCCATGTACATTATTCATTTTAGGCATTTAAAATCTGTTACAATAAGGCATACAAGACTAGCTCAAGGTAAGAGCAATTACCTTGTGTTTCTAGTTTTTCCTTTCCCCCTTCCTTTCTTTCTTTCTTTCTTTCTTCCTCTTCCTTGCTCTTCTTCACAACCGATTCAAGGAGGAGTTCACTCCTAATGCTACAGCCATGCCCAAGACAATAATACTACTCAATACTAGCTCTTAAATTAGCCTAGGATGTAAAGAGTGATTTCAAACCCTAAGATGAGAGCTTACCTTCAAAACTCTAGAGGAGTGTTTGACTAACACCACAATCGAAATTCCAGCACTTCTTGGGGGCTAAAATCGGCTGGAACATGGGAGAAACAAGGGCTCAACTTTGAATTTTCGCTTTGCAAGAAAGAGCTAGAAAAAGATGGATTTTTAAGACTCTTTTTACCTCAAAGCAACAAGGAGATGAAGGTGCTTCCAATGGTGGTCTCAAACCTTCAAATGGGCTCCAGCCATGGAAATGGAAATGAAGATTTTCAGATCTTGAGAAGATGGAAATGTTGCTCAAGGAGAGAGGATTTCAATGGTGCAATTTTTATGGAATTTGGAGGTGTTTTGAGCCTTCAAGAATGGAGAGAGAGAGATGCTTGTGGGAAGGGCTTACAAATAGCCATTTGAGGAGCTGAAGGAGGAAGAAGAGTTCAGGTTGGAGGGGAGTGAAATTGTGAGAGAAAGGAGGGATAGGAGAGAGAGTGAGTTGCTTTTACTTTATTTGTTTGTCCTTTTGTTACTAAAAGCAAATAAAGAGAAATTAAGATAGGAAGGGAGGATTAGTGAGCCGGCCCACACACATACACACACAAGTTTTCTGATTTTTATTTACAAATGGGGGAAGCTAGTTTGGTTTATTACAACTAACACCCCACAAGTTTTAGTTTTTACATTATTCACTACCGGAACCCGTTTTCCGGAATTTTCTCGTTTAATTAATTTTATTGGTTCTAGTCCTTCATTTGTGTTTTTAATCCGTTTTAAGGATACGTTTTCTTCGGAAATCGTTCCCTCATGTTTATTTAGGTGTAATTAAGCCTCTAAAATCATCATTAGCCTAATTTATCACTATTTTTAATTTTAGGGTATTTCAGTTCTTATTATAAATGGTATAACATTACCTAATTAGTAAAATAATTACATGCATAAAATCATGAAATATAACCATAGTATAAAGTTATAGTTCATGGAATACACATATACATGCAAGCATGGAATAATGCACAATATACATATATAAGTATATAAATGCATTCAAGGTGGTATATTGTATAGTTGGGAACTATATAATGTAAGAGAACAAATGTTATAATACAAGGGAATGTTATAAATTACAAGTTATATAAGTGAAGATAAATCAAGGTTGTTATCAATCTTGTATATTATAATGTATAGTATTACATTAAACGGAAGATAATGAAACTATATAATATAGTGCATGTACACATGCATCTAATATTATATGACTTAAACCAAATAAAAACAACTTATATACATATGTATACAAACCGAGAGTAACATATATGCATATATATATATATAACCGAGGGCATATATAAGTGTATACCTGTAACACCCCAACCGTTAATCTCGTCATTACCTCTGAAACTGTTACTAATTACTCCTACTTACGCAGCGGAACTCTAATTACAACGAGGGGTGAAACAACGCCGTTAGCCACCCATGTGGCTAACCAGGCCTTTCTTACATACAGTAACGGTCTGATGAACTGGAACAACCGAGTACTTCATACAAATACAATACTCAATTCATATCTCAACTATACCGAGTCTACAATATACGGATGCCGATAACATACTCGGACTTACACCTCATTTAAATGCATAAGTATTTACGATTCAACTACCCACGCTTCATAACTGTCCCCGTCCTACTCTCTCGAACGGTGGTCAGCTTCAAGTACCTGCACACTAAAAACGTTCCCCCTAGGGGGTCAGCTTTCGCTGCGCATGAAATTCGCATATACCGCGTGCTAACCGCGGTACGCCGACTACTTTGGGTCGGGTATACATGGAGTTCATTTTAATCAAACAACATGCATCATGGCAATACAATATATATGTATATCACACAAGGAATCTACATCCAATCACGGAAACGATTCCTAACTAACATAACATTGTTGTTAGTGGTAACTGGTTACTCTTAGGCATTGAGGGTTATTCCTCACTATGCCTTGTTTACTTATTCAATACCTCACCCGCTCTCTCGGGTTACTTATTCTTATACTACCCGTTCTCTCGGGTTACTCATTCGTATACACACCCATTCTCTTGGGCTATTCATTCTTATACTTACCCGTTCTCTCGGGTTACTCATACATAACTCACCCCTTTCTCGGGTTATTTATACTCGTTGTCTCACCCGCACTCTCGGGTTATTCATACTCAAGCTCTTGTAGGTTCTCGAGACACTACAGGTCTCCTACGTCACGCTTGTTACTCTTATACATACTTAAGCCAAAACTCATGGCTCTCTAGCATAGTCTTACTTCCCCGGTTTCGACCCTACTCTGGGTCTAGCATGGTGGGAAGGTTCAACTAGCTCACGGAACTCTCTCTTAGTTCCTATCTCTTTACTTAGGTCCGACTACTCTCGGACTACTCTCGTTCCCATACACTCCTCTCTCGGAGTTATAGTAATATCATGTATATTAGTCTAGAAGCATCATTCTCGATGTTTCTAATGACTTAGGGAACATTACTCAAGTTTGGTTAATCTTAGGTTTTAAGAGTTACCTTTACAATACATATACTCATACTTTCGGTTATATTCTATACCGGGTAAACCCTCTTATAGGAGGTCGACCATGTCTCAAGGGAGTTACTAATCCCCTAGGTCTCTTTACCTTCCTCATAAGTTCACATGTTGGATTAACTTCAATCCTCTCGACGGAGGTTCATTTATCTCTCCACTCATAATTATTTCGTGGATTGTTTCAGTAAGGTTTCTAACCGTTACGGGTATATACTCAACCCGTACATCTCCTCGCATTTTAGGGAGTTCATATGTTTGTGTTATCGTTATACTTTAATCGATAGCTTGTGTGTGTTTGCATAATACCATTGGTTATGTGACTACCCGTTCAACGAGTTTCTAGTCAATCAGTACTCACTAAGAGTCGGTCTATGCACTAAGTTAGACCACACCGGCATGCAAGTATGTTAGCTCATTCAACATACATCAAGGCATACATAATCAAACAAGGGATTATTTTCATGCTTTAATCTTGATTAAGCCGGCACACAAACACACAAATCAGAGTAACTCGGTTAGCATACGGGGCATGAGAAAATCATACCTTTCACCGGGGTTTTTACTTTTACCGTGTCATCTCACCAAGCTCGGGTCACGCATGGTCCTCTGATAATGTTTCAACATTATTATTAATACTAATATCATACGGAACATAATAAAATGTTACTCCCGTAGTTACCCCGTTATCCCGTTATCTTGGTTTCACTCTTGTTCGTTTGAGTTCTCACTTCTCAAACACTTCTAACACTTTATCACACTTCTAGGGCCTTTACATGTCACCAAACAAGGCCTTAACATCTTATAACATCATTAACATTCAAACCCCCATCATTAGCAACCTTTAAAACACTCACGGTGCAATTCTGGGGGTGGTCCGGGACTTGGTCCTCACCCTAAGTCCCGGACCAATTGCAAACAGAACTCTCGGGCGAAAATTTCACATGGTCCGGGACCTTGTCCTGGAGTATAGTCCCGGACCAACATAGCACTTGCACTCTCGGCCTAAAAACAGGGGGTGGTCCGGGTCCTTGTCCATGGACTAGGTCCCGGACCCTGCTAAAACCTGCTCCAAACTTGATTTTTCCACTCCTAATCAATCCTTAAACCACCCTTAATCTTTCCATAAACTTTCCACAAGTTTTCCACATATTTAATCACCTTAAAACATGCTCCAAAACTCTTCAAATCATAGGCTCAAACCTTACCCAAATTCTTACTCAACATCACTTATATTCCATAAGTAGTTTTCTTGTTTTGTTCAACTCTTGTATCAGATTTTGGTTGCATCATTATACCATTCATACTTCCCTCACCAATGTCATTCTTAGCACTCAAATGACATTATCTTTACTCCTAATACACATTTCTCCTTAGCTTGATTTTGACCATTACTACCACACTTAAACCTCTTAAGCACACCTAGTCTCTTCCTCATCATAGAACACTCAAGACTTTCCATTCCTAGGTAAATTTTGACAGCACTTACTTGCTTTACTAAGCATTTTCACCACACTAAAATCAACTCACAAACACTTCTTTCCCACCTGTTTGGTTTAGACATCAACAATCACATTAAATTCCCACTTTTCACATATAAACTAGCTTGGTTTCCTAGGTTCATTTTACACACTTAAACCCATTGAACATTCCCATTCAACAAACAACATTATAGTATCATGACCACCACAATTCAAGGCCCTTAATTCAACCTATCATTTAACTCACAAGTCACATAAAAACTAGCTCAAGGTAAGCTTTTACCTTGTTCCTTTTCGGTTTTCTCCCTCTTCTTCCTCTTCTCTTGTTCCCTCTTTCTCTTCATGTTTCCACATCAAAGCAAAGGGGCATAGATTGCCAACTACAATCATCCCCATACACATATACCAAACTTATTAATTCAAACCTCTTACAAAACTAGTATTTAGAGCTAGTTTTTAAGGCTTAACTTGCCATTACCTTAGAGTGTCCAAAAGGAGAG
>CM041781.1:174864382-175298015 GCA_023374045.1 Limonium bicolor
TGGTTTTGTCATTGAGATTGAATCCATTCTTTTGCGTCTGAAACAGTCAACGATAAGTCAGTCATAAAGGGAGGGTTTGATCACCCGAAGCAGCTTGCGCTTGTAATTATATATTGCATGTGGATGATGCATTGTGTTCGGTTTTGTAGTTAATCAGTTACATTTATTGAAATTCAGATTGCTCCTCTGTTCTGTGACTGTAATACCTCATTCTCATTGCTGTTAACAGAAACGACCATTTATGGAATCAAATGCTCAAAGTTATTTGTACTTCACATGACTTATATATTTTATTATAGTCGTTTCTGGGTTCTTGAAAATATCTAGTACACTTGGAAATTGACCTTAATATAGCAAAATCATCAGTAACACAACTCACGTTCAGGACATGGTTTTTTTTTTGATAATTTTTTGCTCGAATAAATATTCTTTATTTATTTGGTGACATCTCGAAAGTCGTCTCTCTATAAATTATGTCAGAGTCATGATTGTCAGATATTTCAATAGCATTACTTGCTTGGTCAATTCATCTGAATAATCAAATTTCTGGAACTTGTACAAGTTAAAACCATAATCATAAACTATACGGCAGTGCCCCCGTCTGTTATGGCTGTACAACCGCCGAATCAATGCATATTCCGGCTACGACGATGATCGTATAACCACATTTTGCGGTTTTCCAAAAAAAAAAAAAAGAAGATACTAATCGTTGTGACATTCCATTAAACAGTTAGCAAAGAAAAATATTTTCTTTATATCTTAAAATTAAAACCAGAAATAGATTAGACATTTAAACAGTTAAACAATTTGGTTTTTGCGGCATACAACAATAGAAAGTCAGCTTTGGTTTTTAGCGTGTTTTTTTTTATGATGAATGGATATAGCCTAAATCGAAACTTTATCCCTTATTTTTCAAAGTGGTGTTGTAAACGCAAGCTCTGTTCGTGATGACTGTTGTATGGTATATTTGGGTAGCTGTTTTGTCTGGTATATTTGTGGCATAAAGTGTTGGTTGTTTTGTGCTGGCATATCTGTGGTTGTTTTGAAAACTGTTGTTTCACAGGGTGGTTGTTTTGTCTGACATATTTGAATAAGTTTTTTAGTTAGTTATGTGCAGTGCGTTTACCGTTTTCTGTACTACAATTACAAATTTTAATTTACATTTTAAAACATTTTTTTTGTTGAGAAGTAAATAAAGTAACTACTAACAAGTATATAGATTAATATATACGTAATTTATTAATTAGGAAAACAAAAAATTTTTATTATAAATATTTGTTAACATTTATATTAAGGTCTATAAAAATAACATCACTATTATCAACCACAATCCTATCAATGGATAACAAATTGTAACTATACAAGGTTTTAACACACTAACTGTAACACCCCTCTCGATAAACACGTAATAATCTCTCACGTAGCATAATTAAAAACGTCTTACAGCGGAAGAACAAACAACATTAACTCTCACTCGGGTGTCACCTGCCATTACTCGGCCATGTGAGTAACGAAGCAGAAACTAAAACCAACAACAAGTAAACAACACTACCAAACCGCTGTGACAACGAGATAAATCCTATACATCATACTAAGTCCATAAACCATAACCGTCGACAACTGAGCATCTACCCAATCCCAAATATATACAACAAACCATCATACATCCACAGACTGATATTGTTATACAGTTGAATTCCATGTGCGGTAAACGAAGTAAAACCCTAACTATCCGTGTCCCGCACTTCGGCTTCGACGATGATCAGCAACCTGCACCATGCCATAAAGGCTCAGCGATAAACGCTGAGTATGCCGGGTCTGGACCCTATTGGTCACTTAGTCATTTTAACCATCTTGATATTAGATTGGTTTCATGCTTTACCAGTTTACAAATATAATTAATACTGTAATAATCATGCATAACACGTAGTCATCCATCCAATCCATACAGTCATTACATTTCACAACAGCATGTGCATAAACGAACGTATCGAATATATGTACAGTAAAGTGTAAGATCGCCTTAGCGAACAGTTTCCATACTTAATATTATTCGGTCTTCAAGGCCCCATCCATCCAAACCATGTTTAATTAATTACAAGTTGGGCGTCATGTTGGGACAACCCGATTAACCTTACCAATACAGTAGTCCTCCCGTACACACAAAGTGCAGACAGTATAATGTGAGTGGTTGGAACTGACGTATTTAAAACAATTGAAAAAGATATTAAAAACTCAAAATACCTTACGGGCTGCAAACAAAATCCCGGTCGCAGTAGTATAGTAAAGTGGAGGTGACCGGATATCGAACCGTGGGACTAAAGGGGAATTATCTAATTCCTAAGCGGTGTCACAAAAAGGGGGAATTAATTGACTTGTTTTTATAAATAAAAAGGAAAGATAAAATAAACTGAGTAAAAGATAAATTAAACGGGACTCTAGGTTCAGGTTTATATAGCCTGCTCTTTTATGCTATGTCTACCGGTTTTATTATAATAGTTTGGCAAAATTCCTGTTATTATCTTAAGGACTAAATCATAAACTCAAAAACTCGTTTACCAGAAAATGCTCGGTCTAATCCAGATTCGAGCAAAACACATGTAAACGGATTAAGTATGATAAATTATATTTGCGTCTGAAAATACTAACTTATTAAATCATAATAAGCTTTCTACAGATTTACGGCTTAATTAACCTGTCTGTTTATCACGGATCTGATCAAAATAGATTTAGTAAATCATTTTCATAAATTCATGAAATTTATTAAAAAGACGAGAGATAAGCTTTAATCGTAACAAACTGTATTTAATTAAACTAGTAAAAACATAATTACATAATTAAACAGACTATAAATTAACCTTCACCCAGAGTATATCCTCTTTAGCCTGACATATTAACCGGTAATATGTTGGTTAGAGGTTGGACAGAATACAACGCAGTGGTTTTTGTGGATGAAAATGGAGTGAGATGGTGATTTTGTGGAGGAAAATTGACATGGTTTTTGGGGTGGAATGAGATATGTATTAATGGAGGGTAATAGGTGTATTTATAGTGAAAATGGGGTAGAAATGAAGGGGGTGTCGGTGTATTAGGCGTGTGAAAGGATAAAGTTAATTTATCCTTTCACACTATGTCGATTCTGCTTTGTACGCTGTCAAATTTGACATGTCTGAACCAGTGTCCGAATCAGCTGGTTCGGACATGTCGACGTTGTGCGGAGCGCGCTCCACGTGTGTGCGTCCGAACCTGCTTGTTCGGACGGTGGTTCGGACGATAATTGTTTTGCCTCTAAAATCTTCGTTTGAGCTCCGATTTGATCCCCGTTTGTTGCGTTGCGAAGCTTGTGAAGAACTCTACATATTTACATGGCTTTTCCCTACACTTAACATATAAAATGCATTAGTCCATAACAACATAAATCTAGGAAAAAGCTTATAGTAAGTGGGAAACATTACTTTAAAGTGTTGTAAATAATAAGGTAATTAAACCCTAAAAGTCTATATGTTTCGCACTTATCACAAAGGTGCTCATGTTGCCAGAGGTCCGGAGGCCCCTGGTTCGGGGCGGATTGTGTCTTCAAATTCTGATCCTGGATCAAATGGAAAGGTGGCTTTCTCACTTAGCGAGTTGACTTCGAGTTTCCACCCTACTTCTTTGGTGCACAAGAGGGGAATGCCGTGATCCTCCAGATGAAGATCAAAGTTGGATGGCTTCTCCTCTTCAAATTTGAGGATGTAATAATCCTCGTCTTCTTTGAGAGGCTCATAGGAAGAGCCCTGATTGAATTCAACTTCAGAGGGAGGTGGCTCCTCGAAGTTGTTTGTAGCGTTTTGTTTGGATGTCCTGGCGGGAGAGAGCAGTTCTGTAACGCCCCATTTTCTACCAACTGTTATCACGTGGTTTGATAGACAGAGTTCAAAAAAATAAAACGCGGAAGCAAATAAAAGTCTTTACATGAGCGTTACCGCCACACTCATAACCTCTGTGAGTGCCTAGGCTTATTACAACAATCCAAACCCAAAATAAAAGTCTGAATAATAAACATTCCTGAAAACCTTAAACAAACTAGGTGGAAGTCTCTAGTCCCCAAGTCTTCCCCACGCTCTCGTGCAACTCCAAAGCTCCACTAGTATTCTTCACCTACGGTCATTTGGAAACAACACAAAGAAGGGACCGCAGGGCAAAGCCATAAAACATTAGCAAAACGCTGAGTAAATCCAAGACAAGATCAAGAAAATAGGATATCAAAGTAGATATAGATACATCATCAACTCAAGCATTAAACAACTGTAAAATAAGTTCAGAACGTAAAGAGTTCATAAATCACCTTGTGGTAACAAGACCACTGTTAATCTTTTCTCACCATTTAATTCATAACGTGGGACAAATCCCGATCATAAAGGCGATCCAACCTATCCTTCCACCACGTAAGGACCTAAAAGATGTGCACACCCCCTATAGTACCTTTAAACTATAGAGTAGAAATCCTGACGCAAACTTAAGGAGCCCACGGCGTACCAAGAGTTAAAACGGGCAAACGTACCCAATCATCATATATATATCTCATAAAACCAAGTTTGAATAAGTCAAGTATCCAATAATACTTTTCCACAAATGAACAATAAATCAATTCAACCACCAAGTTCTTAAATAAAGAACACAAACAAGCACAAGGCTTAAATCACTTTCACCACTTAGAAGATCCACTTAGTACAAAGGTAAAGTTTTATCAAAACACCAAGGTACTTTCAATGAGTATCATCCAAGCATCACTTCAACTCATATACTTAAGATTAAAAAACCAAAATATAAGTTACAAGTTGGGCCATAGTCATAAGACCACAAAACATATTTGTCACCATAAAAAGCTTAGAACTCATTTCGACTTCTTAAAGACGTGACCAATTCGCTAACCAAATGACTTCTAAAATAGAGCGAATAGGTGCAATAGATAGGGTTCAAATCAGTAGAGATTGATATGTAATAATAGAAATTTGGATGAGTAAAACTCCCTAAACTGTTACAAGTTAGGGTATCACAAATTACGTTTTTCCACCTTTAAGGCTAGTTGGTTGAAATACTCAGTTCGACATCTTAAGCGTACGAATTTAACTATCCAAATGATGTCGAAAAATAAGCGAATAGGTTCATTGGATAGAGGATTCAAATATACAGATTGATATGTATAATAGAAAAATGATGAGTATAGCCTTCTAAATCCTTCTCACAAGTTAGGGGATCTTAAAGCACGTTTTTCCCCCTTACGTCTAACTTTCACCAAGATTTAGGGTACCTACGAACCCAAATAAATTGTATAGCTTGGAAGGGATCTTAGAGAATGGAATTACCTTGAATATTCTTGGCTCAAACTCCCAAAATAGCCTTGGCAACTTGCTAGATGGCACAAACTCCACAAGGCTCCTCAAATTGCCTTTCCTTGCGCACAGAAATCTATTGCCTTATAACAAGAGCTTTCGGTAAGGTTTTTTGGGGTTTTAGCCCAAAATGAAGAGGATTCAATGAAGATTAATTTGGGATTGGTTTTACCTGAAGATAGGCTCGAAGAACAAGCTTACTAGATCAAACTTTCTCGAACTCAGAAACTGTCTTTTGTGACTTCTTCACCTTCCCTTGCACTTTCCTTTGACCCTAGGCTCTCTTGTGATTGTAAAAGGACTTGGGAATGTCCAGAGAGTAAGGGTGAGTGTTAGGGTCGTGGCTCATGGTTTATATAGGGAAGATATGGAGTAGACAAGCCTTAGAGTGCTAGACATCATTTCTGGCCAGATTTGTATCTTTGTAATAATGCTTGCTTTAGACAGCATTATAGTGCTCCATTAATTCCTCCACTTGAATACATTATTAGTCCACCATCAGGGCCTTTAGAAGATGCTCAATCCAATTCATAAACTAGCTAAAGTAAGGCAGAACAGAGGTGGAAAAAAAAGAAGAATTTGTGCTTTATGAAAAGTTGTAATGGCACATGTGGATGGCTACTTGATTGCCTTGCTGCTACTTTCTCTTCTTATATTTTATGTAATGGGCATGTTCTATGTCTGATAATGGAGGTTACCTAACATGTAAGGGACCCAAAGATGCTAAAGGAAGAAATTATATAAGCTAAAGACTTGATGTGTTGGAAAGTAGTGCTGAAATGGTGGGAGAGGTGGGTATGGACGAATTTTGTATGCCATTTACCTCTTTTTTTTGCTTTGTCAACACATGTAACTTGGTATATTGATGTGGTAACTAAGGTAGGTAATTACCATGAAGAGATAATGGGTAAAAACTACAAATTGGAATCATATAAAACAACCTTTCTTAGGTAACTTTCTTCGGTAAATTTCCAAGTTACCTTGCCAAGAGATTTCACCTTCTATACTACTACCATCTCATGGTAATATTTAGGACTTCTAATAGCCTTAAATAATATAATAACAATCTAGCTTAATTCACCTTAAAGAGTACTTTAAGGGGTTAATAAGTTAATACCTCTTTTTAGTGTCAAAAATGACCGAGGTAAAAACCGGATTTTTACTGAGGTAAGTTCTTGGCCAAAACTTGAGCTTTTGTGAAGGCTATAATTCTAAGGAGTGAATATCTATTTACTAGACCATTAATGCCTAGTAAAAGTCAAGGTTATACTAAGGAACAATTAACTTTTTACTAAGCCGTTAATGCCTAGTAAAATCTCCTCGTAAAATCTTTCGTAACTTTGGGGTATTTCATTCACCCCCCCTTAAAAACAAACTTCGCCCTCGAAGTTTCTTATCTCTATAATTTCTACCGAAGCTATCAGTAGCTAATCCATTCTCAAATCTCAACTTCATTCATAGTAAAATAATTTCCTGATAATAAGCATGTAATACCTGTACTAAGTGATAGTCACGAAGGAAAGGTCAGTGGACTCACCCTCCCTTAAATTTTAAGTCATGACCCCGTGACTTCTACAAACTTAAGGCTCACCAAAAAGTTCGGGGTATCTCTTCCTCATTGAGTCTTCCGTTTCCCAAGTAGCTTCTTCTACCTTGTTGTTCCTCCAAAGCACTTTTACCATCTTGATGGCTTTTGTTCTGGTTTCTCTGACTTTGGAGTCTAGTATCTCGATTGGAACCTCCTCGTATGTCAGAGATGGGTCCATTTGCACTGCCTCTGGTTGAATGACGTGCGAAGGATCGTGGACGTACTTCTTCAGTTGAGATACGTGAAAAACATTATGTACCTTGTCCAATTCCATAGGTAATGCTAAACGATATGCCAAGGACCAACTTTTTCCAGAATGTTAAGGTCCAATGAATTTTGGGCTAGTTTCCCTTTCCTCCCGAACCTCATTACTCCTCTGGTTGGTGATACTTTCAGAAATACCTTTTCACCAACTTCAAACTCTAAAGGTTTCCTCTTTAAGTCGGCATAGGACTTTTGTCGATCCTGAGCTGCTTTCATCCTCTGCTGAATCAGTCGAACTTGGCTGACCATTTCTTCAATCATATCCGGGCCCAATGTTACCGTTTCTGAGATGTCGTTCCAACACAATGGAGTCCTACACTTCCTTCCGTACAGTGCTTCATACGGTGCCATCCCTATACTACTGTGATAGCTTGTTGTAAGAGAATTCAATCAGGTGTAGGTGGTCAATCCATGCTCCCTGATAGTCCATCATGCAGGATCTTAACATGTCTTCTAACGTCTGAATGGTTCTTTCAGTCTGTCCGTCTGTCGCTGGGTGGAATGCAGTACTTAGTTTCAGCTTTGATCCCATTGCTTTCTGGAAACTCTGCCAGAATCTACTAAGGAATCTCGAGTCTCTGTCGGATACGATGCTAGAAGGCACTCCATGATATCTGACGATCTCCTTGATGTATGCATCAACTAGCTTCTCCATCGTCCAAGTGTCTTTCATTGGAATGAATCTGGCGGTCTTAGTCAAACGGTCGACCACAACCCAGATCTGGTTCATTCCCGACCTTGTCAGTGGTAGTCCTACTATGAAGTCCATGGATATTGAATCCCATTTCCAAGTCGGAACTTCTAGTGGTTGTACTAGCCTCCTGGTCGACTGTGCTCGAATTTCACCTTTTGGCAAGTGAGACATCGTGCCACAAATTCAGCTATTTCTCTTTTCATCCCTGGCCACCAAAAATGTTGTTTTAGGTCTTTGTACAGTTTATTTCCTCCTGGATGTACTGAATAGGGGTTTGGTGTGCCTCCCTCATCAGCATGGTTTTGATATCGTCACAACTCTTGGGAATACACCATCGTCCCTTGAATCTCAAGCTTCCATCCTCGTGTAGCTTGAAGTCTGGAGCGTCCTCCTGCCATTTTCTTCTTTATATGATCGAGCTTCTCATCGCCTACTTGCTTGCTCGGATTTCTTTGAACAAGTCTGGCGAGACGGTCATCTGGTATAACCCATTTGTTTGATTTGTCCTTCTATCAATCATTTCAATGTTCAGCTTCCGAAAGTCTCTGCATAAGTCATCTGGAAGGATCCACATAGCCTGAGCTGCATGACTTCTCTTTCGACTCAACGCATCTGCCACGAGGTTAGCTTTTCCTTCGTAGTACTGGATCTCCAGGTCGTAGTCCTTGACAAACTCTAACCACCTTCTTTGCCTCATATTCAGCTCCTTCTGAGTGAATATGTACCTTAAGCTCTTGTGATCCGTGAATATCTTGCAGGTGACTCCGTACAAGTAGTGCCTCCAAATTTTCAAGGCAAAAACTACTGCTGCTAGTTCCAGGTCGTGCGTTGGGTAGTTTTGCTCGTGCGTCTTTAATTGTCTTGAAGCATAGGCTATCACCCTTTTATTCTGCATCAAGACACATCCCAAGCCATTCTTCGATGCGTCACAATAAACCTCCAGTCCCTTGGTTCCTTCTGGTAGAGTCAATATTGGGGCTGACGTCAACCTGTCCTTCAGCTGCTGGAATGATTGTTCACAACTATCATCCCACTCGAATCCTACTGCTTTTTTCATCAGGTTCGTCATGGGTCTGGCAATCTTTGAGAAATCTTTCACGAACTTCCTATAATAGCCTGCGAGTCCTAAGAAGCTTCTGACTTCTGTAACATTCGTAGGGCGAGGCCAACTTTTTACCGCTTCAATTTTTGAGGGATCTACTGCAATACCTTCACTTGTGATGATGTGGCCTAAAAATGCAACTTTCCTCAGCCAAAATTCGCATTTTGACAGCTTGGCATACAACTTGTGCGCTCTTAGGACTTCCAACACTTTCCTCAGGTGTTCCGCATGGTCCTCTTGGTCCTTGGAGTATATCAGGATGTCGTCGATGAATACAACGACGAAGTTGTCCAAATACTGGCTGAATATCCTGTTCATTAAATCCATGAACACTGCTGGTGCATTGGTCAAGCCGAATGGCATCACGGTAAACTCGTAATGGCCGTATCGTGATCGAAAAGCTGTCTTCGGTATATCTTCCTCCGCCACTCTGATCTGGTGGTATCCCGACCTCAGGTCTATCTTAGAGAAAACGCTTGCTCCCTTCAATTGGTCGAATAAATCATCGATCCTGGGCAGTGGGTACTTGTTTTTCACTGTTACCTTGTTCAATTCTCGGTAGTCGATGCATAGACGGAGACTTCCGTCTTTCTTCTTCACGAATAACACCGGTGCTCCCCAGGGCGATACGCTTGGCCTGATGTAGCCCTTCTCCAGTAATTCTTCCAATTGGGTCTTTAACTCCCTCATCTCGATTGGCGCCATCCGGTATGGTGCCTTCGCAATAGGTCCGGTCCCCGGCACCAAGTCGATGTAGAATTCTACTTCCCTTCTTGGAGGCATTCCAGGTATTTCTTCTGGGAACACGTCCGGGTACTCAGCAATAACTGGAATCTTGGCGAGCTCGTTCTCTTCCTCCTTCGTGTCTTGTACATAACAAAGGAAGACCTGTTTTCCTTTTCTGATCTCCGCCGCCATGGTCATAGCCGAAACGATCTTTGCTCCTGGCTGTCTGGCCGCCCTCTTGTATGACACCCTTTGTCCTGAGGGACCCTTCAGGATTATTTTCTGCTCGAAGCAGTTTAGGCGTGCCTTGTACCGTTGCATCCAATCCATTCCCAATATAATGTCGAACTCTAGCCCCTTGAATACTATCAAGTCTACTGGGAATTCTACCTCCTTAATAGTTATGTTCAAGTTTTCTACTACTTCCGAACATCTAATCTTTTCCCCCGAGGGTATAGTCACACATACATCCAAACAAGTACTCCTAGGCAAATTTATCTTCTCCATAAATGTAGTAGATACAAAAGAGTACGTAGAACTCGAGTCGAATAAAATATATGCTTCAAGTCCATGAACAGGGAATGTACCTGTGATCACATTTCCTTGAGCACGGGCCTCCGACTCGTTCATCACGTTCATCGTGCCCGTTTTCCTGTACTTGTTCCCTCAGCAGGTTTGCTGGTCTGACCTCCTCCACCTCCGTAGGTTGTCTTGGGGTTGCTCTGGTTTGAATTGTTTGCTGGGGGCATACCCTTTTGAAGGATTTGGACTCCGGGTTTCGGAAACACTCGAACGACCTGTGTCCCAGCTTTCCGCAGTAAAAACAAGTAATTTGTTTACCTTCACAGTCTGTTCCCGGGTGGTTCTTTTGGCACTTCCTGCAGAAGAAAGTCCTCCCGTTCGGGGCCATAGGAGCCTTCCCTTTCCCCTGGTTTTGTTTTTGGCCATAGTTTGGCTTCTTCGCTTCTGGCTCTCTGTTTCCTTATGAAGTCTTTTCTTAGCTCCCTCCTGGAACTCTCTCTTCTCGATTTGGATCATCTCAATGCTGTCAGCCTTCTCGTATGCTTGCTGCATGGTCTCGAAGTTGAATCCTGCCATCAGTTCACGGATTCGGAAGTTGAGTCCTATCCTGAACTTTCTGGCCTTGGTCCCATCGTCTGGAACCATGAATGGAGCGAACCTTGCAAGCTCCAGAAACTTGGTCCTGTATTCTGACACAGTCATGGACAGTTGTTGCAGGTTCAAGAATTCTTGTTGCTTCTTCTCCCTTAGGTGGTCAGGGTAGAACCGCGTCCTCATGAGCTCCTTCAACTCGGCCCATCCGAAGTCTGGTTGCACGCCGTGTACATCTTGTACCGCTCCCCACCATAGGTCCGCCTCTTCCTTGAAGTAGTAGGTAGCACATCCCACTCTTCTGTCAGCTGGGCAGTTCGTTGCCTTGAACACCTTGTCGAACTGTCGAATCCAACTCTCTAGTTTTTGGGGATCCTCCTCCCCATGGTAGTACTCGGGCCTCATTGCAGCGATTTGTCTCATTGTTGTTCCCTCCATTGTGCCCCTCGTTTTGGATTTGGGCCATTGCTGCTGCCATAGCTTGGGCCATTTCTTGGATGCGTCCTCCCATCTTGAAGATTTAAGAATATCGGTTTTCTTAGTACCCTAGGTACTCTAGTTTAACTTTTAATCTCTACTTGTTCTAGTAAGCAAAGGTATCACACAATTCTAGGACTTTTAAGCAATCACCTAGTAGGACATACCTGATTCTGTTCCATGTCCCTGCAGGTTAGTCACAGATATCATAGTAGCTAAAGTGACGATCCTCACATACGTCCCAGTTTCCCCATCCTAGGTTCATTTTAGATCCTAGTTTCTTTTTAATCAGAGCGTCCTTGCTATGATACCACTTTGTAACGCCCCATTTTCTACCAACTGTTATCACGTGGTTTGATAGACAGAGTGCACAAATAAAACGCGGAAGCAAATAAAAGTCTTACAAGAGCGTTACCGCCACACTCACAACCTCTGTGAGTGCCTAGGCTTATTACAACAATCCAAACCCAAAATAAAAGTCTGAATAATAAACATTCCTGAAAACCTTAAACAAACTAGGTGGAAGTCTCTAATCTCCAAGTCTTCCCCACGCTCTCGTGCAGCTCCAAAGCTTCACTAGTATTCTTCATCTACGGTCATTGGAAAACAACACAAAGAAGGGACCGCAGGGCAAAGCCATAAAACGTCAGCAAAACGCTGAGTAAATCCAAGTCAAGATCAAGAAAATAGGATATCAAAGTAGATATAGATACATCATCAACTCAAGCATTTAACAACTGCAAAATAAGTTCAGAACGTAAAGAGTTCATAAATCACCTTGTGGTAACAAGACCACTGTTAATCTTTTCTCACCATTTAATTCATAACGTGGGACAAATCCCGATCATTAAGGCGATCCAACCTATCCTTCCACCACGTAAGGACTCTAAAAGATGTGCACACCCCCTATAGTACCTTTAAACTATAGAGTAGAAATCCTGACGCAAACTCAAGGAGCCCGGCGTACCAAGAGTTAAAACGGGAAACGTACCCAATCATCATATATATATATATATATATATATATATATATATATATATATATATATATATATATATATCTCATAAAACCAAGTTTGAATAAGTCTAGTATCCAATAATAATTTTCCACAAATGAACAATAAATCAATTCAACCACTAAGTTCTTAAATAAAGAACACAAACAAGCACAAGGCTTAAATCACTTTCACCACTTAGAAGATCCACTTAGTACAAAGGTAAAGTTTTATCAAAACACCAAGGTACTTTCAATGAGTATCATCCAAGCATCACTTCAACTCATATACTTAAGATTAAAATAACCAAAATATAAGTTACAAGTTGGGCCATAGTCATAAGACCACAAAACATATTTGTCACCATAAAAAGCTTAGAACTCATTTCGACTTATTAAAGACGTAACCAATTCGCTAACCAAATGACTTCTAAAAATAGAGCGAATAAGTGCAATAGATAGAGGGTTCAAATCAGTAGATATTGATATGTTATAATAGAAATTTGGATGAGTAAAACTCCCTAAACTCATGTTACAAGTTAGGGTATCACAAATTACATTTTTCCACCTTTAAGGCTAGTTGGTTGAAATACTCAGTTCGACATCTTAAAGCGTAACAAATTTAACTATCCAAATGATGTCGAAAAATAAAGAGAATATGTTCATTGGACAGAGGATTCAAATCAGTAGATATTGATATGTAATAATAGAAAAATGAATGAGTATAGCCTTCTAAATCCTTCTCACAAGTTAGGGGATCTTAAAGCACGTTTTTCCCCCTTAGGTCTAACTTTCACCAAGATTTAGGGTACCTACGAACCCAAATAAATTGTATAGCTTGGAAGGGATCTTAGACAATGGAATTACCTTGAATATTCTTGGCTTAATCTCCCAAAAGGCCTTGGAAACTTGCCAGATGACACAAACTCCACAAGGCTCCTCAAATTGCCTTTCCTTGCGCACAGAAATCTATTGCCTTTTAACAAGAGCTTTCGGTAAGGTTTTTGGGGTTTTAGCCCAAAATGAAGAGGATTCAATGAAGATTAATTTGGGATTGGTTTTACCTGAAGATAGGCTCGAAGAACAAGCTTACTAGATCAAACTTTCTCGAACTCAGAAACTGTCTTTTATGACTTGTTCACCTTCCCTTGCACTTTCCTTTGACCATAGGCTCTCTTGATGATTGCAAAAGGACTTGGGAATATCCAGAGAGTAATGGTGAGTGTTAGAGGTCGTGGATCATGGTTTATATAGGGAAGATATGAAGTAGACAAGCCTTAGAGTGCTAGACATCATTTCTGGCCAGATTTGTATCTTTGTAATAATTCTTGCTTTAGACAGCATTATAGTGCTCCATTAATTCCTCCACTTGGATACATTATTAGTCCACCATCAGGGCCTTTAGAAGATGCTCAATCCAATTCATAAACTAGCTAAAGTAAGTTAGAACATGAGGTGGAAAACAAAAGAAGGGAATTTGTGCTTTATGAAAAGTTGTAATGGCACATGTGGATGGCTACTTGATTGCCTTGCTGCTACTTTCTCTTCTTATTTTTTACGTAATGGGCATGTTATATGTCTGATAATGGAGGTTACCTAACATGTAAGGGACCCAAAGATGCTAAAGGAAGAAATTATATAAGCTAAAGACTTGATGTGTTGGAAAGTAGTGCTGAAATGGTGGGAGAGGTGGGTATGGACGAATTTTGTATGCCATTTACCTCTCTTTTTTTTTGCTTTGTCAACACATGTAACTTGGTAGATTGATGTGGTAACTAAGGTAGGTAATTACCATGAAGAGATAATGGGTAAAAACTACAAATTGGAATCATATAAAACAACCTTTCTTAGGTAACTTTCTTCGGTAAATTTCCAAGTTACCTTGCCAAGAGATTTCACCTTCTAAACTACTACCATCTCATGGTTAATATTTAGGACTTCTAATAGCCTTAAATAATATAATAAAATCTAGCTTAATTCACCTTAAAGAGTACTTTAAGGGGTTAATAAGTTAATTCCTCTTTTTAGTGTCAAAAATGACCGAGGTAAAAACCGGATTTTTACTGAGGTAAGTTCTTGGCCAAAACTTGAGCTTTTGTGAAGGCTATAATTCTAAAGAGTGAATATCTATTTACTAGACCATTAATGCCTAGTAAAAGTCAAGGTTATACTAAGGTAAAAATTCTAAGGAACGATTAACTTTTTACTAAGCAGTTAATGCCTAGTAAAATCTCCTCGTAAAATCTTTCGTAACTTTGGGGTATTTCAAGTTCCCCCTCTTCATTTTTGAGGATGTAACTATCCTCATTTTCTGGGTATAGCACAGAGAAGGAGAGAAAATAACGGTAGTTGACTTCAGAGGGAAGAGACTCCATGAAGTTGAGGTAGAAGCTGTCCTCTGATGGCTTGTCTTCAAGCTCAAGCAGAAGGTTTGAAGTTGTTTGCTCAGGTTTGAACGGGGGTGGTGATAAAGAGTAACTCAAATCCTCAGTAAAGTCGTCCACTATATGAATCATTTCGCTCTCCGGTTGCTGTGATGCAAGGTCTTGTGGACCTTCCATCATTTCATTTATCTCAACTAATTTGGCATATAGCTTCAATTGGTTCATATCGAGGTATTCTTCCTCATCCCGCTGCTCCACTTCATGGACCATTTCACTCTCTGGTTGTTGCTCCCTTTGAGCTAGTGTGATGGGCTGGTCCACTACATGAATTGCATTTGCATACTCTCGTGGATTTGGATTGGTTTGTGAGGGGAGTTGGCCAGGAGGTCTTTGTTGGATGAGAAGTTGTTGAATTTGGGATTGCAAGGCTTTTTGGTCTTTACGAAGGGCTGTGACTTCATCTTGCGTGTCTCGGGTCTTACTCATCATTGCTTTAAACATCTCCTGCATTTGGGACATTCCAGAGTCGGGATTTGAAGGTTGTTGAGTCAGTCGGTTTGAAGAAGCATCATTTCCATAAGGCGGTTGCTGATACTGCCTTTGGCCTCCTTGAAAATTGGAGTGCATGTTACGCTGCCATGGTTGTCTGTACCCTAAATTGTTGCCAACAAAATTCGCTTCCTCCGCTGCTCTTAATTCTTGTAATTGAGGGCATTGTTCATAATCGTGTGGCCCACCACATTGTGTACAAGAAACATCAGGAGATGATAGGGATAGAGTAGCATAGCCTGGAGGGGTTGTAGATGATCGGGAAGTCATCGACTTTGCTTGTTGGGGGTAGGAATTCATGGCCATCTGCTCAACTACTTTTGCAGGGTGCTAACCTTTGTCGCATGCTACGCATTGCTTTCCATGAGTTGCTCGTGGCTTTTCATCAGCTGGTCAAACTTATTGTCACTTTCTCATACGTGGTATAAACCTGGTGTGCCTCCTCTTGATCCACCTGTGGCCCAGTCTCTGTTCTCTTCACAGAGGGACTCTATCCCATTCAGAAACTATTCCCCTGGCTTTTTCAAAATATCAGCACCTAAAGAGGATAGTACCATTGTTTTGCATTGATTGATTAAGCCTTTGTAGAACAATTGAGATAATTGTTCTTTTTTGAGACCATGGTGAGGACAAGTCAGCAGTAGTCCTTTGAAACGGTCCCCAAGTTTCACAGATGTTTCTGACCTGGCTGCTTGAAATTGTAGATCTCAGCAATCATTTCCAACGTTCGGCTTGGGGCAGGAACTTGTGTAGAACTTGGTGGCCATTTCATCCCAAGTACCAATGGTACTTGGTGTAAGGCTGTGGTACCATTTACTTGCATTTCACGTTAGACTGTGAGGGAACAAGGACAGTCTCGCGTACTGGAGTACTGCGTTTGTCGCGTTAAACTGTTGACATGCTGCAGAAACTTGGTGACATGCAACAGAGCTTCGTCAGGACTAGAGCCATCGAACATGCCTAACTCCTTTACGCATCGGATCTGATGATATGGCTTCAGCTTTTGCCACTCATCGTATTCGGATGGGGTAAGTGGGAAGGATGATGGCGGCTGTTGTCCTTGATTAGATGGCCTGTTGATGTTACGAACTGTAGCTGGTGAAGATGTCATATCTACTTCCTGTTTAGATTCTATCACCATGTGGTGTGTTTTGTTGAGATCATTTCTGCCTTAAAGTGCGCAGAAAAGTTCTCTCGATCTCAGGGATGTAGCTAATCGTATGATTATTAATATGACCGGCAGGCTGTGTGACCTGGTAATAGGCATTCACCACTCAAACAGCAAAAGGAAACTTGTGATGTGATAAAATAAATAGAAATGAAAGAAATAGGGAGGAGGAATTAAACAGCTAAAAAGAAACAACAATCAATAAAATAAAATAAAGAACTACTTTTTTTTAACAAGATAAATAGACCGAAAATAAATAACAAAAAGAAGAATAAAAATAAATGCAGTTTAAGTAAATAATAAATTAAAATAAAGAAAAAGGACAGAATTAAATTGCTGGAATTTAAATGACAGTAATTTAAATGACTAGAAAATAAAGAACTGAATTTAAATGACAGAAAATAAAGAACTGGAATTTAATTGACTCAAATTAAATGACAGAAAATTAAATGACAGAAATTAAATGACAGAATTTAAATTACTGAAATTTAAAGGACAATGGAAATTTAAATAACTGGAAAGTAATGACAGAAAATTTAAATGACTGAGAATTAAATGACAGTAAAGTAAATGACTGGAAAATAAATAACTGTAATTAATGCGATATTTAAATTGCTGGAATAATTAAATGACAGAAATTAGTAGAAATAAAATAAACAAACAACAAAAAGTATACAAGAATATTATAATATAGCAAGTGAATTATCCGGGCTTAGGGACTAGAAAATCAAGTCCCCGACAACGACGCCATTTTGCAGACAGTATAATGTGAGTGGTTGGAACTGACGTATTTAAAACAATTGAAAAAGATATTAAAAACTCAAAATACCTTACGGGCTGCAAACAAAATACCGGTCGCAGTAGTAGTATAGTAAAGTGGAGGCAAACCGATATCGAACCGTGGGACTAAAGGGGAATATCTAAGAAGCGGTGTCAAAAAGGGGGGATTAATTGACTTGTTTTATAAATAAAAGGAAAGATAAAAATAAACTGAGTAAAAGATAAATTAACGGGACTCTGGGTTCAGAGTTTATATAGTGCTCTTTATGCTATGTCTACCGGTTTTATTATAATAGTTTGGCAAAATTCCTGTTATTATCTTAAGGAGAAATCATAGACTCAAAAGAACTCGTTTACCAGAAAATGCTCGGTCTAATCCAGATTCGAGCAAAACACATGTAAACGGATTAAGTATGAGAAATTATATTTGCGTCTGAAAATACTAACTTATTAAATCATAATAGCTTTCTACAGATTTACAGCTTAATTAACCTGTCTATTTATCACGGATCTGATCAAAATAGATTTAGTAAAGCATTTTAATAAATTCATGAAATTTATTAAAAAGGCGAGAGATAAGCTTTAATCGTAACAAACTGTATTTAATTAAACTGGTAAAAACATAATTACATAATTAAACAGACTATAAATTAACCTTCACCCTGAGTATATCCTCTTTAGCCTGACATATTAACTGGTAATATGTTGGTTAGAGGTTGGACAGAATAACGACACAGTGGTTTTTGTGGATGAAAATGGAGTGAGATTGTGATTTTGTGGAGGAAAATTGACATGGTTTTTGGGGTGGAATGAGATATGTATTAATGGAGGGTAATAGGTGATTTATAGTGAAAATGGGGTAGAAATGAAGGGGGTGTCGGTGTATTAGACGTGTGAAAGGATAAAGTTAATTTATCCTTTCACACTATGTCGATTCTGCTCTGTACACTGTCAAATTTGACGTGTCCGAACCAGTGTCCGAATCACCTGGTTCGGACATGTCGACGTTGTGCGGAGCGCGCTCCACGTGTGTGCGTCCGAACCTGCTTGTCCGGACGGTGGTTCGGATGATAATTGTTTTGCCTCTAAAATCTTCGTTTGAGCTCCAATTTGATCCCCGTTTGTTGCGTTGCGAAGCTTGTGAAGAACTCTACATATTTACATGGCTTTTCCCTGCACTTAACATATAAAATGCATTAGTCCATAACAAAACATAAATCTAGGAAAAACATATAGTAAGTGGGAAACATTACTTTAAAGTGTTGTAAATAATAAGGTAATTAAACCCTAAAAGTCTATATGTTTCGCACTTATCACAAAGGTGCTCATGTTGCCAGAGGTCCGGAGGCCCATGGTCGTTCACTTTGCCTCGTAAGACGTCCATATAAAGGCCGTAGCCGTGTACCAACAGCAGGTACCATCTGACCCACGATCCAATTAGGGCTCGTTGGGAAATTTCCTAGAGCGGAACCCGATCAGGTACCCCTCAGTGGTCACAAAATGCGCAACCAGGTAGTTTGTAAACTACTTGGATTCCTCCCCTCATCTCATACCAACTCTCTCATAATTTAAGATATACTCTTAGTTTTATGGAGAATACATTTTACCAATTAGCTACCCAATGGGTCTCACGCATACCTAGAAATAATCTAGGTCGTATTCATGTTCGAGATCCATGCTCTAGAGACCGACATTGTCGTATCTCGTACCTAAGTGTTTTACTTAGGTTATTATACTTAATTATAATACAAAGGGTATTATATTAAGTAACCATCATGACATCACATTAAACGCGTATGTATGTTTATATAAGTCGATCTATAGGCGACGTAGTGTTACTCCCGTAGGACGCTCGCGCATAATTAAATAATGCAGTAACACACATAATCACATACACGTATCCACACACATACCACACAAGTTATATATCAAACAAATCCGAGCCCGAGGAATTCCTCAGGACAACCCGGATCAAACCACTTTACATACCGTACACCTTAGACCAAGGATGTGCAGTGTAGACCACTAAGCCTGTTGAGCGCGCACGTCTGAAAGGCGATCTAAAAATACGAAGAACGCTGAGTGTTAATCCACATGACAAAGTGACTCGGTATTTCCGAATCACATCAGTAACCCCAGTATTACATCCGCGGATTTCAACTGTTATTAGTTAAGGTGTCGTTATCCTTAAAACTTCTTATTCACAGTACATACTAATACTCGGTTTAACGAAGGAGTTGATTTATAATAACGTCGTAGTTAACGTTTTGGAACGTAGGAATTTATATTTTCCAACCCGTAGTGTTTAATAAGCGTTACGCTTTAATTCAACTGTTACATCGCATGCATAGGTACATATTATAACCCATAGTTGCATGCATGGTTATATTTTATAACCTATGGTTGCTTGCACCCATGCAACGTTAGTTTATATTGCATGGTATATTACTATTCTTTAATATACCTTATATTATACAACCTCTCAATTATGTTACAAGTTGTATTCATTTAAAACCTAATGACTATATATATTATACTAATAAGTTAACATTCATTATTTACTATTATATGGTTTGTAAACCATAATATACATATGCATATTATTTGCGCCGGTATACATATATGTATATACACATTGATTTCTTAGTGAAATACTAAACTTTATATTATGTATATGTTATTCCTCATTCAAGGTTTATTTAACCATTCCAAAATCATTTATTAACCATAGTATTTTATGTCATTGCATACTATAGTTTATATCTTCATTTTCAATATACACATGCATGCGGTATAGCATGTATAGTTTTATAAGCTATACTTTGACCATATAATATTCTAAAGTGTTACACTTATATCATAATATCATATAGTATGATATTTTATATATCATTAAACTTTATAACATATAGTTTTAGTAACTATTATTATTACCGAAAATAGCATATATATATATAATACACTTATACCTCTTTATTTATATAATTTTCATTAATTACAATATAGCCACATAACTTATACCATGTTATAAATACCTTATTTTATAACATCAAAACTTTGTAACAAGATATAACCTAAGGTTTTAATATTTATTATTCATATAACCTATAGTTTCATTATGATTAATTTTCGCCCAGACCCATATGGTTTTTAAAACCCTTTTTCCGCCCATCACTTCTCCCTCATTTACATATTGACCCCAATTTATATTATATACTTTCATATGTCATAAAACTATATATTATACTCTTTTATCAATATAACCTTTTATACAATTCTAAAAATTCCCAAACTTTATACTTAGGATATAAATCATTATACTAACCAATCTTTACCTCAACTTTTCAGTAATTACACCCCATACCCCAAAAGTTCTATAAATTCAACACTTCATCTATAATGTTACTATAAGTTCATAAATTAATTATTTATGACATTAAATTTGGTCAAACCTCCTAACATGGTCTATATTGACCTATTGACTTCCAGTTTGACCAAAAGTTTATATATTTACGGTTTGACCCCCATAGTTTTCAGAAATTATATTTTTGTCATAAAACTTTATTAAATTTTATAGAATTATAAAATAAGGTTTTTAATGTCTAAATTTCGGCTAATTCCTATGGTTAGCCCCAAAATTATTTTAATTACAGAAAACCCCAAAATAAATTCGGTAATGTTATGTTCCAATTTAAACTCATTTTAAACTTAATCTACATAAATTAAATGGCCTAAAAATACATGGCCTTATTACAATAATTAGCATAGAATAAAATTACACATAAATGTCTCAAATGACATATTTAATTCACGGCTTTTATTACCCTTGCCCCCATATTTTTAAATTATGTTTTTAACCCCTAATTTATTTCCTTGACCTTATAGGTCATTAATTCACCAAACTAACCAACCAAAAATGTTATTAAATTTTTAATACATAATTAAGTCTTATAATTCCCATAAATCCCACGGTTGCTACATTAATGTAACAAAATGTCATAAAAACTATATTATAGTATAAGGTAGGATTTTCTCACCTAGCTTGTGATTTTCAAGCCACCAAGCTCACCAAACACTCCCTTAGGCTTTCGGCCTAATTAATACACAGAGCTTAATTAGTTTTTGGAGTGTTAATGATATAAGCTTAATATATACATCATTAGAGTAAAAATACTCACTTTGGTATAGGTATACTTGGGTCTGTTTTCCTACGGGTTGTGCAGGGAGTTTTCAAAGGATTTCCACCAGCATTTCATGCCATGAAGAGAACATATGTTAGCCATATGAAATAAGGTTATTATAGGTTAATTTAAGCTAGGAAAATGCATGGTCTTTACCTTGTTTTGAAGATGGTTTCAAGGGCTATTCACGCCTATTTTTCCAAGGCAAAATAAGGTGTCAAACAACTACTTATACCAGCACATATAACCGGTGGAACAAGAAGAATAAGGTAAGGTTATTTCCTTACCGAAAATGGTGGAAATGAAGCTTCTTGTATGGATTTTGTTTCTTCACAAGGATGGGTATTCTCCACTGATTTTTGCATGAAGAAAACCAAAGATGAGCTGGGGAAAAACTAGTAGTAAAACCGGAAATAGAGAAAGGAGTTCTAGGTGGCATAACACTTGATTTTTACCTTAAGAAGCTATAAGAACTATCTTCCCTTTCTTCTTATGTCTTCAGCCGAGAACCTCCACTACTTTAGGCACCAACTTAGCTTAGTTTGCTGGGTGAAAATGAAGATGAGTAAGTGTAACACCCCTACCGCTAATACTTCCATTACCGTCCAATCTCCTCATACCAGATTCACGCAACGGATACATACTTACACAATGGTGGGTGATACATTGCCGTTAGCCACCCACGTGACCAACCAGGCTTACTACTACATATAGCATCGGTCTAATGGACCGGAATATCCGAGTACTACACACTTACAATACATACTCCCATTACATACCAAGTATTACAATACTCCATTCAATACAATACTCCATAATTACAATGTCGTACAATACAATATAACATACCGAGTTTACTAAGTTCCAAATACAAATGCAACACTTCTTCCAAGTTCATACCTACTCATTAAGAGACTACATCTACCCATTCCTCACTACTACTAACTTCCAATACTTATGGTGTACCCTTGGTACACTTCTACAACAAAGGCTACAAGCCTTACACAATTCACTACTATCTACAGTTCACTCCTAGCTGTCCAAATATAGCTGTCGGTCTCTTACTGTGATCGTATCCGCTTCGGGTACCTGCACACTAAAAATGGTGCGCCAAGGGGCTCAGCTTACGCTGAATATGATAGCCGCATACCCCGCGTACTAGCGAGGGTACGCCGACCACTTGGTCGAATACATGCAATTCATTTTACAATACATACATGCATACATGCTTTCATACATAATACTACAATACTTTTACGCAAGGAATACATACATACACTTCAATACATACATGGTAAACCATACAAGCCAACCGATACTTACTTACCTTTCCCGAAATACGCATACACAATACATATGCAATACATACGCAATTCATACACAATACATACGCAATACACAATACTTGTTAGCTCCATTTGTCCACCCGGGTTAATCGGGTGGAGATTACATCTTTTACTCGGGGAACCATTACTCATACATACCATACTTACTTTACTTACTTACTTACTCAAGTCAAGTCGTCGGGACCTCCGGCCCGGGGACTACTCTGTCCCACCACCGGGATTTACTTGGTTCACTAATCCAGGATGCTACCCATTTAAGGGGTTTGGGCCGTGGACCAGCTTAAGAACCAGGAATCGGATCCAACCTCTTGTGTATCCTCTTCCTCACGCGTGGCCGAAGCTATATCGGACTTCTACTCATTCCAATTTACTCTATACTTACGTTAGGAGTTAGGTAGTTAGGAATTAGTAGAAGTCATTCACATCCAAGCTACACAATAATTCAATACTCCCATACGCATACATACAAGATATAATACATTAAACAAATACACTACAAGGTACATACACCCATCATCATCATCCATTCATTTCATGAATTATACATACTATTGTTCAAGACAATTATATCAAGAACAATATAAACAAGCACAAGTAAGTGCAATAAAGTCCGATTCATGCATTTATCTTATTTAGGTGATCAAATAAGCACACAAATCGGGGTAACCAGGTTAGGATACAGGGCATGAAGAAATCATACCTTTCACCATTGACTTTGGACTCACCGACTCCTCTTCGGTGTTCAACTATTCGAATCCTAGCATATACATACAGTTAGGTGGTTAATTAACCATAATTAACCTTACTCATCACTTTTCTAAAGTTCCCTAGTTTATACTTACTAATTCTTCATTGTTCAAATACCTTTACTTATGTTACTTACTTAAAATTACTTCCTAGACTTGTTCATGGCCTAAATGACCCTTAAACATCATTAATCATGTCTTAATTACCTTATACTATCATTACCATTCAATTCCCCATCATTAGAATGCATTAAAACACTTTCTGGACAATTTTTGGGGTGGTCCGGGTTTGTGTCCGGGGATACAAACCCGGACCAATGCATTTGGTCAGTCTCGGGTACAATTTGTGTGGTCAGGGTTTAGGGCAGGGTTTACAAACCCGGACCATGCAATTGTAGTTCTCTCGGTGAAATTTTGGGGTGGTCTAGGTTTAGGTCTTGGTTTGCAAACCCGGACCACTCCTTCTACAATGAAATCTGCCGAGTTTTTTGATTGGTCCAGGTTTGTGTACTTGTTTACAAACCCGGACCAGTTGTAGTAATGAAAAATAAGTTTGTTTTTGAACTTGTTTCAACTCCAAACTTCTACCAACTTCTTCCCCAATATTCCTACATATAATCTAGGGTGTTTTGACCCTAATTAAGCTATCAAAACTAGCCTAATCCATCTCTATACCAATATGTTACAATACACCATTCACTGTCAAATTTTCTCCCCTGTTACAGTTTTTCTTCTTCAACAATTGCTACAGATTTTTCCTTTCTTCTTCCCACTATCCTATGGCTCTTTCATTGCCTCATTTGCATTATACCCAACCCAAGTCTTACTCAGTACAATACTCATTTTACTAAGTCCTACACACTAATCCTTCCTTGTTTCTCCAACACATTTTAACACTCTTTGCTACAGATTATATACCCTTGAATTCACATACTACAACTACTACTCCTTGGTTACTAATCCTCCTTACTCAATCCAATACACACCTTGGTTTTCCCATCCACCAAGTCACTCTTAATGCACAATTCCTACTAAAATTTTACCATAGTTCACCTACAATTCTCACTTGTCCACACATATCCATTCTCACCAATATAATTTCCTAATCTAGCCACACCCTTACAAGGGTCCTACCAGCAATCAAAACAATATCAATTCCTCAATACTTCCTCAAATATCAATACTAATACACATACACCATTCATTTGGCTCTAAGGCCTACAATCCACATACTTGCTCACAAATACTCAAACTTCCACAAACTACAATACCAATACAATATTTGGGTTTCTTTAAGTAGTTTACCCATTCCCATTACACTAATGTATTTAAATTTAACATTAAGAAGAAGCTCTTACCTTAAGCTCTTATTTCTTCTTTTCTTTTCCCATTTCCTCTCCTTCTCTCTTTCTTGCACAAATCGGCTACATGGGGAATGGAGTTGCCAAACTCCATTCTCATCACCCAAAGCACACATAAACAAGTGTAATTAAAATACTAACCCTTAGATTTATACTAATCCATTGAAATGTTCAAATCACAAATTCTAGGGTTTACCTTTGGAGTGTTTTAGGAGGGGTTTTAGCCCTTGGTTTGAGAAGGTGATTCTACCATCATTGCAAGGTTGTAGTTATGCTCAAAAGAGAGAGAGAAAATAGAGCATTACAAGGGGGTAGAAATCGGTTACAAAAAGGGAGATAAAGGAAACATGAGTTTTTCATGTAGATTTTTACCTTAATGGAGAGAGGAGACTCCAAGCTACACATTGATGCTATTTTCTTCACAAATGGGGTATACCCACGAAAATGAACTTCCTCATTTTTGGATTTTGAAAAGAGGGAAGTGTAGAGAATGATGAGGGGAGTTCAAATATGTAATTTGTTTTTGATTTGGAGCTTTAATAAAGCTTGGGCAAGCTTGAGAAGGTGAAGTAGCCATGGTTGTTTCTTTGGAGCTTCAAAAATCACCAACAGAGGAGGGAGAAGAGGGGAGGTCGGTTAGGTGAGAAGAAACGGAAGAGAGAGAATAGGGAAATGAGGTGAGAGGAAAGGTAAAGCACTTTTACCTTTTTCCCTTTTTACTTTTTGGCTCCTTTAATTAATTAGCTAGTGTGTGTGTGAGGGGGTTATTTGACTGTTAAAAACCGGACCCGTACAGTATTACTAGTTGGAGCATTTTTCATCTTTTACAGAAAACGCTCGTTAATTTACCCGGTTTCGGTACTATTCATTTACCGGACCCGTTTTCCGGAATTTTCTCGTTTCTTTAATTTTATTGGTTATTAAGCTTCCGTTAATGCTTAATTATTGTTATTTAAAAAATTATAATTTTTACGGGTTCGTTTGACCACTTAATGTCACGTTTTCAGGTTTTCTCGAAAAACGTGCACTAAAGTTCTATTAGCGTTTTAATACATTATTTGGATCCACTTTCTTCGGGAGTTGTTCCCATATATTACTTAGGCATTATTAAGCCTTAAGAATCCATATAATACGCTAACCGAGGTCTCGTACCTCCTATGGTTATTTAACGCTTATTTAGCGTTTTTTGCTTTTCAAGCGTTTCTTCATTTCTTTTGGATTTATTTTTCCTCACCAATATTTCTTAGGTGTCATTAGGCCCTTAAATACATATTAGAATTATTTTAATCGCTATACTTAAGTTCGGGGTATTTCAGTAAGCTCATTGAAGAGAGGAAGAAGAGAGGAGAAGAATGAGCATATTTTTGCCATAGAAGCTTACCTAGATCTTGAGATAGCAGCCATGGAAGTTGGTGGGCAGCTCACAGTTTAGGAGACAGCAAGGAGGGGGTTTGGTTGCTTACGGCAGGGAAGAAGAAAGGTAATGAAAATGAGAAAGAAGAAATCGGCTAATAAGGGTAGTAAGTCATGACTTTGGTCAACAAGTCAAGATGACTTTCCTAGATATTTTGAGAATTTTCTTAGGGCTGAAGCAACCCTTAAACAGGCGAAAATGATCAGATAAGGAAGGAAGAGATAAGGTTATTAGATTAATGTAAAAAGGTGTACTTAACTTGCTTTAATAAAGTAGAAATGGTGAGTCATATTTATTTGCAATTGGGAACGGCTACATGCTCTGTTATGAGCCTTAAACTGGCGGAAGTAATAGCCAAGGTCAAAGGAAACATGTTGACCATAGACTAGATTAAGAGATTTAAGTGTTATTTTACACTATTTGGTTACTATTCACAAACCAATGCACATATTTCTGATTTTTTTGAAAAACTTTTAATTAGGCATTTTAATGTGGCACATTATGTCACATTAGTATAATTAAGGGTATTCAAGACCCTAAAATCAAACAAAACTCATTTTGGAGACAATCTCACAAAAATGTGCTTTAAGGAAGTTTAGTGCACATTTTGTGTTCTAGTGAGTTTCCGAGCTTGGTTTCCCTTGGAAACAGTTTTAATTTGTTCATTTATGAGTTATAAGGCTTAGGTCAAAATTTTAGGTCCAACGGAGTTCGTTTGGGCATATAATCACCCTAAAAGGTCAAAGGGTGCAATTCTTGCTTTCTGTTAAACATTGTTGTGTTTAATTTATTTTTATGGCATGTTTAGGCCTTAATTTAATTGATTATATGTTTAATCAATGTTTTATTAGTTAGGGGTATTTCACTAACTATTTGTTCACATTTGAATAAAAGAAAAATATGATAATTAATTAGTGAAGTTTATTAATGTATACATCATACAACAAAATTAATTAATTGTTAAAAAATATGGACAAAATATTATTATATGTACATATAATTAAATATTGAGATTTTATATCTTATTTTTAATAAAATGAAGTATTACCATTACAATTTGGTGTTGGTAAATAAATTTTAAAATCTACTACTCATTGACATTTTTTATAAAAAAAATAATAAATGATTTTTTTTAAATTAGTTAATTTATTCACATCAATCGCTACAATTTTGTTACTCTAACTGCTAAACAATCATAGGCACAGTATTCATTCTCTTCATTCTATTCATTTTCTTCACTCTATTCACTCTTTTCATTACGTTATTCATCGTCTTCATTTTTCTCTCTTCACTATCAGAGACAAAATGCCACACATATATATATATATATCAAAGAAAAGTCTTTTACCAAACAAAGCCTAAAATACAACAAATGTTCAAAAAGAGGTAATTAGTAACATATCTATTATCCACAATATATATGCCAGAGACAACTGGTATTCTTCTATATGGGTACAAAGCTCTATATTTATAGAGGAATGGAGAGTATGGATAAACCATAATAACTTAGTAACATATCTATTATCCACCATTGATTGTCTTGTTGAAAACCTTGATTAAAAAAACTTGTAAGATAAAAACCAAGATTAAGAGAAAAAAAAGTGCAATCATAAATACTCCCCTAGTCAACACATCACTTTAAGTCTTTGAATCTATATAGTCCAATCTTGCGGAGTAACTTCTCAAAAGTTGAAGTGGGGGGTGACATGGTGAACATACATGCTATGTGTTGTATATCAATGTCTCATCCCTTATGAATCTCAAAGGTGTAGAAAAAATATAAGGGAAATATGCTTCGTTCTGTCTGCGATGGTATACCCATCTTTCATCTAGATTATACTAGAGAAGTTTTCTTCATATAATATTGTCGGATTTTTCTGTTTAAGAGATATGCCATATGTCTCTTGAGCATGTTGAATCATGGATTTTAATCAACAACATTCTCAACGAACTTCATGAACTGCTAGAATTTCTACCTGATTTAGGAGGTAGCAATAATCATTCGCTTTACATATTTCTATGATACAATCACACCTCCATTTGTAAATAGTTAACTAATTTGTGACTTTGCGTTGTGAGGGATCGGATAGCTATCCTGCATCACTATAACCCACTGAACTAGACTTGAGTAGTGTCTTGAAAAATATAACTGCATATATATTGTACCTCAAAGATAGTGAAGCATGTGCTTAATTCCATTCCAATATTTTTTTTTGTTGAAGCAGCACTCTATCATGCTAATTTGTTTACTATGTCGGGTCGAGTATGACTCGTCAAATACGTCAATACTTCAACAGCTCTTAGATTTGGAGCTTCGAGATTGAGACCAAGTAATGGTTCGCTACTTTCACGGGGTCTAAATGGGTCATTTCTCACATCTAAGACTAGTACAACAAATACTAGCATTTTTGGCTCCATATTCTTTGCATTTTTATATAATCTGCCAAACATGCAAAACCACGAATTTAACAAGAGATCATTCCGGCGGTTCTACACGAAAAAAATCACCGACAATGAACTATTGTGTAAAATAAATCACATATTCGAATGTTTAATGTCAAAAACTGCAGTTTTTTTTATCACAATATGGTGTTAAAAAAAACATTTTTGGCGGCAAAACTGGTTTTATCTATCTTTATTTTTTATTTTTTACCGGAACTTAAAAAATTGAATTTTTAATGTTTTTGTGATTTTTATCCGGTACTTTTGAAAATTCGGCTGTATATTGCTGCAGGGCATCGCTAGAATCAGAAGCTCATAAAAGCATAACATAGACACAGGCAACGCATGCATCAACATCCAAATGATCTCCCTCCGAGCCTGTTCTTGAGCCTGCTTCAGCTCTTCCATGCCGTGTTCTTGCCTATGTCACCTCACTTGTGTGTCTCCGTCATCGGCGTGGTTTTTCCCGTATCACCCACTACAAAAAAAAAGACATTTACCAACGGAAACCTATCCCAATAGATTTAATTATCTGTTGGTATAGTTTAGTTTTAAGATTGGGGCGGAGGGACTTTACTTACGGATATACTTTTTCGTGAGTATTGCAGATTCAGGCGGAGGTATTATCTTTACGAATATATCATTCGTTGGCATAGCACACTTGAAAACTTCACCCGCCCGTCGTATACCAGTTAGGCGCGCTAATGAAAACTAAAAGAGGGTTATCGAAACTAAAAATGCTGAAACGCGCGATGCAAAATTTCTCCAGTCTTCAATCGTGAGTTTTGGCTTCAGTTAGTGCAAGGATAGGCGTTGAAGAACTCCATCTAGTTCAACTAGCTTTCCGCTCCAGACCATTCAGAACTTTCAGCTCCAGCCGGTGACTTGCTCCAGTAGGTGATTTGCTTCAATCGGTGACTTGCTCACGACGAGTCTTATACTTTCAGTCTCTTCTGCATTTTACACTTTCTTCTGTGGTTACGGTAAGTATTCTCCTCATATTTATAAACCCTAGATGACAAGATACTTCTATTTATGATTGTAAATTGATGAATTAGGTTTGCGCGTCACATAAAGCAAACAATTAATTAGGAACAGAAAAATGTAGAGCAGAGTGAAAGATACCCACCACGTCCTAAATTCACCGTCTTGTAATTTTAAGTTTTGTAAGTTATTCTTTACAGGGTGAAAAATTTTAAAATTCTTAATATGATGTGGATTGTGGAAGAGCGACAAAATATATGAGACAAGACTATGAATATGACAATTGTGCTGTTTGACTTGTCTCACCCAAGAGAGCCAAGTTATATCCGGCATTTGCAAAACTTCCAAATCTGTTATCATTAGATTCCATTATAAATTATTTCAAATGAACACACTACATGAATTCTATATATATGATTTTGGGGTAGGGCAAATTGTAGCTGGGAAGTGCCAGTTCCCAACGGGTGGAATTAGTTGGGAGTTTCTCTTCGTTTGGTGCTCTTATCAGCTTTGTCTGATATCGTCCACTTGATGGTCATGGTTTAGATCGAACCATTGTAAATATTTAGCAGTGCCAGTGGCTGAAGTTGGTTTGGGAGTTCATCCATTAGGTCTGTCTTGTCTTCTATGAGTCTGTATTGTCTATGTCTGTCGGCTCTTCTAAAATCCTGACTTGTGGTTTGTTGGATAAATAATGTAGAAAGAAATGAAAAGAAAAGATAATACCGGTATTAAACAGCAGGGTTTTCAGTTTTTGTAAATAGAATTCTATATATGATATGTCAGATTGCCAATCCAAAATATTAAATGAGGATCGTTTTGATTAGCTGTAACCCAAGGTTTGATAGTAACAACCTTACTGTACTTAGCAGAATGCCCACTAGAAGTTTAAGGGCAAAGAAGCATGAATAGGTCAGAGGTTAACACCACGGTAATACCTCTAATTGCTGCTGTTGTAACACCCCAACCGTAATCTCCACACTTAACCAATAATCGCAGCGGAAAATACAACTTAAACATTAACCAAAAGGGGCGGTGTTACACGCCGTTAGCCACCCACGTGACTAACAAGGCTGTTACTTACAATGTATCGGTCTGATTACAAGAATTCCGAGCATAATTACAACCTTCAAAATTCCTATCCCAAAAAGAATCACGATATACCGAGTGTTAATGTACAAAAATCACTCAACCAGCTTTACATCCACCAAAACAAATAGCCTCGAGTATACAAATACTACTCGGGTCCACTATCCAAAATAACAAAAGTATTTCTCCTTGCGCCATGCTATAGCCAGTCCGCTTCCTCGATCACTCTCCTGTAATATAATATGTGCCCCCAAAGGGGGTCAGTAACCCTTGGCTGGCATGGTTAACGTGCAGCCCGCTGACTACCGGGATACACGCAACTTTTTGTCATGATAACATAGCGTTGATTTTAATCATACAACATACATACTACATAACAAGCATTATCACAACATAATAACATCACAATAACATCACACACATAGTGAGAACATTTCACTTAAGTAGCAACCAACATAGTTAGATCACTTGGAGAGCCTAGAGAATGTTGCCAAACTCATGCTAAGCTCGTTACATCAACTCGTCACCGTCCTGTTAAAATGAACGGATAACTTAACCCGAAAGTGCGTCGGATATAGTGATCCAAGCACACCAAACAAATATAGTATGCCGCTGTGGCCCGACGTGAGTCAGTAAAATAGCCTTGGTTAAGCTAAAGGGAAAGTTGAAACCAAAATGGAAAACAACCATAACATACAAAGAGAATCGAACCGGATATGACATCGACTCCCATACTCACACGCGTGGCCGGAACTACCGGACTCCTCACTTCCCCGGTTAGCACTTGTTAGAAGTTCAACATAGTACTCAATAAACAAATCACAAGCAAGTGGTTAAGTCTTGTTAGACACACACACAAGGGAAAATGAGTCGCATCTCAATCAGCACAATAATAGGAACAACTGTAATCTCATTACATGACTTAAGTCTTACAAGGTCATAAACACACAGAAAAACAAACAACACACAAGCCGGTGTAAACCGGTAGGCAACAGACAGCAAGAAAACCATACCTTGGTCCTTGCTGCGTTCGGTTCCCACCATCGGAGAATCCTATACACATTTAGTAATGTCGGTTAATTAGTGTACTAGACTTTTATTAATATGTTACTTCACTTTTCTAGTTCATTTTACTTTCACACTATGTTATAGCTTTCCATATTTTTAATTGTCATTATAACCCCTCTAACATTTCCTAACAACCCCCCCGCACACGGAAGTCAAAACGGGGCTCAAACGAGCAAATTTTGGTCAAAACTGTGTCATGTCCGAACTTGTTGAAATACCCCAAACCTTAGTATGTTGTTTAAACATTTAAATATGTTATATTAAGACTAAAAAGAGTCTTAGAAACATTAGTAAACAAATTTAAACAATAGAAAACACAAAATGTGCTTTAAGGTCAATAAGGCCAAAATGTGCTCTAAGCTTGGGATAAGCTTGGTTAAGACCTAATGAACTTACCAAGACCTTATTTATATACTAATGAACATATTAAACCAATTACCAAAGAAAACCAAGCTTGAAAACAAGTTAAAACACAAAATGTGCTTTAAGGAGTCTTAAAGCACATTTTCGAAAAATTGTCTTGTAAATGAGTTTTGAATGGCTAAATGTCCATCATTACTCTTTAATTAACATGTGTACTATATAGTATCACATTTGGAAGTCTATATCAATGGGAAATCAAAAATTTCACTTCTATGTGCCTTGTTTTTATGAATAGTGACTTTTATAAGCTAGTTTGTAACATATGTTATTATAAGTGATTAAATTGACAAATAAAGACTATAATACCCCTAGGTACTATTGGGGGCCGGTTTTTTAAGGTGTGGTGACTCACCACCCTTGTTAACATGTTAAGTAAATAAAGAAGACTAGATAAGTACTATTTACTTTAAGGTATAAATATCTTCTTAAAAACAAAACAAACTCACTTATCTCATTCTCTCATTTCCCTTCTTCATTTCACACGTTTGCAAGCTCTCTTCTACCTCTTCTTCATTCTCCATTACGATTTGCAATAGTAAACACACAAACTCCATCTTTGACCACTTGTATCTCCTAGCTTACTTAACCAAATCAAAAACAAACACCACCATTCTCTTCCTCTCATCAAGCTCTTCTTTCCTATCTTCTCAAAACTTCAAGAGCCCCATTTCGGTGCCATGGAGTTCCACCATTGAAGGAGCTTGAGCTTACATTTCTACATATTATTACTCTCCTTTGCTTCTAGGTAAGGAATCTCAAAGAAAAATCATGTTTCCTCCATGTTTTTACCTTGACCGAAAATGCCCATTAATGGTGCTCTTTGTGTGACTTTGTTCTAGCTTCATTCCAACCTTTCATGGACTAGGTGGAGTCCTCTCTTGATAGATATTCAAACTCTCTTCAAAGACCAAGGTAAAACAACTACATTAATGTTTTTGAAATAATGTAAACCTAGGGTTTACAATGAGATGAAGCATAAGGCTTGTATACTCATTACATTGCTTGTATATTGTTTAGTAGTTGACAAGGAATCAAAAGCCTTGCCGATTTTAAACAAGGAAACAAGAAAGAAGTTTGTGAGGAAAAGAGGTAAATATGCTAACCTAATGTGGTTTAAAGTCTTAGGAGAAATGAGCTTGTATTGCTTATGAAAATGATCTAAGGAGCCAATGGGAAGTGACTTAGAAGAATGCTCTTAAGGGTTTAGTAAAAGGCATATGTGTTGTTGAGTGTATTTGAAGGTCAAAGGCAATTATATTGTGGAAATTCAGTGTTTATGACTATGCATTTTAAGGGCCTAAGAGCCATGTTATTTAAGGGCCTAAGAGCCATGCAATTTAAATTATGCACTATATTGTGATGAAGTGCTATATGTGTGAAGTTTGTGTATAAGAAAGTGTTTGATGGATTTTAGTGTTCATGGTTGTTTGATGGTGAAGACAATGTGTCTTGGTTTAGTAATGTTCTAGGAGAACCTATGTCAAAATTTAGGTAACAAACAAGAAGTTCTAAGGTTTAAAATGAGTTTGATAAGTTAAGAAATGTTTAGAATGGTTAGGTGCTTTCCTTGTGAAAGAAACATGCATTAAGGTGTTTTAAGATGTGAGAAGGGCTTAGGCAATGTTCTAGAGGATTTTATAATGCAAATGAATGTTTTGGGATACACTAGAGTCATTTGGACTTGTGTTAGGATTTAGGCAAACTTTGGTGAACAAGGAGAAAGTGTAAACTTGAAAAAGGATTTCAAGAATGACATAAGGAGTAAGTTGTGAGAATAGATGCTTTAGAGATGATGTTGTTGTAGTGAGGGGGTATTTTGGTATAAGTGATCATCTTAGGTATGAAACACCACTTGGAGACTAGGAGAAAACATTGTAAGTGTTAGGAATTTTGGGAAGAAATGAGTAAAGGTTTAAGGAATTAGAAAATGAGTTTTATGAGTGTTTAAGGATGTCTTAAGGTGTGTTTGAAGTGCCCAAATGAGGTTAGGGTGTACTAGGATATATGGGGTGGAGTTTGGAGTTAAATGAGAAATGGAAAACAAGGGTTTGGGGCAGACCGAACTTGCGACCGAACTTGCAAGGTCGGTCGAGCCCAGTTTACCCTACGAGAATTGGCTTCTGGAATGGACCGACCTTGGGGACCGGACTTGCAAGGTCGGCCGGGCTTGTATTTTGTGTACGGATTAAGTTACTGGAATCGACCGAACATGGGACCGGACTTGGCAAGTTCGGTCGGGCTGAATTTTCAAAGGGAAGAAACTCTGGGAATGGACCGAACATGCGACTGAACTTACAAGGTCGGTCGGAGTAGAAAATTTTGACGGAAATATGTTCTGGAATGGACCGACCTTGTGTAAGGTCGGTCGGTAAGGTCGGTTGGACCAAAACTTGTAAAAAAAAAAATAAAGCAGAAAAGAATGTGACTTATGTAGTTAACCCTAGGGGGTATAATGAAGGTAACCTAGGGTAAGTTAGACATTTAAACATGTCAAATAATCATGTTAAACACTTAGTAAATTTGAAGTTAAGTAAGTTAATTAACTGACATTCTTGAATCATGTATAGGAGTGACCTACGGTGGAAACAAATCGAGGCAAGGACCAAGGTATGGTTTTCTTACAGTCTGTTGCCTACCGGTTTACACCGGCTTGTGTGTTGTATGTTTTTCTGCGTGTTTATGACGTTATAAGATTTAAACATGTAATGAGTTTACAGTTGTTCATATTATTGTGATGTTATGATGTGACTCATTTCCCTTGTGTGTGTCTAACGTGACTTACCACATGTTGTGTATTGGTTGTTAAGTTCCATCGTGAACTTCTAACAAGTGCTAACTGGGAAGTGAGGAATCCGGTTGTCCGGTCATGCATGTAAGTTAAGAGTAGATATCTGAATCAGATTCGACTCTTATGTTGTTAAGATTGTTCTCCTTAATTTGGCGTTCGATCTCCCGCTAGCTTCCTCCAAAGCTTACCTATTCTGACTTATGATCGGTTTAGTGGGAACATGTGTTTGTGTGGTGTGTTCAGGTCACTATATCCGAACCATCTGTGACTTAAGTTACTCGTTCGAATAACAGAACGGTAATGAGTGTGTGTAACGAGCTTAACATGAGGGTGAAACATTCTCTAGGCTCTATGTTGTTAACCTTCTTGGTTTGTTATTGTGGAAAGAGTATCCACTGTGTATGTGATGTTGTGCTATGCACTATTGATGCTATGCCACATATTATGTTATGTTATGTTATGTTGTGTTTAAAATGAATGCCATGTTATCATGACAATTAGTTGCGCGTATCCCGGTAGCCGATGGGCTGCGCGTTAACCATACCAGCCAAGGGTTGCTGACCCCCTCGGGGGCTCCATATTTTTACTGCAGGATGAGGATCGAGGAAGCAGAGTGGCTGTAGGATCTAGGCTGCAGTTGTATTTTGGTTTATTTTGGATGTTGAGCCCGGGATGCGCCTGTGCTCCCGTGGCATTATATTTTGATCCCGTTGAAATTACTATGGCGGTATATTGACAGTTACAGTGAAGGAATGTAATTAAATACTCGGTATTGTATATGATGTATTTATGGTTTAGTTTTATGCTCGGGAGTCTGATCATCAGACCGGTACACTTGTATTTATCCTGCCTTGTCAATCACGTGGGTGGTTGACGGCGTGGCGTTGTAGCACCGAAGCGTTTAGTTATTGTTTAGTTATTTATTTCCGCTGCGATTTCATTAGTTGTGAAGTACGATGTAGGGGTGTTACAAAAAGTGGTATCAGAGCGAAGTATCGCTCTGATGACTAGAATACCGAGCTTAGGAAAATACCGAGTTAGGAAACCTAACTACAGTTACCCATGTGATTAGTTATGGAAAGGTTAACCACTAACTAAGTGTGGAGATACCTTGTTGTCGGGAAAACGTTATAACTGTTGGAACCGATAAGTGTGCAAGCACAGTGCTAATAAGTGTTCATGTGAATTCAGATGTCAGGTAGACCGCGAGGTAGGGGCCGCGTAAGCGGTACTGGAGATACGGATGACTAGGGCGAGAATACTACGGCTCAGGTTATGGCCGAAGCTGTAGCGGCCGCCGTAGCCCAAATGGTTCCACAACTAGTAGCTGCAATTCAGCAGGGGCAACAGCCCGAAGTTCAACCACCACCGCCACCGCCACAAGAGACCAATTGGGTCAAGGCTTTGGCAGATCTTAGACCCCCGTCATTTCATGGGGAGACCGACCCACGTAAGCTGGAGGCATACATCTCTGAGTTGGAGACCGCCTACGAGACCTTGGATGTGCCTGCTGGGGCCAAGGTCCATCTTGCCGCTTACTACCTGAAGGGTTCGGCACAGAGTTGGTGGAAGCTTGTGAGGGAGGACCGGATGGCGGATCCTCAGTTCGGATGGAGGGAGTACACGGCTCTACTGCGAGCCAAATACTACCCAGTGCATGTTCAAGAGGCCAAGCGCCTGGAGCTGGATAGTCTGAGGCAGGGGGACAAGGTGTTGGTTGACGAGTACTACACTGCATTCACCGGCCTTATCCACCTGTTACCGGACCTGGGATACTCGAACCGGGTGCTGGTAAACCGTTTTTACAACGGTCTCAGCCACCGTCTTCGCTATGGGATGGGGCCAGCTGAGTATTCTACCTTGCAGGAGTGCTATCATGCTGCTGCTAAGGTTGAGATTACCGTCCGTCTGAGGGACGAGGAGAATGCGCACAAGCGCAAGGCCACGAGCGAGGGCCAGAGTCCGCAGGGGTACGGGGGAGGAAAGAAGAAGAAGAAACCTTATCCCCATCCCCAGAAGAGTCAGCACCAGGGTGACAAGGGCCAAGCCCAGACCACCACAGCTGAGGAGCCATTGAAGCTCACATATGCTTATGCGGTGAAACCCCTACGCTCTTACCCACCTAAGGGTAATTATTTAATCATGTGTGACAAGCTGAAGTGTATGATGTTAAGTTGTGAAATAAGTATTGATTGTGTATTGTGATAGCAGCTAGCACGGGTTCTGGACCGGAGCGCCACTACTACTGTAAGTGGTGTAACGGAGACCACCCCGGCAAGGACTGCAAGGGAAACGACGTACAGTGTCGTTACTGCGAGAAGTGGGGTCACCGTGACTACGAGTGTTACCGGAACCTCAACAACAGAGTCAACAAGCCCAAGGGGTAGTGGAAGGGTAAGGCCACAACGACTATCGATGGCCCGAAGACGGCTAACCAGCCACCCACAGATCAGAGACACACTGATTCCCAGAAGGGGAAAGGGTCGGGACCTAGCAAGGCCGCCCTGAATGTGGTGGACCGGTCTGAGGCGCCAGGGCCCTCTTCTAGACCAGGTACCGCCTAAACTGTTGAATGAAATAAGTGATTGCATACCGCATTTCATGCATGTGTATATTAGTGAGTCCAAGTGTATTATCATGTGAGTAAAGAGTTAAAGTATAGTGTGAAAGTCACCTAATTAGATAATTCTAAACTTAAAGGAACCTTCAATATATGTTATCCAATCCCACCCACACCAAACCTTGAAGAAACCACCATCAGCATCACCGACTTTCCAATGGAGCAATGTCAGGTTATCCAGCCAGGTATGATACTCTTAAATGGATACCTGACACCGGAAGCACAAATCCATGTCATCAGACGATGCGACGAACTTGGAGCAAAACTAGGAGGTTTCTACACACCCGAATACCCGAGCGGATCAAGAATGAAATTGAAGATGATGTGCATGGGTAAGGACTGGAATCCTTACACCAAGACATATCAAGAAGTGCGAGCTGAAGATGGAGCAATTGTACCAAAGATACCTGAGGAGTTCCTTACGGTCGTTAACCACGCCGTGGGAATTGCTCAGCAAGTTGAAACGGATTCAATTCCAAGTTTTAAAGCAGATTTGTGTATTGTGAACTTCTACCAGAAAGGTGGACGATTAGGTTTACACCAAGATAAGGACGAGTCACCCGAGTCTCTAAGTAAGGGAGTACCCGTGGTGTCTTGGTCCATTGGTGATACCGCAGTATTTATATATGGTGAGCAGAAGCGTGCTGATCTCGCAAAGAAGTTGGTACTAAAGTCAGGAGATGTGTTAATCATGGGTGGGCAGTCAAGGATGCTATATCACGGCATCAGAAAGATCAAACTGAATACCGCACCGTCGGCAGTGATCAATGCCACACACATGAGACCCGGACGTTGAATTTGACCTTCAGACAGTTTTAAAGCCTTGTATAATTATGTAATGTGTTAAGCCAGTGTATGTTAGGGATATTATATATGTGTTAAGTTATGTCAACAGTGTAAACCAACAATGTTGTAAGGAGAATGTGTTAATGAATAAAGTGGAGTTATTGAAGTATATCAACCGTGTTGTTACCCAATACTTATTAGTTTGCCAATGAATTAGGTTGTGCACTCGGAACGGGAGGTACACTGAGTGTCTGCAATGAGGCAAAAGCCGGCAAGAGCGGCATAATCCTCACCGGTACTTTCCAGTCAATGGCGTGGACGCTTCGATCTTGTTCGACTCCGGAGCCTCACACACATTTATTTCGCTATCTTTTGCGAAGAGGCTGGGGTTAGACGGTGATGAGATGCCAGACTTCCTAGTCACTCTCCCGTCGAAAGAGCGGATCAGGTGTACCCGCTACCACCGAGATGCTGTTGTACGAATCAGAGGTGAGAGTTTCCGATCGACTTGATAGAGTTCGACGGACTTGGCTTTGATGTGATTGTCGGGATGAACTGGTTGGAGCGGTACAAGGGCAGAATCCTATGTGCCGAGCATCGACTGCTTCTTCGGAGTCCATCTGGGGTTACCATATCTTACCGCCAGAGGCCCAGGGAGCCTTCGACTCAGATCATCACCGCCATGGCTATGTGTCGTGAACTACGACGAGGGAGTGATGTATACCTCTGCTATGTCCAGGACATAGAGAGAGATCCAGAGTTTAGCCCAGATGTGCCGGTAGTGTCGGAGTTTCCTGATGTATTTCCTAAGGAACTGCCGGGCATGCCGCCAGCACGGGAAGTGGAGTTTGAGATTGATTTGGTTCGGGTACCGGACCAATTGCGAAGGCGCCCTATCGTATGGCTCCAGCAGAGATGACAGAGCTCAAGGAGCAGCTGAGAGACCTACTCGACAAGGGATTTATCCGCCCTAGCGTTTCACCATGGGGAGCGCCGGTCCTCTTCGTGAAGAAGAAGGACGGTAGCCTCCGCCTGTGTATTGACTATCGAGAGCTGAATGCAGTTACGGTGAAGAACCGTTACCCTTTACCACGCATCGACGATTTATTTGATCAGTTGAGGGGAGCATCAGTATTCTCCAAGATAGATCTACGATCCGGATACCATCAGATTGCCATCCGTGACAGCGATATTGAGAAGACAACGTTCAGAACTAGGTATGGACATTATGAGTTTACGGTTATGCCGTTTGGGTTATCCAATGCACCAGCGAAGTTCATGGATTTAATGAACCGCTTGTTCCAAGATCAGTTGGACAAGTCTGTAGTAGTCTTCATCGACGATATTCTTGTGTACTCGAAATCAAGAGGTGAGCATGAAAGCCACTTGAGAAATGTGTTACAAACATTGAGAAAGAATCAGTTGTATGCTAAATTTTTGAAATGTGAGTTTTGGCTGAACCAAGTATCCTTCCTTGGTCATGTGATTTCTGAGGCCGGGATCGCTGTTGATCCGGCAAAGATTGATGCAGTGCGCACCTGGCCTAGGCCGAAGACAGTTACCGATATCAGGAGCTTCCTCGGTCTGGCAGGTTATTATAGGAGGTTTGTAAAGGACTTCTCCAGTGTCTCGAAGCCGATGACTTCCTTGATGAAAAAGGATGCACCATTCGAGTGGACAGTCAACTGTGAGAGTTCTTTCAAGAGTCTCAAGGATGCTCTGACATCTGCACCAGTCCTGACTATACCAGACGGTCCAGATGGTTTTGAGGTCTATTGCGACGCATTAGGTAAAGGTATGGGTTGTGTGTTGATGCAACACGGGAAGGTCGTAGCTTACGCCTCCCGACAGCTGAAAAAGCATGAGGAGAACTACCCTACCCACGATCTAGAACTGGGTGCCATTGTCTTCGCATTGAAGATATGGCGACATTATTTGTATGGGGTAAGTGTGACAATCTATTCTGATCACAAAAGTTTGAAGTACTTGTTCACTCAGAAGGAGTTGAACATGAGGCAAAGAAGGTGGGTTGAATTTCTAAATGACTACGACATTAATCTATAGTACAAAGAGGGTAAGGCAAATGTAGTAGCTGACGCATTGAGTCGCCGAGCACACTCTCTCCATTCGCTAGTCTTTCATACTGGCTTGGTTGAAGAGGTGCGGAGTGCTCAGATGACGGATCAGTATATGATGGAGATAAGACAGAAGCTTATTGATGGCACATTCGAGGGTCAGAAGTATGACTTCAGACTCCACGATGACGACCTGATTAGGCTTAATGGCCGATTGTGTATACCAAGGAGTAGCGCTGAGTTGAAGGAGCGCATATTGAGTGAATCCCATTGTTCTACTACTTCGATTCAGCCTGGAGCTTCAAAGATGTATAAGGGTATGAAAAGATATTTTTGGTGGACTGGAATGAAAAGAGATGTTACTGACTATGTGTTGAGGTGTCTTACTTGTCAGAAGGTCAAGTTTGAGCACCGACGGCCTGGTGGTATGGTACAGCCAATGCTAGTGCCTGAGTGGAAGTTCCATGACATTTCTATGGACTTCGTAGTAGGACTTCCGCCTACAAGGGGAGGTCTGAATATGATTTGGGTTGTTGTAGACCGACTGACCAAGGTGGCCCGATTCATTCCGATGAAAGACACCAGGAAAGTGGCAAAACTGGCAGAACTCTTTGACAGAGAAATTGTAAGACATCATGGAGTACCGAAAATGATTGTATCTGACAGAGATACCAGATTCTTATCGAGGTATTGGAAGTCCACACGGGAAGCGCTTGGTACCGAGCTGAAGCTAAGTACAACGTTCCACCCACAAACAGATGGTCAGAGTGAGCGTACCATCCAGACACTTGAGGATATGTTACGTGCGTGTGCACTTGACTTTCAGACCAGCTGGATTGACAAGTTACATCTGATCGAGTTTAGTTACAACAACAGTTATCATGCATCGATCAAGATGTCTCCCTTCCAGGCCTTGTACGGTAGACCATGCCGCACGCCATTATGCTGGGATGAGTCGAGTGAGACGGTCATTATAGGACCAGAGTATCTTGAACAAGTTCAGGCAGAAGTTCGCCAGATCTGGGCTAACATGAAGGCAGCTGAGGATAGACAGAAGTCGTACGCAGATGTACGCAGACGTGACCTGGAGTTCGCCGTGGGCGATCAAGTATTTTTGAGAGTATCCCCCATGAAGGGAGTATTTCGTTTTGGCCAGAAAGGCAAGTTGAGCCCAAAATATGTGGGGCCTTATGTTGTGACGGAGCGGATCGGCCCGGTAGCTTACAGACTTGATCTACCCGCCGAGCTGGGCAAGGTACATGATGTATTTCATGTGTCCCAGTTGAAGAAGTATATGTCTCATTCGTCTCATGTGCTTCAGCCTGAAAGGCTAACCTTAGAGCCGACCATGCGATCAGTGGAGACTCCGGTACGGATTCTGGATACTAAGACTCGAGACACTCGCCATAAGTCTGTGAGACTGGTGAAAGTTCTTTGGTCTAACCAGGACGTTGAGGAGGCCACTTGGGAGCTGGAAGATAAGATGAAGGCGAAGTACCCGTCATTGTTTACTTCTTAGTGCTTATGTGTATAGGGTACAGGGCGTACCCCTTTTTAAGGGGGGTAGAGCCGTTTCGGTTATGTGTGTACGACGTGTATTTAAATACATCGTTTATGATATGTTGTCATGTTACAGACCGTTGTGTCTGAATGATGTTGTATGGACCTTGTGTCCAATGTTATGTACCTGATGTTATGTTGCATGGACCTTGTGTCCAATGTTATGTAAGTGTGTTGTTAATGATGTATGGAAGTATTGTTTATATGTATTCCCGTGTTCTAATATTTAGGATATGTGGAAGTGTGAACTTTGAGGACAAAGTTCTTTTAAGGGGGGTAGATTGAAATACCCCAAACCTTATTATGTTGTTTAAACATTTAAATATGTTATATTAAGACTAAAAAGAGTCTTAGAAACATTAGTAAACAAATTTAAACAATAGAAAACACAAAATGTGCTTTAAGGTCAATAAAGGCCAAAATGTGCTCTAAGTTTGGGATAAGCTTGGTTAAGACCTAATGAACTTACCAAGACCTTATTTATTTACTAATGAACATATTAAACCAATTACCAAAGAAAACCAAGCTTGAAAACAAGTTAAAACATAAAATGTGCTTTAAGGAGTCTTAAAGCACATTTTCAAAAAATTGTCTTGTAAATGAGTTTTGAATGGCTAAATGTCCATCATTACTCTTTAATTAACATGTGTACTATATAGTATCACATTTGGAAGTCTATATCAATGGGAAATCAAAAATTTCACTTCTATGTGCCTTGTTTTTATGAATAGTGACTTTTATAAGCTAGTTTGTAACATATGTTATTATAAGTGATTAAATTGACAAATAAAGACTATAATACCCCTAGGTACTATTGGGGGCCGGTTTTTTAAGGTGTGGTGACTCACCACCCTTGTTAACATGTTAAGTAAATATAGAAGACTAGATAAGTACTATTTACTTTAAGGTATAAATATCTTCTTAAAAGCAAAACAAACTCACTTATCTCATTCTCTCATTTCCCTTCTTCATTTCACACGGTTGCAAGCTCTCTTCTACCTCTTCTTCATTCTCCATTACGATTTGCAATAGTAAACACACAAACTCCATCTTTGCCCACTTGTATCTCCTAGCATACTTAACCAAATCAAAAACAAACACCACCATTCTCTTCCTCTCATCAAGCTCTTCATTCCTATCTTCTCAAAACTTCAAGAGCCCCATTTCGGTGCCATGGAGTTCCACCATTGAAGGAGCTTTAGCTTACATTTCTACATATTATTACTCTCCTTTGCTTCTAGGTAAGGAATCTCAAAGAAAAATCATGTTTCCTCCATGTTTTTACCTTGACCGAAAATGCCCATTAATGGTGCTCTTTGTGTGACTTTTTTCTAGCTTCATTCCAACCTTTCATGGACTAGGTGGAGTCCTCTCTTGATAGATATTCAAACTCTCTTCAAAGACCAAGGTAAAACAACTACATTAATGTTTTTGAAATAATGTAAACCTAGGGTTTACAATGAGATGAAGCATAAGGCTTGTATACTCATTACATTGCTTGTATATTGTTTAGTAGTTGACAAGGAATCAAAAGCCTTGCCGACTTTAAACAAGGAAACAAGAAAGAAGTTTGTGAGGAAAAGAGGTAAATATGCTAACCTAATGTGGTTTAAAGTCTTAGGAGAAATGAGCTTGTATTGCTTATGAAAATGATCTAAGGAGCCAATGGGAAGTGACTTAGAAGAATGCTCTTAAGGGTTTAGTAAAAGGCATATGTGTTGTTGAGTGTATTTGCAGGTCAAAGGCAATTATATTGTGGAAATTCAGTGTTTATGATTATGCATTTTAAGGGCCTAAGAGCCATGTTGTTTAAGGGCCTAAGAGCCATGCAATTTAAATTATGCACTATATTGTGATGAAGTGCTATATGTGTGAAGTTTGTGTATAAGAAAGTGTTTGATGGATTTTAGTGTTCATGGTTGTTTGATGGTGAAGACAATGTGTCTTGGTTTAGTAATGTTCTAGGAGAACCTATGTCAAAAGTTTGGTAACAAACAAGAAGTTCTAAGGTTTAAAATGAGTTTGATAAGTTAAGAAATGTTTATAATGGTTAGGTGCTTTCCTTGTGAAAGAAACATGCATTAAGGTGTTTTAAGATGTGAGAAGGGCTTAGGCAATGTTCTAGAGGATTTTATAATGCAAATGAATGTTTTGGGATACACTAGAGTCATTTGGACTTGTGTTAGGATTTAGGCAAACTTTGGTGAACAAGGAGAAAGTGTAAACTTGAAAAAGGATTTCAAGAATGACATAAGGAGTAAGTTGTGAGAATAGATGCTTGAGAGATGATGTTGTTGTAGTGAGGGGGTATTTTGGTATAAGTGATCATCTTAGGTATGAAACACCACTTGGAGACTAGGAGAAAACATTGTAAGTGTTAGGAATTTTGGGAAGAAATGAGTAAAGGTTTAAGGAATTAGAAAATGAGTTTTATGAGTGTTTAAGGATGTCTTAAGGTGTGTTTGAAGTGCCCAAATGAGGTTAGGGTGTACTAGGATATATGGGGTGGAGTTTGGAGTTAAATGAGAAATGGAAAACAAGGGTCTGGGGCAGACCGAACTTGCGACCGAACTTGCAAGGTTGGTCGAGCCCAGTTTACCCTGCGAGAATTGGCTTCTGGAATGGACCGACCTTGGGGACCGGACTTGCAAGGTCGGTCGGGCTTGTATTTTGTGTACGGATTAAGTTACTGGAATCGACCGAACATGGGACCGGACTTGGCAAGTTCGGTCGGGCTGAATTTTCAAAGGGAAGAAACTCTCGGGAATGGACCGAACATGCGACCAAACTTACAAGGTCGGTCGGAGTAGAAAATTTTGACGGAAATATGTTCTGGAATGGACCGACCTTGTGTAAGGTCAGTCGGTAAGGTCGGTCGGACCAAAACTTGTAAAAAAAAACAGAAAAGAATGTGACTTATGTAGTTAACCCCAGGGGGTATAATGAAGGTAACCTAGGGTAAGTTAGACATTTAAACATGTCAAATAATCATGTTAAACTTAGTAAATTTGAAGTAAGTTAATTAACCGACATTCTTGAATCATGTATAGGAGTGACCTACGGTGGAAACAAATCGAGGCAAGGACCAAGGTATGGTTTTCTTGCAGTCTGTTGCCTACCGGTTTACACCGGCTTGTGTGTTGTATGTTTTTCTGCGTGTTTATGACGTTATAAGATTTAAACATGTAATGAGTTTACAGTTGTTCATATTATTGTGATGTTATGATGTGACTCATTTCCCTTGGGTGTGTCTAACGTGACTTACCACATGTTGTGTATTGGTTGTTAAGTTCCACCGTGAACTTCTAACAAGTGCTAACTGGGAAGTGAGGAATCCGGTTGTCCGGTCATGCATGTAAGTTAAGAGTAGATATCTGAATCAGATTCGACTCTTATGTTGTTAAGATTGTTCTCCTTAATTTGGCGTTCGATCTCCCGCTAGCTTCCTCCAAAGCTTACCTATTCTGACTTATGATCGGTTTAGTGGGAACATGTGTTTGTGTGGTGTGTTCGGGTCACTATATCCGAACCATCTGTGACTTAAGTTACTCGTTCGAATAACAGAACGGTAATGAGTGTGTGTAACGAGCTTAACATGAGGGTGAAATTCTCTAGGCTCTATGTTGTTAACCTTCTTGGTTTGTTATTGTGGAAAAGTATCCACTGTGTATGTGATTGTGCTATGCACTATTGATGCTATGCCACATATTATGTTATGTTATGTTATGTTGTGTTAAAATGAATGCCATGTTATCATGACAATTAGTTGCGCGTATCCCGGTAGCCGATGGGCTGCGCGTTAACCATACCAGCCAAGGGTTTCTGACCCCCTCGGGGGCTCCATATTTTTACTGCAGGATGAGGATCGAGGAAGCAGAGTGGTTGTAGGATCTAGGCTGCAGTTGTATTTTGGTTTATTTTGGATGTTGAGCCCGGGATGCGCCTGTGCTCCCGTGGCATTATATTTTGATCCCATTGAAATTACTATGGCGGTATATTGACAGTTACAGTGAAGGAATGTAATTAAATACTCGGTATTGTATATGATGTATTTATGGTTTAGTTTTATGCTCGGGAGTCTGATCATCAGACCGGTACACTTGTATTTATCCTGCCTTGTCAATCACATGGGTGGTTGACGGCGTTGTAGCACTGAAGCGTTTAGTTATTGTTTAGTTATTTATTTCCGCTGCGATTAGTTGTGAAGTACGATGTAGGGGTGTTACACTTGTGTCCGGACGTCAACGTTCGGACACAAGCCGAGACTTAGAAGATGAAAACAGGCGATTGTCCGAACTTGTGTCCGGACATCAAAGGTCGGACACAAGTCGAAACGAAATCCGAGAAAATTTTTCAAGCGTCCGAACTTGTGTCCGGACATCAAAGGTCGGACACAAGTCGAGGCAAAATCTGAGAAAATTCTTGCAGGCGTCCGGACTTCAAAGGTCGGACGGAAGTCCGGACACACTTAAAACTCCGAAAAATTTTTACGCAACGAGGCATGTCCGAACTTCCAAGTCCGGACGGAAGTTCGGACGTGCCTGAAAGTTCATTTAACAGTGGCGATTTCAACACAGAAATGCACCCAAACCATATACAATTTTTGGCATGATCTCCCCCTGGTTATTACATGTTTCCCCCACATTATTTAGCCCACCAAAACACTTTGACATCAACTCATTCCAAAACACTAATTTGTACACAAATCCCATCATTTTGACAACAACACCACGATGCACATAACCCTTAAAATTTGGCTCTTAACAACATCAAACTAAACACTAAATTTCCTCATATTATTAGCAACACCTGCATTACACTCAACATTTATTTGCACCAAAACCCAAACACATCCATAGCTCACACATTAGTTAAAGACAAGTTAATTACCTTGGGTTTTCTTTCCAAACTTTCCCCCTTCTCTTCACTTCTTGTTCCACAACCGGTTCCCAATGGGATTTATTGCTGCACTAATGACCATGCCAAGATAACCACAATGAGTATTTAGGGTTTATGAACACCATTTCATTAACCCTAGAATTTAGTAAATATTTGAAACACCATAGGGGGGAATTACCTTCTACTTCAAAGTGAAGTTTTTGGGTAATGGAATTTGGCTAGCTCCAACACCTCTTGAAGATTTAACAAGCTTGAATGGAGAGAAAACAATGGTGTTTAGCACACCAAAATCGGTCACCATATAAAATGGGAGAATGAATGGATTTTTGAGTTCTTTCTTACCTTAGGCCATCAAGGAGTTGATTGGCTTCAAGAATATGAAGTTTTCTCTTCAAGATGTGGTACACCCATGGAAATGAAGTATGGAGTTTTGAGATTCTAAAAGGTGCAAAATAATCCCCAAGATGAGAGGAGTATTTTGGTGTAAAAATTTCTTGATTTGGAGTTGATTTGAGGGTAGAACAAGAAGGAGCAAGGTGAGCTATTTGGGGCTCTTGCAAATCGCCATTAGAGGAGCACAAAGGCAAAGAGAGAGTTGGGAAGTGGGGGAAAAATCAGTGGATACAGAGAATGAGGAAGAAAGAGAGTGTGAGAGGGAGTTTAGTGAGTGAGAGAGAGGATAAAGTAATTTGTTATTTTGTATTTTAGTGAGTAAAGTGAGATAAATGAGAGAAATGAGGGCTCTCTCTCACGTGAGACACAAAGGAAATGGGCAAAGTTTGATTTTTTTTTTTTTACAATGTGAGAGAGAGTGGCACTTGGTCATTAGCAGATAACACCTGTTAGTTCCCGAACTGTCAGTTTTAACAGTCCGGGTCCGGTTTCCGGAATATATTATTATTTTTTTTTTGATTCTAAAAATTCTTAGACTTTAATTAGTACATAATTATAGTTATAAAATCAACTATAATTTATACAAGTCCGATTTAACTGTTTTAAGTCACGTTTTTCGGTTTCCTCGAAAAACGTGCTTTAAGCCTCGTTTGTGCTTTTACCCCACTATTTGGGTCCGTTTCCTTCAGGAATTTTTCCCACATGTTCCTAATGACTAAATGAGTCATAGGAATCCTTTTTGGACCTTAGTTAAGGTTACATACTCACTATAATCATTTAACACACGTTTTTGCGTTTTTTGACTTTTACACGTTTTCTTTTTCAATTTTTAGTTTTCGTTTCTTCACTAATGGTCTTAAGGACTTAATTAGCCTCAAACTATCATAATTACATAATTAATTAACATATTAAGGTTTAGGGTATTTCAATCTACCCCCCTTAAAAGAACTTTGTCCCCAAAGTTCACACTTCTCACGCATCTTAAATATTAGAACACGGGGATTACTTCTAAAACAACACTTTCATAACAAACATACTTTACATAACATCAGACTCAAGGTCTCCATAACAAAACGTCACTTAGACTTAGAAGTCTATAACATGACAACATAAACAAACATCACTTAGACATAGAAGTCTATAACATGACAACATAGACATGTATTTCAGTACATACCGTACCTACATAACCGAAACGGCTCTACCCCCCTTAAAATAGGGGTACGCCCCGTACCCTATACATACAAATACTAAGAAGTAAACAACGACGGGTACTTCGCCCTCATATCATCTTCCAACTCCCAGGTGGCCTCCTCGACCTCCTGGTTAGACCAGAGGACCTTCACCAGTCGAACAGACTTGTGGCGAGTGTCTCGAGTCTTAGTATCCAGAATCCGTATAGGAGTCTCCACTGATCGCATGGTCGGCTCTAAAGTTAGCCTCTCGGGCTGAAGTACATGAGACGGATGAGACATATATTTCTTCAACTGGGACACATGAAATACATCATGTACCTTGCCCAGCTCAGCAGGTAAATCAAGCCTGTAGGCTACTGGGCCTATCCCCTCCGTCACAACATAAGGCCCCACATATTTCGGGCTCAACTTGCCCTTCTGGCCAAAACGAAACACACCCTTCATGGGGGATACTCTAAGGAATACCTGATCGCCCACGGCGAACTCCAGGTCACGTCTGCGCACATCGGCGTATGCTTTCTGCCTATCCTGAGCTGCCTTCATGTTAGCCCGGATCTGGCGTACTTCTGCTTGTACTTGTTCTAAATACTCAGGTCCTATAATGACCGTCTCACTCGACTCATCCCAGCATAATGGCGTGCGGCATGGTCTACCGTACAAAGCCTGGAAGGGAGACATCTTGATCGAAGCATGGTAACTATTGTTGTAGCTAAACTCGATCAGATGTAACTTATCAATCCAGCTGATCTGAAAGTCAAGTGCACATGCACGTAACATATCCTCAAGCGTCTGGATAGTGCGCTCACTCTGACCATCAGTCTGAGGATGGAACGCTGTACTCAGCTTCAGCTCGGTACCAAGCGCTTCCCGTGTAGATCTCCAATACCTCGAGAGGAATCTGGTATCCCTATCCGACACGATAGTCTTCGGTACCCCATGATGCCGTACAATCTCACGGTCGAAGAGCTCTGCTAACTTCGCCACTTTCCAAGTGTCCTTCATCGGAATGAATCGTGCCACTTTGGTCAGTCGGTCAACAACGACCCATATCATGTTCAAGCCCCCCCGAGTAGGCGGGAGCCCAATAACGAAGTCCATGGAAATATCATGGAACTTCCACTCAGGCACTGGCATTGGCTGCACCATACCACCAGGCCGTCGGTGCTCAAACTTGACCTTCTGGCAAGTGAGACACCTCACAACATAGTCATTCACATCCTTTTTCATTCCCGTCCACCAAAAGTACCGTTTCATATCCTTATACATCTTTGAAGCTCCGGGGTGAATCGAAGTGGTAGAACAGTGTGATTCACTCAGTATGCGCTCCTTCAGCTCAGCGCTACTTCGTGGAATACAAAGTCGGCCATTCAGCCTGATCAAGTCATCATCATGAAGTCGTAAATCATACTTCTGGCTCTCGAATGTGCCGTCAATAAGCTTCTATCTGATCTCTTGCATGTACTGATCGGACATCTGAGCACTCCGTACCTCATCAACCAAGCTAGAGTGAGAGATTAGTGAATGGAGAGAGTGTGCTCGGCGACTCAATGCATCAGCTACAACGTTTGCTTTACCTTCCTTGTACTGAAGGTTAATATCATAATCGGTAAGGAATTCAACCCATCTTCTTTGCCTCATGTTCAACTCCTTCTGAGTGAACAGGTATTTCAAACTCTTGTGATCTGAATAAATCGTCACATTCACTCCATACAAATGGTGTCGCCATATCTTCAAGGCGAAGACAATGGCACCCAATTCTAGATCATGTGTAGGATAGTTTTCTTCATGTCGTTTCAACTGTCGGGAGGCGTAGGCCACGACCTTCCCGTGTTGCATCAAAACACAGCCCATACCTTTACCTGACGCATCACAGTACACCTCAAACCCATCAGTACCATCTGGTATAGTCAGAACCGGTGCAGAAGTCAAAGCATCCTTGAGACTCTGAAATGAACTCTCACAGTCAACTGTCCACTCAAATGGTGCATCCTTCTTCATTAAGGATGTCATCGGTTTAGAAACACTGGAAAAATTCTTTACAAACCTCCTATAATACCCTGCTAGACCGAGGAAGCTCCGGATGTCGGTAACCGTGTTCGGTCTAGGCCAGGTGCGCACAGCATCAATCTTGGCCGGATCCACTGCGATCCCGGCCTCAGAAATAACATGACCAAGAAAAGAGACTTGGTCTAGCCAAAATTCACACTTCGAGAACTTCGCATATAGCTGGTTCTCTCTCAATGTCTGCAATACACTCCTCAAATGATCTTCATGCTCAACCTTGGACTTAGAATAAATAAGAATATCGTCGATGAAGACAACCACTGACTTATCCAACTGATCTCGAAACAAACGATTCATCAAGTCCATAAACTTTGCCGGTGCATTAGATAAACCAAACGGCATGACCGTAAATTCATAGTGTCCATATTTGGTTCGGAATGCGGTCTTCTCAATGTCACTGTCCCTGATAGTAATCTGATGGTAACCCGATCGCAGATCGATCTTAGAGAACACAGATGCACCTTTCAGCTGGTCAAACAAATCATCGATACGCGGCAATGGGTAACGGTTCTTTACCGTAACTGCATTCAGCTCTCTGTAGTCGATGCAGAGGCGGAGACTACCATCCTTTTTCTTCACGAAAAGGACTGGTGCTCCCCATGGTGAAACGCTAGGGTGAATAAATCCCTTGTCGAGTAGGTCTCTCAGCTGCTCTTTGAGCTCTGTCATCTCAGCTGGAGCCATACGGTAGGGCGCCTTCGCTATCGGTCCGGTGCCCGGCACCAAATCAATCTCAAACTCAACTGCCTGTGTAGGCGGCATGCCTGGGAGCTCCTTAGGAAAGACATCAGGAAACTCCGACACAACCGACACATCTGGGCTAAACTCAGGGTCTCTCTCTATGTCCTGGACATAGCAGAGGTATACATCATTCTTTCTTCTGATTTCATGATACATGGCCATGGCGGAGATGATCTGTGTCGAAGGCTCCCTGGGCCTCTGGCGGTATGAAATGGTAACCCCAGACGGACTCCGAAGAAGCAGACGGTGCTCGACACATATGATTCGGCCCTTGTGCCGCTCCAACCAGTTCATCCCCACAATCACATCAAATCCGAGTCCCTCGAACTCTATCATGTCGATCGGGAACTCTTCATTCTTAATTCGAACGGTGGCATCTCGGTAATAACGGGTGCATCTGATCCGCTCCTTAGACGGGAGAGTGACTAGGAAGTCTGGTATCTCCTCCGCGTCTAACCCCAGTCTCCTCGCAAATGAGAGTGAGACAAATGTATGTGAGGCTCCAGAGTCGAACAGGATCGACGCATCCACGCCATTCACTGGGAAGGTACTGGTGAGGATAGTGCCGCTTCTGCCGGCCTCTGCCTCTGTACACACACTCAGTGTACCTTCCATTCCGAGTGCAACGCCTAATTTATTTCATAAACTTGATAAGTATATTGGTAACAACACGGGTGGAATATTCAAGAAACCAACACTGCTTTATTCATAAAACTCATCCCTACACCATGATGGTATTACATTCGACCACATCGCTTAATACTTTGCATACTTAATGCATCACATACTCAACATACAACTGACTTCACACTTTACATGATTACACATAACTTCAGAATTGTCTAAAGGTTAAGTTCAAACGTCCAGGTTTCATGTGTGTGGCATTGATATTTGGAGGCAACCGTATTCAGTTTGATCTTCTGGATACCATGATACAGACATCCTCAACTGCCCACCCATGATTAACACATCCCAGACTTCAATACTAACTTCTTGCGAGGTCCGCACGCTTCTGCTCGCCATACATGAATAACCGGTCTCACCAATGGACCAAGGACACCACGGGTACTCCCTTACTTAGAGATCGGGTGTTTCATCCTTATCTTGGTGTAAACCCAATCTTCCACCCTTTGGTAGAAGTTGACAATACACAATCTGCCTTGAGATCGGAAGTGGTTTGATTCAACTTGCTGAGAAAATTCCACGGTTGTGGTTAACCACCGCAAGGAACTCCTCAGGTATACTTCGGTATTGGTAGCTCCATCTTAGCTGTTGTGTTCTGATTGACTTGGTGTAAGGGTTCCAATCCTACCCTGCCATCATCTTTAAATTCATTTTCGCTCCACTTGGGTATTCGGGTGTGTAGAACCCTCCAGGTGCTGCTCCAAGCTCGTTGCATCGTCGAATGATATGGATTTGTGCTTCGGGTGTTAGGTATCCTCTTAATAATATCATACCTGGCTGGATAACCTGACACTGTTCTGTCGGATAGTCGGCGATGTCGATGGTGGTCTCCCCAAGGGTCGGTGTGGGAGGGATTGGATAACAAATATTGAAGGTTCCTAAGGTTTAGAATTACCTAATTTAGGTGACTTTCACATTATACTTTAACTCCTTACTCATTTATTTGTACACTTGGACTCACTAACACACATGCATGAAATGCGGTATGCAAACACTTTATTTCTCTAAACGGTTTAAGTGGTACCTGGTCTAGAAGAGGATCCTGGTGCCTCAGACCGGTCCACCATATTCAGGGTGGCCTTGCCAGCTCCCGACCCCTTCCCCTTCTGGGAATCAGTGTTCCTCTGATCTGAGGATGGCTGGTTCGTCGTCTTCGGGCCATCAGTGGTCGCGGCGGCCTTACCCTTCCACTGCCCCTTGGGCCTGTAGTTCCTACCATCCGGGTTCTGGAAGCACTCGTAGTCACGATGCCCCATCTTCTTGCAGTAGCGGCACTGCACATCATCTCCCTTGCAGTCCTTGCCGGGGTGGTCTCCTTTGCACCACTTGCAGTAGTAGTGGCGATCGGATCCAGAGCCCGTGCTAGCTGCTAACACATCACACATTCATTACACACTTCATACTATATCATCACACACTTAAACTCGACATTCAAAATTAACTAGTTACCCTTGAATGGCTGAGAGTGTAGGGGCTTAGCCGCATAAGCATAGGTGAGCTGCAACGGCTCCTCAGCGGTGGTGGTCTGGGCTTGGCCCTTGCCACCCTGTGGCTGTCCTTTCTAGGACTGGGGGTATGGCTTTTTCTTCTTTCCTCCTCCATACCCTTGCATGCTTTGACCCTCGCTCGTGGCCTTGCGCTTGAGCGCATTCTCCTCGTCCCTCAGATGGACGGTGATCTCCACGATAGCAGCGGCATGATAGCACTCCTATATTTAGGGTGTTAGTTATGCCCCGCAAATCAAACTCACAATTACATTCATACACTGTATATACTTATTCACATCACACTGTGGTTCATTACCTGCAAAGTAGTATTTCCGCTTGGCCCCATAACATAGCGTAGGCGGTAGCTCAGTCCGTTGTAGAAACGGTTCACTAGTATCCGGTCCGAGTATCCCAGATCTGGTAGCAGGTGGATAAGTCCGATGAAGGTGGAGTAGTACTCATCTACCGTCATCTTATCCCCTTGTCTTAGATTGTCCAACTCTAGGCGCTTGGCCTCTTGCACGTGTATCGGGTAGTACTTGGCTCGCAGTAGAGCCGTGTACTCCTTCCACTGAAAGGTAGGATCAGTAACTCTGCCCTCCCTTACTAGCTTCCACCAACTCTGTGCCAAACCCTTCAGGTAGTAAGCGGCAAGACGGACCTTGATCTCCTCGGGCACATTCAAGGTCTCGTAGGCGGTCTTCATCTCGGAGATGTACGCCTCCAACTTACTAGGGTCTGTCTCCCCATGAAATGACGGTGGCCTCAAGTCCGCCAACGCCTTGACCCAGTTGGTCTCTCGCGGCTGTGGTGGTGGTGGTTCCGGATGATTCTGACCACCGGGCTGATGCTGCCCTTGCTGCACCGCAGCAACTAATTGTGGTACCACTTGAGCTAGGGCGACCGCCATTGCCTCTGCCATCATCTGAGCGGTAGGGTTCTCCCCTGGGTCTCCGAACCTCGCCCGCGGCCTCTTCCTGGTGGTCGCCCTGCCATCTGAATTTACATGAACTCTCATTAGTATTGTGCTTACAACTTGTCAGGTCAAATGTTTATAACGTCCATTGGACGACAAGGTTTAAATTTCCTAACTCGGTATATTCCTAAGCTCGGTAACCAGGCAAACAGAGCGATACTTCGCTCTGATACCACTTTTTGTAACACCCCAACCGTAATCTCCACACTTAACCAATAATCGCAGCGGAAAATACAACTTAAACATTAACCAAAATGGGCGGTGTTACACGCCGTTAGCCACCCACGTGACTAACAAGGCTGTTACTTACAATGTATCGGTCTGATTACAAGAATGCCGAGCATAATTACAACCTTCAAAATTCCTATCCCAAAAAGAATCACGATATACCGAGTGTTAATGTACAAAAATCACTCACCAGCTTTACAACCACCAAAACAAATAGCCTCGAGTATACAAATACTACTCGGGTCCACTATCCAAAATAACAAAAGTATTTCTCCTTGCGCCATGCTATAGCCAGTCCGCTTCCTCGATCACTCTCCTATAATATAATATGTGCCCCCAAAGGGGGTCAGCAACCCTTGGCTGGCATGGTTAACGTGCAGCCCGCTGACTACCGGGATACACGCAACTATTTGTCATGATAACATGACGTTGATTTTAATCATACAACATACATACTATATAACAAGCATTATCACAACATAATAACATCACAATAACATCACACACATAGTGAGAACATTTCACTTAAGTAGCAACCAACATAGTTAGATCACTTGGAGAGCCTAGAGAATGTTGCCAAACTCATGCTAAGCTCGTTACATCAACTCGTCACCGTCCTGTTAAAATGAACGGATAACTTAACCCGAAAGTGCGTCGGATATAGTGATCCAAGCACACCAAACAAATATAGTATGCCCCTGTGGCCCGACGTGAGTCAGTAAAATAGCCTTGGTTAAGCTAAAGGGAAAGTTGAAACCAAAATGGAAAACAACCATAACATACAAAGAGAATCGAACCGGATATGACATCGACTCCCATACTCACACGCGTGGCCGGAACTACCGGACTCCTCACTTCCCCGGTTAGCACTTGTTAGAAGTTCAACATAGTACTCAATAAACAAATCACAAACAGGTGGTTAAGTCTTGTTAGACACACACACAAGGGAAAATGAGTCGCATCTCATCAGCACAATAATATGAACAACTGTAAACTCATTACATGACTTAAGTCTTACAAGGTCATAAACACACAGAAAAACAAACAACACACAAGCCGGTGTAAACCGGTAGGCAACAGACTGCAAGAAAACCATACCTTGGTCCTTGCTGCGTTCGGTTCCCACCGTCGGAGAATCCTATACACATTTAGTAATGTCGGTTAATTAGTGTACTAGACTTTTATTAATATGTTACTTCACCTTTCTAGTTCATTTTACTTTCACACTTTGTTATAGCTTTCCATCTTTTTAATTGTCATTATAACCCCTCTAACATGTCCTAACAAACCCCCCCCCGCAAACGGAAGTCAAAACGGGGCTCAAACGAGCAAATTTTGGTCAAAATTGTGTCATGTCCGAACTTGTGTCCGGACATCAACGTTCGGACACAAGCCGAGACTTAGAAGATGAAAACAGGCGATTGTCCGAACTTGTGTCCGGACATCAAAGGTCGGACACAAGTCGAAACGAAATCCGAGAAAATTTTTCAAGCGTCCGAACTTGTGTCCGAACATCAAAGGTCGGACACAAGTCGAGGCAAAATCTGAGAAAATTCTTGCAGGCGTCCGGACTTCAAAGGTTGGACGGAAGTCCGGACACACTTAAAACTCCGAAAAATTTTTACGCAACGAGGCATGTCCGAACTTCCAAGTCCGGACGGAAGTTCGGACGTGCCTGAAAGTTCATTTAACAGTGGCGATTTCAACACAGAAATGCACCGAAACCATATACAATTTTTGGCATGATCTCCCCCTGGTTATTACATGTTTCCCCCACATTATTTAGCCCACCAAAACACTTTGACATCAACTCATTCCAAAACACTAATTTGTACACAAATCCCATCATTTTGACAACAACACCACGATGCACATAACCCTTAAAATTTGGCTCTTAACAACATCAAACTAAACACTGAATTTCCTCATATTATTAGCAACACCTGCATTACACTCAACATTTATTTGCACCAAAACCCAAACACATCCATAGCTCACACATTAGTTAAAGACAAGTTAATTACCTTGGGTTTTCTTTCCAAACTTTCCCCCTTCTCTTCACTTCTTGTTCCACAACCGGTTCCCAACGGGATTTATTGCTACACTAATGACCATGCCAAGATAACCACAATGAGTATTTAGGGTTTATGAACACCATTTCATTAACCCTAGAATTTAGTAAATATTTGAAACACCATAGGGGGGAATTACCTTCTACTTCAAAGTGAAGTTTTTGGGTAATGGAATTTGGGCTAGCTCCAACACCTCTTGAAGATTTAACAAGCTTGAATGGAGAGAAAACAATGGTGTTTAGCACACCAAAATCGGTCACCATATAAAATGGGAGAATGAATGGATTTTTGAGTTCTTTCTTACCTTAGGCCATCAAGGAGTTGATTGGCTTCAAGAATATGAAGTTTTCTCTTCAAGATGTGGTACACCCATGGAAATGAAGTATGGAGTTTTGAGATTCTAAAAGGTGCAAAATAATCCCCAAGATGAGAGGAGTATTTTGGTGTAAAAATTTCTTGATTTGGAGTTGATTTGAGGGTAGAACAAGAAGGAGCAAGGTGAACTATTTGGGGCTCTTGCAAATCGCCATTATAGGAGCACAAAGGCAAAGAGAGAGTTGGGAAGTGGGGGAAAAATCGGTGGATACAGAGAATGAGGAAGAAAGAGAGTGTGAGAGGGAGTTTGGTGAGTGAGAGAGAGGATAGAGTAATTTGTTATTTTGTATTTTAGTGAGTAAAGTGAGATAAATGAGAGAAATGAGGGCTCTCTCTCACGTGAGACACAAAGGAAATGGGAAAAGTTTGATTTTTTTTTATTTTACAATGTGAGAGAGAGTGGCACTTGGTCATTAGCAGATAACACCTGTTAGTTCCCGAACTGCTAGTTTTAACAGTCCGGGTCCGGTTTCCGAAATATTTTTTTTTTATTCTAAAAATTCTTAGACTTTAATTAGTACATAATTATAGTTATAAAATAAACTATAATTTATACAAGTCCGATTTAAATGTTTTAAGTCACGTTTTTCGGTTTCCTCGAAAAACATGCTTTAAGCCTCGTTTGTGCTTTTACCCCACTATTTGGGTCTGTTTCCTTCAGGAATTTTTCCCACATGTTCCTAATGACTAAATGAGTCCTAGGAATCCTTTTTGGACCTTATTTAAGGTTACATACTCACTATAATCATTTAACACACGTTTTTGCGTTTTGTGACTTTTACACGTTTTCTTTTTCTTTTTAGTTTTCGTTTCTTCACTAATGGTCTTAAGGACTTAATTAGCCTCAAACTATCATAATTACATAATTAATTAACATACTAAGGTTTGGGGTATTTCAGCTGTTGTTGTAGTCTATTTATGTTCGTACAAAAGTGATGATTCTTCCTTCCTAAAGTGCTATTGAAAATTGCAAATCTGTACGCATAAATATTGGTTAGTATTTGATGGATCAAGAAGTAGACAAGATATTTATCATTATTACATATCACTTGTCTAGACTATACAAAATTAGTACTTGAAATACTACTAAAACTATATTTTCTTGAATCCGTTCTGTTTGATAATCAAAAATATATTGATGATTTTTTTCTGCTCTCCAATATATTTTAGCTGGTAGATTGATGGAACAATGTTTCTGTTTGCTCTTAATCCCCAACTAATTCGAGTTGGAAGATTCATCATTCTGATTAAGAGCAAATGATTGAAAGAATTAGTTGGTAGATTTCAAATGTGATCAACAGAGACACCTCTAGGCATATTGTTTTGATGCTGATGCTTGTTTGTTCGAGTAACTTCTCTCTCTCCTAGTTTATAGATATGTAACAAGTGATATTTTAGCTTTCACACAAACTTATACACAATTATTTGTGGGAACATTTTATATATCTTTGTTGTTAGTTGATTAGGACTATTATTGGAAGAAAGTATTATCAATGGATAAGTTGGACTCTTCAACCAAAAACGTCAAGAGAATTCAAAAATGGTGCTCGTGTATTGGTGGATAGTCTCTTTGAAGGGAAACCTGAGGATGCAAAGATAAAATGTCCTTGTCGAAGGTGTATTACTCTATTCCACCGTTCAAAAGTAGTGATGTTTGAACATTTGCTTGGTGAAGGAATTATGAAGAATCTTAATATTGATAAATGGCTGAGTGATGAAGATATGATGCGTGCCTCAACCGTTGGCATTTCTTATGCGGCAAATACCATCTCTGACCATGGTATTATGGATCTTTTACACGACTCAGTCAACCAATGATGAGGAATGATAGAATGGATGAAATGGAAGATGTCCATAATTGTGATATACAAGATGGCCCTCCGCCGCCAACACCATCAAATGCGGAGTGCAAATTCTATAAGTTGGTAAAAGATGCAGATCAAGAATTATACCCGAATTGTCGAACACATAGTAAGCTATCATGTGTGGTTCAGTTGTATCATCTCAAGTGTCTTAATGGTTGGACTGACAAGTCGTTCACTATGTTATTGAAGCTTCTAAAAGAGGTTTTACCCGAAGGTAATCTACTACCTGAGTCATTTTATGAGATTAAGCAGATGATTTCAAGTTTGGGATTAGGTTATGAGAAGATTCATGCTTGTCCAAGGGATTGCATGTTATTTTGGAGTGATAAGCAGAATGCAGACTTTTGTGATTGTGGGGCTTCTAGGTGGATAGAGAGTACCTGCGATGATGAAGACGCTAGTATTACACTTTCACCGGCAATGAAAAGGAAACCTGCCAAGGTATTACGTTGGTTTCCTTTAAAACCAAGGCTGCAAAGGCTGTTTTTGTCTGAAAAAACTGCATCTCTAATGAGATGGCATCATGATGCACCTCGACATGATGATCTAATGAGACATCCATCCGATTCTAGGGCTTGGAAACACTTTGATTCCAAACACTCGCAGTTTTCATCAGATCCTAGGAACGTTCGTTTAGCTTTGGCCTCTGATGGTTTTAATCCTTTTAGAACCATGAATGTTAATCATAGCACTTGGCCTGTCATCTTAATTCCTTACAATTTACCCCCTTGGATGGTTATGAAACAACCAAATTTTATACTCTCTTTACTTATCCCTGGCCCCAAAGCTCCTGGTAACAAGATTGATGTATACATGCAACCACTTATACAAGAATTGAAGGAGTTGTGGGATGTGGGTATTGAAACATTTGATGCCTCTCAAAATGAAAATTTTCAGTTGCATGCAGCAGTGTTGACAACAATCAGTGATTTTCCTGGATATGCCACTCTTTCCGGATATAGCACCAAAGGAGAATTCGCTTGTCCTCAGTGTGAACTTGATACAACATCAAAGTGGTTACAACATGGTGGAAAATATTGTTACATGGGTAGTCGTCGATGGCTAAGAGACGACCACAACTTCTGTGCAGACTATCAACATTTTGATGGTGAGGAAGAGTTCAGGCCTCCTCCTACCCCTTTATCTGGTGATGACATATTAGAAAAACTTGATGGTTATGAGTTCTTTGAAGACATCACTCTCCTTGGTCCATGGAAAAGGAAAACAATTTTGTTTTCACTTCCTTATTGGAAGAACAATCTACATCGTCACAGTCTTGATGCAATGCACATTGAAAAAAAATGCTTTTGACAACATCAACGGAACTTGTTTGGGTTAAGCTGGAAAGTCGAAAGACAACCTTAAGGTTCGATATGATCTCGAAGCAATGGGCATAAGAAGTGCTCTCCATCCAAAAAAGAGAGATGGTAGTGATAAAATATATTTGCCAAAGGCTTGCTATCAGATGACAACTAAGGAGAAAGTTGGTTTTCTGCAAGTTCTGAAGGAGATTAAAGTTCCAGATGAATGTTCATCAAACATCTCACGTTGTGTGCAACTTGCCCAAAAGAAGTTGATAGGTCTTAAAAGTTATGATTGTCATATGTTAATGGAAGAAATTTTACCTGTGGCTTTACGAGGCCATCTACCAGATGATGTCACCATGGTCCTTATTGAGCTATCCAATTATTTCAAGAATGTTTGTTCAAAGGTGATATCTGTAACACCCCTAAAACCGGCCTAAGAGTTAAGGGTATTACACACCGCGTATTACTACCAATAACGCAAGGCTCTAAAACACTCAAAAGCAATAAAGGCTCAAAACGGAGTTTACATAAACATTGTAAACCAAAGTATTCAAATACAGCGAAAGCAAATACCAAAATCCCAAATACGTAACTGAGTCGGAAACAGAAGTCAAAAAGTGTAAGGCCCGGAGGCTACAACATCTCAAAATATCAATCTGAACGAACAACAAAAGCTAAACACTATAGCTCCAGAACTCAAGATGATCCTCGCTGATCAATCTGCAAAAATGTTAGAAGTAGGGGAATGAGCACACAACTGTGCCCAGTAAGCAGCGACCGTCATCAGTAAGGTCGTTCAAAACAATTGAAAACAGAAGAAGGAGAAGATAAGCATTATATCCACAATTCTCAATATCCAGAAGCTTTCAGAACAGAAACAGAGTGGAACTCAAGGGTTCCCAATTCAGAAACAATCAGAACTCTTAAACAGAAAGGGGACAAAACACAATGCACACACTCAGAAGGGTCGAAGACCCATAGGCCATACCAGGTCTCTCGGCAACGCAGAAATGACTCGAAAGAGCCAAAGGGTTCGCCAACCCCACAGAACAGAAAGGGAATGACCCACACTCAGAACGACGTCTACATGGTATACCACGGAATAGCTCGATCCAGCCATTCACGGCTCAGAAACAAAGTGTAATGTCCCAAAACAGAAGGATTGCTTAGACAGAAGCAAAGTTGCATTTAAATATGCCAAAACACTCATAAACCAGTAGTACAGATCATAAGGAATCCAACGCCGCAGACGGCACTCAAATCGGAGTTCAAACGAAGAAGTTATGTTGAAAACAGAGGGATGTCCGAACTTGTGTCCTAACGTCGAAGTTCGGACACAAGTCGAGACTCAGAAACCAAAGATTGCCAAATGTCCGAACTTGTGTCCGGACATCAATGTTCGGACACAAGTCGAGTTGAAATCAGATAGAGGAATTTAGAATGTCCGAACATCCAAGTTCGGACGGATGTTCGGACGAGTTACAGAAAATAAATACGCGGGATGTCCGACCTTGTGTCCGGACGTCAACGTTCGGACACAGGTCGAACTAAAATCAGAGAAGAACCCAAGGGTGTGTCCGAACATCAACATTCGGACCGATGTTCGGACATGCCCCGAACTTTGAAAATCAGAAGAGCAAAACGCACTGTCCGAACTTCAAAGCTCGGACAGAAGTTCGGACAGTGCGAAAAATGCAATTTCCAGAAGACGAACAGAGCAGAAAAACAACACAATTCGATGCCTCGAATTGCCAATTAAGCACACACACCAAATCAGACATTAAAACAGGAAACCATGGGGGTTTAGCCATTCAAAACACAATCAAACAACAACGCAATCAGACACGCACTTCAAATCAGATTAAAGCCTTTCAACACCCCATGGCTGAACTTCCAAACTGAATCGAGTAACCACCTACCTCAATTAGCAGCAGAAACAACAACGAACTGAGGCAGCAGGCACAATCCACGCAGAGCAACAATCCGGACAGATCAACAGCCACTGATTATCCAAACCAGTTGACACAAAAATCAGAAACTGAAATGAAGAACCCTAGATTATCCAAACCCCAAAATCTGCAACACCAACCTGATTTCAAAAGTGAAAGATCTCCACAATCTGCAGCAGTTCCACAGCCCACACAATCACAACTCAACAGCGACGAAGCCTTCTGATTTAATCAAGAACAACGGCTCAAAATCAGAAAACAGAGAGAGAAGAAAACCATCAACGCAGTCCCGAATTCTTGAATACAAACCTGAACCGATCAGAGAAACGCAGCAGCAACACCCTCCAATTCGGTGGTAGCAGCAGCCTTCACGATCCTTAGCAACAGAGAGAATAGAGAGAGAGAGAAGAATGGAAGAACGCTCGCTCTGAACGCACGATGATAAATGATAGAGGAAGACCGATCGTGATGTAAAAATAATTAGAAGGGAAATAAATAAATAAGGTTTCCTTTCCTTATTAATTATTAAAACAATTACCTTAATTGTTTTATGGAAAGACTTCCTTGCCCTCTTCAAATAAAACAATACCGCCGGAGTCCCAACTGATAGCAAGGAAATGTAATCCATCTTAGCTCATTACATAAACCGGACATAATATAAGGTTGCAATTATACGGGTTATAACATCACCTCCCCCTTAAAAGAATCTCGTCCTCGAGATTAACTCACCTTACTGCTCGAACAGGGAGGGATACTTGGCACGCAGCTCATCTTCGAGTTCCCAAGTCGCTTCACTCTCTAACTGATCTGACCACTGGACCTTCACCATAGGCAGGGTCTTACTACGAAGCCGACGGACATCCCTGGCTAAAATGCGAGTAGGCACCGCCTCGAAACTGCAGTCCTCTCTCAACTGAAGCTGGCTGTAGTCGATCACGTGAGACGGATCATGCAGATACTTCCTCAACATGGAGACATGAAAAACACCGTGAACAGCAGACAAAGCAGGTGGCAACGCTAACCGGTAGGCCACAGGGCCAATCCTCTCCAGAATCTCAAACGGTCCAACGAACCTCGGGCTAAGCTTCCCACGCTTCCCAAAACGGACTACTCCCCTGACTGGAGAAACTCTCAAGAAAACATGGTCTCCAACCTCGAACTCGAGCGGCCTACGCCTCTGGTCTGCATAACATTTCTGCCTACTCTGAGCAACAAGCAGACGCTCACGAATCACCCTGATCTTCTCTACTGCTCCCTGCACCAGCTCGGGTCCAACCAAGACCCTCTCCTTCAGGTCATCCCAACAGATGGGTGACCTGCACCTCCTACCATACAACGCTTCAAACGGAGTCATACCAATGCTCGCTTGAAAGCTGTTGTTGTAGGCGAACTCAATCAGAGTCACATGCTGCTCCCAGCTACCTCCAAAGTCCAGGACACATGCGCGAAGCATGTCCTCCAAAACCTGATTAGTCCTCTCTGTCTGGCCATCCGACTGAGGATGGTAAGCTGAACTGAACGCTAAATTCGTACCCAAAGCCTTATGTAAACTACACCAAAATCTCGAAACAAAACGTGGGTCACGATCAGACACAATAGTAGTAGGCACACCGTGCAGCCTCACTATCTCATCCAGATACAAACGAGCTAGGCGCTCCAAACTGAAGGTCTTCTTCACCGGCAGAAAATGAGCAGACTTCGTCAGACGATCAACTATCACCCATACGGCATCACAACCCGAAGGAGTCCTGGGCAAACCCATGACGAAATCCATCCCCACACTCTCCCACTTCCACTCAGGAATGGGAAGGGGCTGAAGCAAACCCGCTGGCCTCTGGTGCTCAGCCTTAATCTGCTGACAGGTCTGGCACTTCGAAACAAACTCGGAGATGTCACGCTTCATCCCAGACCACCAGAATGACTCTCTGAGATCCCGATACATCTTCACCCCTCCTGGGTGAACTGAATATGGCGCTCCATGAGCCTCCTGAAGGATCTCTCTGCGCAGCACTGCATCGTCTGGCACACATACACGGCCTCTGAAACGCAGACAACCATCACTGGAGACACTGAAGTCTGAACTCTGCTCTGAAGACAGCCCCTCTCTGATCCGACACAAAGCTGAATCTGCCTCCTGACCAACCCGGATCCTGTCGACCAGCGAAGACTGAACCTGAAGCGCTGCTATCACACTGGCACTGGCTGGTCTGACTACCCAGACACCCATACGCTACAGCTCTAAAGCGGACCTCTGGACTCCAGTCAGAGCACAAGCTACACCTGAAGCACCTCTCCGGCTCAAAGCATCTGCAACAACATTCGCTCTACCCGGGTGGTAGAGGATCTCTAAATCGTAGTCATGAAGTAGCTCCAACCACCTCCGCTGTCTCAAGTTCAGCTCCTTCTGAGTGAACAAATACTTGAGACTCTTGTGGTCAGTGTAAACCTTACACGACGCCCCATACAGATAATGTCTCCAAATCTTCAGCGCGAAAACCACAGCTGCCAACTCCAGGTCGTGGGTAGGGTAGTTCTTCTCATAAGGCTTAAGCTGCCGAGAGCCATAAGCCACCACCTTACCCTGCTGCATCAAAACACATCCCAGTCCCTTATGGGACGCATCACAGAAGACCTCGAATCCCTCGGTCCCAGATGGTAAAGTCAGAATCGGTGCAGTAGTCAGTCTCTTCTTAATCTCCTGGAAACTCTGCTCGCAAGCCTCGCTCCACTCATACTTGATCTCCTTCCTCAACAGACGGGTCAGCGGGGATACAATCTTAAAAACCCCTCAAAACTTCCTGTAGTACCCAGCTAACCCAAGGAAACTGCGAATCTCAGCAACATTCGTGGGCCTCGCCCACTCCATCACCGCTCTAATCTTCTCAGGATCCACTGAGATACCGTCCTTCGAGACCACATGTCCCAAGAATACCACGCGATCAAGCCAGAAGTCACACTTCTTCAACTTAGCATACAGCTCACGATCCTTCAACGTCTGCAAAACAATCCTCAGATGCTCCTCATGCTCCTCTGCGCTCTTGGAGTACACCAAGATATCATCTATGAAGACCACTACAAACTGATCCAGATAGGGTTTGAAAACCCGGTTCATCATATCCATGAATACTGATGGAGCATTAGTCAAACCAAACGGCATGACTAGGAACTCGTAATGACCATAACGAGTCCTAAAAGCGGACTTAGGCACATCCTCGGCCTTAATCCTCAACTGATGGTAGCCTGAACGAAGATCTATCTTCGAGAACACTATGGCGCCCGCCAACTGGTCAAACAAATCATCTATGCGCGGAAGGGGATAACGATTCTTGATGGTCACCTTGTTCAGCTCTCTATAGTCGATGCACAAATGGAAGGTCCCATCCTTCTTCTTCACAAACAGCACTGGCGCTCCCCAAGGCGAAACACTAGGGCATATGAAGCCCTTATCTAACAGCTCCTGAAGTTGGACCTTCAGCTCCTTCAACTCTGCCGGACTCATACAGTAAGGGGCCCTAGAGATGGGCTGAGTCTCTGGCGCTAAATCGATCGTGAACTCCACCTCACGCACTGGTGGAAGTCCGGGCACGTCATCCTGGAAGACCTCAGGAAACTCTCTGACAATCTGGATGCTCTCCAAGCTAGATCCCTCACGCACCTCTGGCAGATAGCACAAGAATCCCGGGCAGCCCTTCCTCAAGAAACTGGCTGCCTGCATCGCTGACACAATCACCGGCGCACATGGAACTGCATTCCCAGAGAAAGCAAAGCGAGTCCCGTCTGGCAAGTCGAACACTACTTTCCTCGCTGCACAATCTATATGGGCATGGTGCTCTGCTAGCCAATCCATGCCCAGGATCACATCAAAACAGGTCATCCGCATCGGGATGAGGTCAGCACAAAAGGCCTTGTCCCGAACTACTATGGGACAAGCCTTACACACAGAATCCAGCACACAAGGGGCAACCCCACCTAACGGACTACTCACACATAGGTCTACCTCACTAGACACAGCAGTCAATCCAAGATCACCCAACAAATCATAGCAGACAAAGGAATGCGTAGCTCCAGAGTCAAACAGACAAAATACATCTCGAGAATGGATCTGGAGGATACCTGAGATGACGCGATCACCAGCACGATCACGCTCCCCCGCCATAGCATAAACCCGCGCCTGAGTCTGAGGCTTCTTCTGGTCGGACCTCGCCCCTGAATCTGAACCGGTGCCTCTATCTCCTGAGCCTCTACCGGATGCCTGAGGGCACTGTGCGATTCGGTGCTCCATCGACCCGCACTTAAAGCAGGCACCAGTCTTCTTGTAGCACTCCCTACCAGGATGGGAGTGGCCACAAGATCCACACTTCGCCCCAGCTGACGAAGATGAAGAAGCTCCCCGACGATCTCCATAGGACTGCTTCTTTTGAGGAGCAGCCTCCTTCTTCTGAGGCTCTTCAGCACGCCTCTTTCCCTTGTGGTCCTTGCCCGCCTGTCTGCCCTTGATGTCGGCCTCTACCAGCAGGGCAACATCCGCCACATCTATGAAAGTCCAGTGACAGAGGGGTGTCACAGCGGACCTAATGTCGGGTCTCAATCCGCTCTCAAACTTACGAGCCTTCCTGTGCTCATCTGGCTCCGGAGCATACTTCGACAGAGTCACGAACTTCCTCACGTACTCCTCCACAGACATCTCACTCCCCTGACGCAGCCGGTTGTACTCATTGATCTTCTGGTCCTTGTAGACATCCGGATAGAATTGCTTGTTGAACTCCAAGCAGAACTGATCCTAGGTCCAAGGCTGGGGATGTCTACCTATCACCATGCGCCACCACTCCTTCGCCTCCCCCTTGAAGAGGAACGTGGCGAAGTCCACCTTCTGGTCATCCTCCGACCCCATCACTCTCAGCAGGTCCTCGACCTCAGTAATCCAATGGCTCGCCTCCTGAGGGTCGCCACAGCCGTCGAAGGAAGGCGGCTTTAGCTTCATGAACTCCTGGAGGGCCCAGACTCGGCCTCCCACTGCATTCGCCCCTGCTGGGCCTGCACCACCAGCTCCTCCACCAGCTCCCCCAGCAGCTGCAGCCATCGTCTGCATCAACTGCGCCACAAACTGCTGCACTGCATCCGCAGCATCTCCCTGAGGGGTCACTGGTGCTCTACGAGGAGGCATTCTGAGATACACAAATCCAAAACTTGTCAGAACTGACTCAGACTTCAAACAACTGTCACAACTGAACCTCGCACAAGCAAACACACCCACAGACACCAAAGAAAGCCAAACCTGGCTCTGATACCACTAAATGTAACACCCCTAAAACCGGCCTAAGAGTTAAGGGTATTACACGCCGCGTATTACTACCAATAACGCAAGGCTCTAAAACACTCAAAAGCAATAAAGGCCCAAAACGGAGTTTACATAAACATTGTAAACCAAAGTATTCAAATACAGCGAAAGCAAATACCAAAATCCCAAATACGTAACTGAGTCAGAAACAGAAGTCAAAAAGTGTAAGGCCCGGAGGCTACAACATCTCAAAATATCAATCTGAACGAACAACAAAAGCTAAACACTATAGCTCCAGAACTCAAGATGATCCTCGTTGATCAATCTGCAAAAATGTTAGAAGTAGGGGAATGAGCACACAACTATGCCCAGTAAGCAGCGACCGTCATCAGTAAGGTCGTTCAAAACAATTGAAAACGAAGAGAAGAAGGAGAAGATAAGCATTATATCCACAATTCTCAATATCCAGAAGCTTTCAGAACAGAAACAGAGTGGAACTCAAGGGTTCCCAATTCAGAAACAATCAGAACTCTTAAACAGAAAGGGGACAAGACACAATGCACACACTCAGAAGGGTCGAAGACCCATAGACCATACCAGGTCTCTCGGCAACGCAGAAATGACTCGAAAGAGCCAAAGGGTTCGTCAACCCCACAGAACAGAAAGGGAATGACCCACACTCAGAACGACGTCTACATGGTATACCACGGAATAGCTCGACCCAGCCATTCACGGCTCAGAAACAAAGTGTAATGTCCCAAAACAGAAGGATTGCTTAAACAGAAGCAAAGTTGCATTTAAATATGCCAAAACACTCATAAACCAGTAGTACAGATCATAAGGAATCCAACGCCGCAGACGGCACTCAAATCGGAGTTCAAACGAAGAAGTTATGTTGAAAACAGAGGGATGTCCGAACTTGTGTCCTAACGTCGAAGTTCGGACACAAGTCGAGACTCAGAAACCAAAGATTGCCAAATGTCCGAACTTGTGTCCGGACATCAATGTTCGGACACAAGTCGAGTTGAAATCAGATAGAGGAATTCAGAATGTCCGAACATCCAAGTTCGGACGGATGTTCGGACGAGTTACGGAAAATAAATACGCGGGATGTCCGACCTTGTGTCCGGACGTCAAGTTCGGACACAGGTCGAACTAAATCAGAGAAAAACCAAGGGTGTGTCCGAACATCAACATTCGGACGATGTTCGGACATGCCCCGAACTTTGAAAATCAGAAGAGCAAAACGCACTGTCCGAACTTCAAAGCTCGGACAGAAGTTCGGACAGTGCGAAAAATGCAATTTCCAGAAGACGAACAGAGCAGAAAAACAACACAATTCGATGCCTCGAATTGCCAATTAAGCACACACACCAAATCAGACATTAAAACAGGAAACCATGGGGGTTTAGCCATTCAAAACAAATCAAACAACGCAATCAGACACCACTTCAAATCAGATAACGCTCTTGCAACACCCCATGGCTGAACTTCCAAACTGAATCGAGTAACCACCTACCTCAATTATCAGCAGAAACAACAACGAACTGAGGCAGCAAGTACAATCCACGCAGCGCAACAATCCGAACAGATCAACAGCCACTGATTATCCAAACCAATTGACACAAAAATCAGAAACTGAAATGAAGAACCCTAGATTATCCAAACCCCAAAAGCTGTAACACCAACCTGATTTCAAAAGTGAAAGAACTCCACAATCTGCAGCAGTTCCACAGCCCGCACAATCACAACTCAACAGCGACGAAGCCTTCTGATTTAATCAAGAACAACGGCTCAAAATCAGAAAACAGAGAGAGAAGAAAACCATCAACGCAGTCCCGAATTCTTGAATACAAACCTGAACCTCAGAGAAACGCAGCAGCAACCCTCCAATTCGGTTGTAGCAGCAGCCTTCACGATCCTTAGCAACAGAGAGAATAGAGAGAGAGAGAAGAATGGAAGAACGCTCGCTCTGAACGCACGATGATAACTGATAGAGGAAGACCGATCGTGATGTAAAAATAATTAGAAGGTAAATAAATAAATAAGGTTTCCTTTCCTTATTAATTATTAAAACAATTAGCTTAATTGTTTTATGGAAAGACTTCCTTGCCCTCTTCAAATAAAACAATACCGCCATAGTCCCAACTGATAGCAAGGAAATGTAATCCATCTTAGCTCATTACATAAACTGGACATAATATAAGGTTGCAATTATACGGGTTTTCGCACTGTCCGAACTTCTGTCCGAGCTTTGAAGTTCGGACAGTGCGTTTTTCTCTTCTGATTTTCAAGAATTCGGGACTGTTTTGATGGTTTTCTTCTCTCTGTTTTCTGATTTTGAGCCGTTGTTCTTGATTAAATCAGAAGGCTTCATCGCTGTTGAGTTGTGATTGTGTGGGCTGTGGAACTGCTGCAGATTGTGGAGATCTTTCACTTTTGAATCAGGTTGGTGTTCAGATTTTGGGGTTTTGATAATCTAGGTTCTTCATTTCAGTTCTGATTTTTGTGTCAATTGGTTTGGATAATCAGTTGCTGTGGATCTCTGTCGGATTTTTGGACTGCTGCGGACGGTTTCAGATTGTTGTCTCTGCTGATTGATTGAGGTAGGTGGTTACTCGATTCAGTTTGGAAGTTCAGCCATGGGATTGCAACGGTTCTGTTTCGTGTGTGATTTCTGTTTGTGATGTCTGTTTGGTTGCGTTTTGGAATGGTTAAACCCCCATGGTTTCCTGTTTTAATGTCTGATTTGGTGTGTGTGCTTAATGGCAATTCGTGGTGTTGAATTGTTGTTTTTTCTCTGCTCTGTTCGTCTTCTGAAATTTGCAGTTTTCGCACTGTCCGAACTTCTGTCCGAGCTTTGAAGTTCGGACAGTGCGTTTTTTCCTTTCTGATTTTCAAGTTCGGGGGTATGTCCGAACATCTATCCGAACATAGATGTTCGGACACACCCTCAGGTTTTCTTCTGATTTAAGTTTGACCTGTGTCCGAACTTCGACGTCCGGACACAAGGTCGGACCTTCCGCGTGTTCTTCGTAAAACTTGTCCGAACATCAGTCCGAACACTGATGTTCGGACATTCTAAAATTTCCTGTCTATTTACAATCGACTTGTGTCCGAACATTGATGTCCGGACACAAGTTTGGACATTTGGCAATCTCTGGTTTCTGAGTCTCGACTTGTGTCCGAACTTCGACGTTAGGACACAAGTTCGGACACCCCTCTGTTTTCGGCGTAACTTCTTTCGTTTGAACTCCGATTTGAGTGCCGTCTGTGGCATTGGATTCCTTATGATCTGTACTACTGATTTATGAGTGTTTTGGCATATTTAAATGCAACTTTGCTTCTGTTTAAGCAATCCTTCTGTTTTGGGACATTACACATTGTTTCTGAGCCGTGAATGGTTGGGTCGAGCTATTCCGTGGTATACCATGTAGACGTCGTTCTAAGTGTGGGTCATTCCCTTTCTGTTCTGTGGGGTTGACGAACCCTTTGGCTCTTTCGAGTCATTTCTGCGTTGCCGAGAGACCTGGTATGGTCTATGGGTCTCCGACCCTTCTGAGTGTGTGCATTGTGTCTTGTCCCTTTCTGTTTAAGACCTCTGATTGTTTCTGAATTGGGAACCCTTGAGTTCCACTCTGTTTCTGTTCTGAAAGCTTCTGAATATGGAGAATTGTGGTTATTATATCTATCTTTTCCTCCTTCTGTTTTCAATTGTTTTGAGCGACCTTACTGATGACGGTCGCTGCTTACTGGGCATAGTTGTGTGCTCATTCCCCTACTTCTAACATTTTTGCAGATTGATCAGCGAGGATCATCTTGAGTTCTGGAGCTATAGTGTTTAGCTTTTGTTGTTCGTTCAGATTGATATTTTGAGATGTTGTAGCCTTCGGGCCTTACACTTTTTGACTTCTGTTTCCGACTCAGTTACGTATTTGGGATTTTGGTATTTGTTTTCGCTGTATTTGAATACTTGGGTTTACAATGTTTATGTAAACTTTGTTTGGGCCTTTATTGCGTTGAGTGTTTTAGAGCCTTGCGTTATTAGGTAGTAATACGCGGCGTGTAGCACCCTTAACTCTTAGGCCGGTTTTAGGGGTGTTACAAGGAGTTGTGGGATGTGGGTATTGAACATTTGATGCCTCTCAAAATGAAAATTTTCAGTTGCATGCAGCAGTGTTGACAACAATCAGTGATTTTCCTGGATATGCCACTCTTTCCGGATATAGCACCAAAGGAGAATTCGCTTGTCCTCAGTGTGAACTTGATACAACATCAAAGTGGTTACAACATGGTGGAAAATATTGTTACATGGGTAGTCGTCGATGGCTAAGAGACGACCACAACTTCCGTGCAGACTATCAACATTTTGATGGTGAGGAAGAGTTCAGGCCTCCTCCTACCCCTTTATCTGGTGATGACATATTAGAAAAACTTGATGGTTATGAGTTCTTTGAAGACATCTCTCCTTGGTCCATGGAAAGGAAAACAATTTTGTTTTCACTTCCTTATTGGAAGAACAATCTACATCGTCACAGTCTTGATGCAATGCACATTGAAAAAAATGCTTTTGACAACATCAACAGAACTTGTTTGGGTCAAGCTGGAAAGTCGAAAGACAACCTTAAGGTTCGATATGATCTCGAAGCAATGGGCATAAGAAGTGCTCTCCATCCAAAAAAGAGAGATGGTAGTGATAAAATATATTTGCCAAGGCTTGCTATCAGATGACAACTAAGGAGAAAGTTGGTTTTCTGCAAGTTCTGAAGGAGATTAAAGTTCCAGATGAATGTTCATCAAACATCTCACGTTGTGTGCAACTTGCCCAAAAGAAGTTGATAGGTCTTAAAAGTTATGATTGTCATATGTTAATGGAAGAAATTTTACCTGTGGCTTTACGAGGCCATCTACCAGATGATGTCACCATAGTCCTTATTGAGCTATCCAATTATTTCAAGAATGTTTGTTCAAAGGTGATATCAGTTCAAGATCTTGAAATTCTTGAATCTCAAATTCCTCTTACTCTGAGCAAAATGGAAAGGATTTTTTCCCCCATCATTTTTCACTGTGATGATCCATTTGATTATCCACTTGGCTGCAGAAGCTAAGATTGCTGGTCCTATATGTTGCAGGTGGATGTATCCAGTTGAAAGGTATTCTAAAACTTAGAATTAAACTAGCATCACTTCATGTTGATTTTTTGAAATACTAAAGGTTACACCATAGGTCCATAGTCGATTGTCCAAAAATATAAGGTTAGTTTTATTTGGTCAAATTTTGTGTTAAATAGATGTTATAATGTGGTTATTGAATGAATTATGTGTTTAGAGGTGTAACATATCTAAAATTGTGTTGTTGATTTCATGAGTTTTTTTATTACCTGTTTCACTCCATGCAGAAAGAAATTTTTGCAAGAATAAATTGATTGTAGGGCACAGAGAGATTTCAAGTTAGGCTTAGGGGATGAAAAGAAGGCAACATTAGTACTTAATATTGAAATAAATCACTAAATTGAGCTCTTGGATCTACATTTTCAATGGGGAGAACGCAAAGAAAGAGGACACAATGGTATATAAAGGGGAAGGAAAAAAATATCTTGCACCCGATTACACAGCAAATAATACTCTATCCGTCACCTCTTGTTTGTTTTCCGGTCATCCAAGCATAATTCATGTTGTTCTCACCACTGGGAATATTATTATCAGAGAAAATAATGTCAATAATCGACGAGCAAAACAGACGCTAACATCGTTGGATGGGAAATTAAAAAAAAAAAACATGTCAAGGAGGGAGGCAGAATAGTTAATTCAGTATTTGAATCCTTATACGCATCTTCCAATTCAAACTAGGGAAACTTCCTCACACCTTCGCCACAAGTAGAGTCAGAGATGGAGAGATCACATTCTCCACACTATCATCTGGACGACCTGTCAAACCTAATTACTGTATGAAATTAACATCATCATCATCAGTTCCCCAACCCTCCAACGTATCAAACCGCTGCTTATTGATTTCACCTCTTTATTTTAAAATCCCCTCCCATTGCCCCCATAATCCCTGCATAGGTAGCCCTTCCCACAAATGTGAGCCTCAACGCACATCATAATCACTTGATCAATCGATGAATCAATCCTCAATATCATTACCTCGTACCCATTACTCTAAACCCTACCAATTCATAACTCCCCACCCACTCCACTTAGATGGTATGAGTCTGACCACCACCATGTCTCCTCTTCTGGATTGTTCAGACTTACTCAGAATCTTCACCTCACTCGACCGTAACAGAGACGGTAAACTAACCCTCGACGAATTAGAATGGCTACTTCACCAAATCAATGCCCAACCCACTCGTGACGACCTCGAACTTCTCCTCATCGGCGAAGGGCTTGACTTCGATGGATTCGTTTGCTTTTACGAATCGACAGTGATGGTAAAGAGTGGTGGCGGTGAAGAGGAAGACAGAGGAACAAGCAGCGGCAGTACTGAAGTGGAGGAGGAAGAGGAGAAATTACTATATAGAGGCTTTTAAAGTTTTTGATCTTAACGGAGATGGGTTCATCTCCGCTGATGAGATTGGGGATGTGTTGCGGAGATTTGGGATGTGGAGATGATGGTGGGATGGATTGTGCGTTGATTGTTCGTGCTTATGATGTGAATTCTGATGGGTTTGTTGATTTTGAAGAGTTTAAGCAGATGATGCTCGCTGTTCATTGAGTTGAATTGGGCGGAAGCTGGGTTTCCTCCGTCGCCGCCGCCGTTCATTGAGTTGAATTACAACCTCCTAGAAGTTTGGGTGCAGTGGTTGATACTTGTAGGGATTTTGATCAGTTCATTGTGATGATTCGTCAATGAAAATCTAGGTATATGTAGTAGTGATGATCACATTTTGTATTAATGGATTGAATTGGGTCGAATTGATCGAGTGGGAAATTCTGTTTGCGAAATCCAATGATGAATCTTGGAACAAACTAGAGTTGCCTTGCCTGTGTCCATCTATCTGTTCTGTTCTGTGTGCTTGCTTGTTTGTTTCATTTTGGTCAAATTTATGTCACGTGGTGATTGATATTCACGTGAGTGGAAAAGTTGGGTGGTCTCAAAAGTCATCCTTCCTTCCTACTACCATTATTTGGTTCTAGGCCGTGACTTCCCCGTGCCAAACTCTTCTTTGTTTAAGCGTTAAAATAAGCAAGCAATCACGATGCTCTCCCTCCCTCATTCGCCAATTATAGAATTTCCCCAAACAAACATACATGAATAATCATTCGGGAAATTCACAATATCCCTTAATCTTTCGTAATTCACAATATACCATTCCTGGTTTTCGTAATTCAACTTTAAACATGTTTAAATGTTGGGTTCATATCCGATTCACAATATACCCCTGTCAGTTTGGGTTCATATTTTAAAAACAGTAGCAAGTGAACACACTTAATATCCGATTCCGCCCAGAGGCGGATGCAACTATGCAAGTTGTCACCTCTCTCTTTTTCTTCCTTCGGCAGGCGGCGGAGGTTTCTTCAATAGTATTGAGTGACTCTTGGTTTCCCTTCGTGTTTTTTCATCCCCAGATTCGTCTTTCTCAACCTTGAAGTGTACCGGTTCAAGTGTAATCAGTTTATGGAAATGGACAAGTTAATCATACGATTTTCCTTGTGGGAATAGGGATGATCCACTCCCTAGCCTTCAGCTAGTGCTCTCTTGTTCTTAGTTCTATCTTTGCCTCCCTCCATTTCTAATTTAGTTTCTATTTCTAGGTCAGGTTTTTACATGTTTCAAATCGATCGGTTCTCCGCCTTCTCAGTTCTCACCGCTCCTCCTTCTCCCTCTCCTTCCTTTTGTTATATGTGTTGCGATTTTGTTTGGGGTTTAGCTGGCTAGTGGGGTTTTCATAAAAAAAAAGGTGGTACTTTGGTTCCTCCTTATGTTTCGCACCATAAAAGTTTTTCAAATTCTAGACGTTTTGTTGTCTTACGTAAAGTGTTTGTTAGGAAAGCTATTTTCCCACTACAATAAAAAGACTAGTTTGCTAAATAAAATGGGCTACCGTTTTTTTTTTTCATTTGCTACCAGGGTTTGGCGGTGGGTAGATATTACATTAACCTTTGGGCCATGATAGTCATTCACGACATACATACATACTACATGTATATATTGAATGTTTGATACTCTAAATATAAAACTTTGCCTTGATATGATCGAACATTGGATATGTAAAAATTAATAAAATTGATGTAGGTATGACTAAGCCACATTGATATTTTAATTTACATAATATTACAACATTAATTTTGTATGGTAAAAATAATAAAAATAAAAGTATATGTTGGCTTAAAATTGTATAAAATTAAAAAAGAAACACACACACCACACACATATATATATATATATCATTAACAAAAACTTTAAACATTTATAAATTATATATATATATATATATATATAGTTTGAATTTATTTTACAAATTTTAACCAACACGTCAACTAATTTAAATTGTTATTATTTGTTAAATTTTTATATTTTATTAATTTAAGTGATTTTTGTAAATTAAAATAATTATGTAGTAAAATGTAAAAAAACTGCACAAAATTTAAAAATTATATACATATATATCATTTACTAATGTAAATTATTTTGACAACTAATTTATATTAACTTTGTAAATTTAACCAACATATGTACTAGTTTGAATTATTATTACATGTACTCTATTTTATAGTTTGAATTATTATTACATGTACTCTATTTTATAACTTATTAATACGTGTGATACTTTGAAAATTAAAATCTTATAAGTATCAAAATTCTATTATGTTACATATATCTTATATGATAAATAAATTCTTGTGGTGATATGTAGTTTTAATTAATTTTCACGAATTAGACAATTTTTATTTACTTAAAGTTCTTTTTAAAATTTTGATAGCTAAAAGTTAAGAAGTAAAATATACTAAAGGTACTTATTGAAAAAACTATAAAAAATAAAATATCTATATAAGGAGATAATATATCCACTATGGCAACATCAATATAGGTTAGTATTCTAAATTATGTAGTAATCACACGTTTAAGTTATAAGACAATAATAATTTTATTAATGCTTACGAATATTAGGTATCATTTCTTATATTCTAGCACAATATCAACTGAAATTTCATCAGCATTATTAGTCGGAAGCTACTTTGAAACTTAAGATAGTAGCAATTTAGCTACTTGTTAAAAATATTTGCTATCATAACCAAAATAGTAGCACAATAGCAACCGTAATAAATTGTTAGTAGCAATTTCATAATTTCATTTATCTACACGGTCGTAGCAACTTTTAAGATAGTAGCTAGTTAGTTATTGATTAGAATTAGTTTGCTACCGTTGCTCAAATAGTAGCATAAAATAGCTATCATGATTGAATTAGCATCAACCAAGTAGTAGCAATTCATTAATTTAGCTACTGATATTGGTAGCAAAATTACTTTTACTAAAACAACCAGAATGAAAGATAAATAGCTATTATTGATGTTAGCAATCTTGTAAGGCGGTAGACATTTAGCTACTAGCTAAAAGTTTAGCTACCAATGTCGTTGTGATAGCACAAAAGCAACCACTTTGTTAATAACATCAAAAATCAGTAGCAATTTTCCAATTTAGATACCAATATATGTGTAGTAGCAATTCATCGGTAGCCATAACATGGTAGCAGCTATAACATAGTAGCACAATTGCTACCAATAATTTATTAGCATACAAAATCAGTAACATTTTGATTAAATAACTACCAATGTAAGTACGGTAGCAATTTTGCTTACAGGTTGATAGTAGCGTAATGGCAACCACGTTTGGATTAGCATCAACTATCAGTAGCAGTTTCAAAGTTTAGCTACCGATGTTGGTAGCAAAATTATTTTTAAACCGACAACAAAGATGGAGGAATGTATAGCTACTATTGACGGTAGTAATTTTATGTAACAGTAGCAATACAGCTACCCCATGGATTTTTTTCAACTATCCATAACATGGTAGCACAGTTGCAACCAAGAATTTATTAGCATACAAAATCAGTAGCCTTTAGAGTAAATAACTACCGATTTAAGTATGGTGGCAATTTCACGGTAGCAAAATTCCCTTTTTCTTGTAGTGTCCTTTAACCAGATCAATGCTAGTTCATTATATACTATTCTCCAGCATCTATGGAGTGTGTTTGGGGGCTTCCGATTTTGCAAAGTAAGTCAAAATCTTTCCGTGATTGAGTTCGAGAAGAAGATTACCATGCATGCAATACTGGTCAGAGAATTGTGGGTGAACAACAATGCACTTTTTGCGCCTAAGGGCTTGGAGATGGACAAGGCAATTGGGGCACACATTTTCACATGGGTTTCATTCTAGGTATGGATTTATGATGTCCATAGGCCATACTGTAACATTAGGTTCACGCAGAGGGTTACAAAGAAGCTTAGCCGTTTCACGAGGGTCATGGAAGACATGGTTTAGGATTTCAGTACTTGCGTATGAAGGTTTTATTAAATACTCATGTTCCTATGTTTTGTAGCATCCCGATATCTCTAGACGGCAAGGACCTTTTTTTTCAATTACTTATTATGATATGCCTACAATTGTTCATGGTGTGGTCTTCTTTTACTTACTCTGATTTATGTTCGAATAATTGGGACCTTGAGGAAGGCGACTCACCATATGGCATGTGGCTTAATTCTGATATCTCCCAAGTCAGAACAAAACCAAAGGGTATCTATGCGAATCTTACATCATGGTCCTTTACATGTGGGTTGGTGGCCGATCTTCTAGGACCAAGAAAGTTGAATGTCGATCTGGTTCAGCTCTCGGTAGTCAATACATAATCTCATGCTCCCATCCTTCTTCTTTACGAACAGGACAGGGGCTCCCAAGGTGATACACTCGAGCGAATGTATCCCTTCTCCAAGAGGTCCTCCAATTGGGCCTTCTACTCCTTTAACTCGGATGGTGCCATACGATACAGAGCTTTTGAAATGGGTGCGGACCCTGGCACCAGGTCGATGTTGAACTCTACTTCCCAGTTTGGCGGCATACCAGGGATTTCGTCAGGGAATATGTCCGAGAATTCATTCACCACTCGGATCTCTTCCTTCTGATCTGCCTCCCGACTCAAATCTTAAACGTAGCAAAGGTACGCCTGCTGCCCCTTCTTCACTTGGGACAAAATGGACATCGTCGAGATGATCTTTACTCGGGCTTCTCCTCCACATTTTTATAAGAGACTCTCCGTCCCGATGGCCCTCTTAGAATGATCTTCTGCTCGCCACAGTCTATCCTCCCCTTGTACTTACTCAGCCAATCCATCCCTAGGATGATGTCGAAGTCGGACAGAGCAAACTGGATTAGATCTATTACAAAGTTCTCCCCCCTTATGTCTATATCTATGTCTTTTATCATATTTTGACAGGTAATCACCCTCCCCGACAATATAGATACAGCTATATGTGCAATTTGACTAGCTTTTAATCCCAATCTCCTAACAAGATTATCAGAAATAAAAGAATAAGTGGACCCCGTGTCAAAAAGAAAACGTGCAGGAGTACCAAGAACAGTGAAGGTACCTACTAGTACATCTGCTTCGGCCTTAGCTTCGGCCTCACTCATCACATTTTATCTTGCCTGGAAACCAGTACTGGTTGCCCTGATTCTCCCCTTGGCTCCTATTACCTTCATTGCCACCCTCTCCATTGCCACGCTGGGGTGTGTCCCCACGCTTGTTCTGGTTTGGGCCTCTACTCTGCTGGTCGGACTGTTGGTAGGAGCGATCACCACCATAGCTTCTCGGCTGGTTGCCTCCCTGAGGGCTCTGGAGGCATTCGAACACCCGATGACCCCGCTTACCACAACAGAGCAAGTAACCAGGTTCCCTTCACAATCCCTCCCTGGGTGGTCTTTGTTGCACTTCTTGCAGTAGAAGTGTCTCTCTCTCTCGTCTGGGCTCTCCTTTCTGGGGCTGGTTCTGGGACCGATCACCCCACCTCTGATCACCATTATGGTTTCCACCATACCTCTGCCTCCCGTCTCTCCCATCCGAGTGAGGCCTTCATCTATTCTCTTGATTTGGCCTCTGAGATTGGTCTTCTCGACCCCGGGACTCTTCATCTCCCTCCAATTTCCTCTTGTTGCCTGTCAGGACTTCCTTCCTCTTCTGCTGCACCCTATATAGGTTAGCAGCTTTCCCCTAAGCATCCTGGAGGGTCGGGATGTTCAGGACACTTAAGGCCTCCTGCAAACTCCAGCTCAGTCCACCCACAAACCTCTGCACCTTGGACGCCTCGTCTGGGAGCATCGTTGGTGCAAACCTGGCCAGCTCTAGGAATTTCAAGTAGTATTCCTTCACGCTCATAGTCAGCTGCTTGAGCTTTGAGAACTCCAGATATTTCTACATCCTGACGTGCTTCGGGTAGAAGCGCTTCCTCACAGCCTCCTTCAGGCCATCCCAGCCAAAGTCGGGTCACGCCAGTAGCACATCTTTGTTGGCAGAACACCAGATATCAGCCTCGCCCTTGAAGTAGTAGACGGCCCCATTCACTTGTCTGTCAGTGGGGCATTTGACTGCCTCGAAAATCTTGTCAAATTCGTGAATCCAATCCTCGAGTAGCACCGGATCCTCTTCCCCCGTAAATGATGTGGCCTTCAGGTGGGCGATTCTTTTGGTGTAGTCCTCGGGCACGTTGTCTCGCTGCGCCTGCCTCTGGACTATCTATCCCAGGTTAAGTGCAAGCTCTTGAAGCTACCTCATTGGGTCGTGGCTGCCATATTAGTCTGCCGGCTTCTGCTTCTTGTATTATACGAAAAATTCAGTCTGTCAGCCAGTCCTGCACCCCCTTTAGAGCTCTAAGCAAACTACTAATTATGAATTGCTAAGTTAGGCAATATAAAGTATAACACAACAACGTCCATATATACGCAATATTATTCAGTGTATCCACACCAACATCAACATAACAGTACACACCCAAGGTATATAATCCACATATCGACCCATTGTAACACAGTAACAAGTAATACCATACACATCTGTGTTGGAGACTTGAAGTTTTGCAGATGATTGCCTCCTTAGACAAAGTAGCGATGCAGAAAGACTTGGTGTCGCAACTCATAAGTTCGAGTACCTATGCAGAAGCACCTATTGACTTATCCCCATCTGCCAAGAGGCGCAACACTACCGAGTGGCTGTGGAAATTTCGGATGCATGGGAGCGTGCGCAACGTGAAGCACAAACAGCTCCACAACTCCGATACTTGCGGAAACAAATCAAGGAGCCGCTGGATGAAGACTCCACCAAAGATTTAGGAAGCAGTTAAAACAAGTATAAAAGCATATGATTGTAATTAGTTTTTGCGTGCATTATAGATTATTTAGAGAGAGAGAAACACCGCTTTGAGAGAGAAAGTATTTTTGAGAGATCTTAGTGAGATAGTGTCAATCAGCTTAGGTATTTACTACCTAGAGAGCCCACATAGAACATTCCCCTTTACTCCTTGTGACGCATTGATCAAAGCCGAGAGTAGAGCGAGTGTTGGATGAGACAAAGTACCTCTGTCGAATCCCAAGATAGGAAGCTAGGTTGTAATTCACATTGAATTTCAATACAAGCAGAATCCTATCTTGTTAAGTTTAAACAAAAGCTTCCGCATTATTATTTTCTGTACACAGTTATTCTTCAAGCAGAGTTGGTCTGAGACTAACACCTCAGACCTACTCGGTCAGCACCCCGATCCCATCAAGTGGTATCAGAGCCTGCGTTGGCTGACAAATCTCTCAAAATGGCGGAAATCTCAAATACCAACAACAACAGAATGCAAGTGGAGAACCCAAAGCTAACTTCCACAAACTACAACATGTGGAAAAACGAGATGGAGTCGCACCTCCAGTCACTCAATCAACAACTCTGGACGATAGTGACGAAAGGTAATTTCCCAGTACCTGAAGGGAAAGATCCAAGCTCCTATACCGCTGAGGAGCGCAGATGTGTTGAGCTAAATGCCCAAGCCGTACGAGTCATCTACACTAGTCTCTCTCCACCCGAAAGAAGAAGAGTGTATCACATCAAGGAAGCGAAAGACATCTGAGATCACCTTCGAGCTGTTCACGAAGGGAATACTGAGCTTCGAAAGTCAAAGATACAAGAACTGAAGATGGACTACGAAAACTTCGTGGGAAAGCCTGGAGAATCCTTCAGCGACATGCTTGCACGATTCACTGAACTCACTGCTACTATGGAAGAGCTGCAGATTGGAGAGTCAAATGAAAATATCAACAACAAATTTCTGGATAGTCTGGGCGAAGAATGGACCGAGAGTGTTATCTCTACGAAGGCTTCCAAAAGTCTAGAAAAATGGACTTTGACTGACTTGGGATCCTATCTTCAGTCCATCAACAAATACAAGATGAATATCAAAGCAGAGGTAACGCTTCTCACTCAACCATAAGGTTTCTTATTCCAGCGTGAATCAAGCTTTGCAGGTGAAGACTACACCCAGTCAGACATCAGCCCACTAGAACGAGTCATTCCATTATGAGACTACCTCTCCAAATCAGGATTTAATCCAGCAACTTCGGGACACTCTGATTGACGGCATAATAGAGGAAGGATCAGCGAACACCTTCGAAGATATGGCCATGCTGGTCAAGAACTTTAAGAAATTCATGCGAGATCGATCAGAAAGGAACAGTCCAAACAGGTTCAGCCAAAACCAAAACCGACAATATCAATCCTACAACTGTAATCAGCAAGGCAATACTGGAACTGGAGACCGAGTATGCTTCAAATGTCTGAAGCCGGGGCACTACGCCAACAACTGTCCACTCAAGAAAAAAGATGATCGTGAGCAATCATCACTGATGGCAAATTCAGCATGGGGAGACTCTGACTCAGAAGAACCTGAGACTGGAACATCAAGCTTAATATGCCGTATGGCTCATAAAAGTCAGGTATGCAAGAGTCCCTCTTCAGAGGTAACTGAATATTTCTCAGACTCATGTGTTATTCCTTCTTTAGATTTATCTACTTACTACATAGACCCCAATCATCCTGAATTTGAATTAACTGAAGAACAAGAAAGAATAGCTTCTCTTTACGAAGAAATTCATGTGCTAAAGGGACATGTCAACAACGAACGACTTAAGTTGCAAAAGTCTGAAGAAAAGGCCGAAAAACTTGAAAGTGAGTTAAGAGATGCTCATAGTCTCATCAGCTCCTTAAAAACCCAAGTTTCTTCCTTGCAGAAAAATCGTTCCAAAATCCCTCAACAATTCTTCAAACCAATTACCTTTGTTCGTGAGGTTGCTGCCATGCAAAAACCAAAATTCTTTGAAAACAAACTCCGTGAGTCAAAAGAAAGACAAGTTCAACTCGAGAAAGAAGTTGATTCCCTGAATATCGCTCCTAAAAAGGCTCAAATGGAATCAGTCTCATCATCGAGTCCCCCTCACTGGCTGAAAAACAGAAGGCAAAATCAATCTGCCGAAAATGGCCTCAAAACCCAACGATCTTCAAAGAAGAAATTCCAAAAAGAAAAATTGAAAACAAATTTCGTTGGCAAAAGAAGTATGTTCATCTACCTTCTTTATTATTTGTGGCTACTGTGGCTATGACGGACACATTCACTCATCATGCCATAAACTTGGCAGAGACTTATCCTTCAATATGCAATGTTTACATACTTTGTCTAAAGCACGACATCTTCACAGCTCCTTTGTTTCAAAGAGGGAACCCAAGTTCGCCTGGGTTCCCAAGTCTAACCTCTGATTGTCTTGTAGGGAGAGGCCGTGGACAATGACTCTTGGTTTCTAGATAGTGGATACTCACGACATATGACAGGAGACCCTGACAAGTTCACGACTCTCTCTCACACCATGGGGCAAAAGGTCACTTTCGGCGACAATGCTCATGGTGAAATCATTAGTATTGGAACCTTCGGTAATCCCTCTCTCTTTAAGATAGAAAATATTAATTTAGTAGATGGACTTGGGCACAACCTTCTAAGCATCTCTCAAATATGTGATCTCTCTAATGTTGTTCTTTTTTCGGCCTCTAACTGCAAAATCTTTGATGAGCAAACAGGTCTTCTGAAAGCCACTGGTGTAAGGGTAAACAATTTTACAAGTTATCTCTTGAAAACTCTAACCTAGATGGTACTCTATGTCTCAGTGTACAGGACAAGAATATCTCCTTATGGCACTTTCGTTTAGGTCATGCACATGGCAAACTCCTAAACAAAATCAAAAACAGAAATCTTGTAGTAGGACTTCCTCAGACAAACTTCTTCCAGACCGACACCCTCTGTCTTGCATGCGTACAAGGGAAACATTCGAGAACAAGTTTTCCAGGTAAAACAGAAATGTCTACATCATCTCCGTTGGACATGCTGCACATGGATCTATGTGGACCAATGCGTATTCAAAGCAAGAGTGGTAATAAGTACGCTCTAGTCATCGTGGATGACTATTCACGCTGGACATAGGTACTCTTTCTTACAAACAAGTCGGAGACATTTTCTGAATTCGAAACTCTGTTCAAAATGATTACTAACAAACTGTCCACTACTGTCAAGACAATTCGTTCTGACAACGGTACATAATTTTGCAATTTCCAGTTTTCAGAATTTTGCAGGACAGAGGGAATCATGCATCAAACATCAGCTGCTCGTACTCCACAACAAAATGGAGTAGTAGAACGAAAGAATCGCACCTTGGTAGAAATGGCAAGAACAATGCTCATTGACAGTAACCTCCCAGCTTCATACTGGGCAGAAGCTATCAACACTGCAGTATACATCCTGAATCGAGCGTCAATTCATCCCTTCATCGGCAAAATCCCATATGAAATTATCAAAGGTCGCCCTCCTTCAGTAACTCATCTACGGCGCTTTGGATGCAAGTGTTTCATACACAATAATGGAAAAGATAATCTCGGCAAGTTTGCTTCTAAAAGTGATGAAGGAATCTTCCTTGGATACTCATCACATAGTCGAGCTTATAGAGTACTCAATAAACGCACATCATGTCTTGAAGAAAGTCCTCATATTCATTTTGAAGAACTTTCTAACTCTAGCGACTGCGAGCACAATCCAAATAAACCCCATGAGGATACCTCAGATACTACCTTCATCGAAATACCAGTAGCTACCATCCCTGCACCACAAATACCTCTTACGTCAGACTCGCCCTCCGACAGCGACGATGACCCTGGCGACTCATTCAAGGATGCCTCACTTACTCCCACACATGATCCACAACCTCCTCCACAAACCACAACCACAACCACACCTAACAATCACCAAACACCAGATCCCTCCACTAGTCTTCCATCAACCTCCGCAAGAAAATTTCAACAAGCCTCCGCTCACCCAATTACTCAAATCCTAAGTGATCCCTCTAAAGGCGTTCAAACACGCAGTGAGATTCATCAGAATCTCTGTGCCTTCAATGCCTTCCTATCCACAATCGAACCTAAGAATGTCCAACAAGCTCTACAGGATCATGACTGGATACTCGCCATGCAAGAAGAACTACATTCTTGCAAAGACACTCCGTCTGGCGACTTGTTCCCTGTCTAACCAACCATAAACCAATTGGTACCAAATGGGTGTTTCGCAACAAGTTAGATGATCAAGGGAATATCTCTCGTAACAAAGCAAGACTAGTAGTTCAGGGATACGCTCAAGCTGAAGGAATTGATTACGATGAGACTTATCCTCCAGTAGCTCGAATTGAAGCAATTCGAATACTCGTGGCCTACGCGGCTCATCGAGGTATGAAGCTCTACCAAATGGATGTAAAAACTGCATTTCTACATGGATACATCGACAGAGATGTTAATGTTGCTCAACCACCGGGTTTCGAAGACCCACATCACCCGGAGTATGTCTACAAGTTAGATAAAGTGTTATATGGCCTGAAGCAAGCACCACGGGCATGGTACACTAGTAGAAAAAAGATTTTAAATGACGCACTTTAAACCACGGTTAATCTCATAACCGTCATTTAAAACTTTTATACCACGGTTATTAGCATAACCGTCACAAAAAGTGTCGGCGGAGATTTTATACCACGGTTCCACGCAGAACCGTCATATATAGCTTGACGTGTTGCATTTTATACCACGGTTCTGACGGAACCGTCATATATAGTTTGACGCGTTGTATTATATACCACGGTTCTGTGTGGAACCGTCATATATAGTTTGACGCGTTGTATTTTAAACCACGGTTTTGTTACAACCGTCATTTTTAGTCATGGTCAAAATACTTTAAATGACGGTTTCTTGGTAGAACCGTGGTATATAGTCTAAGCGGGAATTCAAATTTTCGGCGAAAATTAACGCGGCTCTTTCTCTTTCTCCTATTATATATTTGTCCTCAATGTTTTCTTCTTCTTCTTCTTGCGTCTCTCTCTGTAACCGACGAACAAGGAATATGCTCTACAACTCTTCTCTTCTTCTTCTTGCGCCTCTTCACTGTAACCGACGAACAAGGACATGCTTTGCAACTATTCTCTTCTTCTTCTTGCGCCTCTTCACTGTAACTGACGAACAAGGACATGCTCTGCGCCTCTTCACTGTAACCGGCGAACATGGACATGCTCTGCGCCTCTTCACTATATTTTTGCAAACCTAACCGGCGAACAATAACATGCTCTACGCCTCTTGTTTTTCAGGGTAATTTTTGCAACCCACAGTAGCGAACAAGGAACATATGCTCTGCGCTTCTTCTTCTGTAATTTTTTGCAATCCTAACCCGCGAACTCCGCCCTCTCTCATTCTCTTTCACGGTAATTTTGCAACCTACCGACGAACAAGAAACATAATGTGACTTAGCAACCATAATACACAAACAAAAACATACATGTTCTGGACTCTTCATTCTCTTCTGTCTGCGCTCTCTGTTGAGATACCAGTGAAGCAGCGCCGTTAAAGCGTCGGCGAACTGGGAAAAAAATCACAGACTATAAACCACGGTTCTACATATAACCGTGGTTTATTGTTGATTTCTATAGACTTTATACACACGGTTTTAAGTAAAACCGTCATTTATAATGCACTATATACCACGGTTCAGACTCACAACCGTGGTATAAAGTCAGTGAATTCGCGGGAGAAGGGGTTTTAAACGACGGTTTCGACAAACCGTGGTTTTTTCGCTCACTTTAAACCATGGTTATGAACCGTCGTTTATCTCAATTTGTGAATATACGACGCGAGCATTAACCACGGTTCCTAACCGTGGTATATAGGCAAAATAACCGTGGTTAAAAACATTTTTTCCACTAGTGGTATGAGCGTCTTTCATCTTACTTATTGTCCCATGGATTCATTCGAGGTAAAGTTGACAAAACTCTTTTCACTCTCACCAAAGGTGAAGACATACTCAGACGATATAATTTATGGATCCACTATTCCTGAATTATGTTCATTCTTTTCTAATCTCATGAGTAAAGAGTTTGAAATGAGTGCTCTTGGAGAATTAAAATTCTTTTTAGGTCTTCAAATCATTCAGCAAGAAAACGGGACTCAAATTCATCAACAAAAATACATTCACGAGCTATTACTTAAATACAAGATGCAGGATTCGAAAGCCACACCCACTCCAATGTCAGCAACAGAGAAACTACATCTGGATGAAAAAGGAATTGCCGTTGATGCTACACTATACAGAGGTATGATAGGTTCTCTCCTTTTTAACAGCAAGTAGGCCTGATATTCTCTATGCTGTATGTCTCTGTGCAAGATTTCAGGCAAACCTAAAAGAATCACACCTACAAAGCATAAAGCGAATCTTTCGCTATTTGAAAAGCACCCAAGACATGTACCTTTGGTACCCAAGTACTCCTGATTTCACTCTAATGGGTTATAGTGATTCTGATTTTGCAAGCTCCTTATTAGACAGAAAAAGCACGTCTGGTACTGCACAATTTTTGGGACTTTGTCTTGTCGCCTGGAGTTCAAAGAAGCAAAACACACGTAGCCTTGTCATCCGCCGAGGCCGAATATGTCTCCGCAGCTGCTTGATGTGCACAGATACTCTGGATACAACAATAATTACAGGATTATCTGATTCCTCCTACTTGTACTACAATTTTCTGTGACAATAATAGTGCTATTGATTTATCTAAAAACCCTATTCATCATTCCAGGTCAAAGCACATTGAAATTCGTCACCATTTTTTAAGGGATTGCGTTGAAAAAGGGCAGATACAACTAGAATATGTTCCTACTTCAGATCAACTTGCAGGCATATTCACCAAACTGTTGCAACGAGGTCCATTTGAAGCTCTACGTTCACAACTAGGTATGACCCGTATGACTTAGCTAAGGTTGTATCTCCTTCTCTTGTTTTTTCAATATCTGGGTGAAATGCATGAATACGTCTGATGACCTAGTCTGTCTGTCAAAGAAACAAAACACCGGCGTAAAAACAAGAGTCTTTGTTTTCTGAAAAACCACCAGTGAACTTTTCGCCCAATAATCCGCAACAACCCAGCTCAACCAATCAGCCAACACCTACCCTGACACAGCACGTCTGCCTATATTCCGACGTCAATATCTTTCACTCCCCACGTCTAATCCTACCCATCCCGATTTCATTGCCTCTCTTCGCCTTCTTCACCCTTTGCCCACTACAATCAACTCTCCGATTGCCATGGCTTCAACAAACCCTAACCCTAAGCAAAACACCATGTTTTCTGACGTTGAATTACCAAACGACCCACAACTTCTCCAAGCTCTCATCAACAAACTCACCATTCTCCAAGCCAAACAAACACCCACCCACCTCCACCTCCTCCCACCGCCGTAGCCCCCGTCATGTCCATCGACACCCAACCCATCACCACAGCTTTACCCGTCATCTCCACTGACCCCACCCTTATCATCAACATCCCGACATCCCAACGATCGGAAAACACACCTTCTCCCCACCAAAGAAACGTCACCACCTACAACCCCGATCATCCCCCCCCACCCCAGACACAATAACAAAATCCCCGACTAAACTTCAGTTTGGCTCCCTTCCACCCACGGATCAAGAAAATCAAACCCACAACCCAACTCCACTGCTAAAGAACCTACAGAGGTACATGACCTCGAAATTCAACCTGCTGCCCCTGAAAACTCACCTCCTCCAAAGAAAACCCGCCGTGCTAAATCTAATGTCCCCAGACCTCCAGCCACAAGAACCCTACGATCTAGGGCTAAGTCATCTTCAAAACCTATTTCTGAAGCTAATCCTATTCCTGCCCACCATCCCCTGTAGTCACGGAAACACCAGTTGAAGACAGCCACGCAGCACCACCAACTCTTCAACCTAGGCGGACTCCGACACAACAACCACTTCTACTCGAAAGCGACTTCGTCCTCGCTCTGAGTCTGTCCCACCATCTCCCGCTCCAAGGCTAGGTCTGATCGACACTCACTCTGCCGTCTACTCCCTTCCAGCTGACGACTCCGCCGAGTCTCGAAACTGGTGGTGAAAGGAAAGCTACTCGACCTGGACTGGCTCCACTCGATGGAGTTCGACATGTTCGAGGAAATGTTCCGCTTTCAAAATTGGATTCACCTCTTCCACGGCATTCAGACCTACCATGAAGCAGAGGCCTATCAGTTCTACCTGAATTGCGTCATCCGTAAGGGCAAAATAATGACAGAGGTACATGACACAAAACTATCCTCCTTGATTCAAACTCCATTGCAACCCATCTAGCAATTCCAACTAGCGGACTAGAATTCTATGATAGGGCTGGCTTTCCTGATCTAGGCTTCATAAGTGCAAAAGAAGTTTATGACTTCTTCTTACCGAACAACAGAATTGGTCACTCTTTGGACCGACCAGCTCTGTCAAATACACACCAAATGCTTCATATCTTGGTGATCAAAAACTTAGTCCCTAGAAAGGAAGGAAACCAGTTTGTCCGCCCGCTAGATCTTGCTATCATGTACTGTCTGATCCATCAACAAAAGATAAACCTCCCAAAACTGATCCCAACCACATAGCCTCAACCACCTCCTCACCCCGACACTCCCTGGGGTATATCTTCTGGCTCCCAAAAATCCTCACCCACTATGATGTTGTCCTTGATCCCTCCAAGCTAGTCGCATCACAAACACTGACATCCTTGGTCAGATCCTGTACAACAAAACCCCATCTTTCCAGATCAAGTCGGTGTCCAAGCCAATTCCTCCCTCCAAAAAAGCAAGCCCCTCCAAAAACCGCATCACCTCCTAACTCAACGTCTCTGTCTGAAAGAGTAGCAGCGGTCGAGAACAACCTCGCCACTCTATCCACGAAGATCGACATGCTCATCGATGTCCTCAACAAAAACCACAAACAGACGATGAACATCTTTACAGGAGGAGTCTTGAAGCTGGCAGAGGAGTTCAGGGAGACGTTTGCTGAAACTCTGGCGGCGGCTAAGGCAATGGATGTCGCTGAGACTTCGGGGGAAGATGGAGCACGGGATGAGGACACAAGAATGGATCGATGGAGATGACTAACCCTTTACCCCACCCCTTTTAACCCTTAGGAAGAACTGACTTTGAATACTGTTGAATTGCGTTGGTGGTTTTTTTTAATGACTTTTTGGATTATGTGTTTTTCGGATACTATTAATGCGTTTCTCCTGATGTGGCAAACGGGGGAACTGGGAAGCGGTGTATCCCGCGGCTGGTTTATGCGGGTAACTATGTGTGGATATTGAGTGCCCCTTAAGGCCTCCTCTGTTCCGGATTGGTTTTTATTTCTGCTACGTAGCATTTGAAGTAGTTTCATACTATGGTTTTTATCTGCTCTTATCAACTGCATTAGCTTAAGGGGGAATATGTGCTTAGGGGGAACAAACAGTGAGTTGTTCTCCTTATATAGTTGCTTTGCCTTGTTGTTTATTCCTTTTGCAGGTACATTCATTAAAAACCGCAAAGTCTACGCTGGATACACTGAGTTTGCCATCATCAGCAAAAAGGGGGAATTTTGTTGGAGACTTGAAGTTTTGTAGATGATTGCCTCCTCAGACAAAGTTGCGATGCAGAAAGACTTGGCGTTGCAACTCATAAGTTCGAGTACCTTTGCAGAAGCACCTATTGACTTATCCCCATCTGCCAAGAGGCGTGACACTACCAAGTGGCTGTGGAAATTCCGGATGCATGGGAGCGTGCGCAACGTGAGAACGTGAAGCACAAACAGCTCCACAACTCCGATACTTGCGGAAACAAATCAAGGAGCCGTTGGATGAAGACTCCACCGAAGATTTAGGAAGCAGTTAAAAACAAGTATAAAAGCATATGATTGTAATTAGTTTTTGCGTGCATTCTAGATTATTTAGAAGAGAGAAACACCACTTTGAGAGAGAAAGTATTTTTGAGAGATCTTAGTGAGATAGTGTCAATTAGCTTAGGTATTTACTACCTAGAGAGCACACATAGAACATTCCCCTTTACTTCTTGTGACGCATTGATCAAAGCCGAGAGTAGAGCGAGTGTCGGATGAGACAGAGTACCTCTGTCGAATCCCAAGATAGGAAGCTAGGTTGTAATTCACATTGAATTTCAATACAAGCAGAATCCTATTGTAACACCCCTAATCCTAAACTGTAATGACGTCATAATTCGTAGCATAATAAATAGCAAATCGCAGCGGAAAATAAAACTAACTACCTTGGTGTTACACGCCGTTACCCACCTTTGTGAGTAACAAGGCATCCATCCAACAACCTTAACTCTACACGCTGTGATGAACAGATACTGAGCGCTCCTAATTATTACAAACCAAATCCTACTAAATGAGCAACTCACTGAATACAACATTATCTTTCTTACAATACAAAATAATCCAAAGGTGTTTGCTGCAAACACATCAGCTACCCCTGTGTCCCGCACTCCGGCTTGGGTCTTCTTCAATAACCTGGAATGTTTGGCCCAATAAAGGGCTCAGCAATCGAAATGCTGGTATGCTAAATGTAGTCTTAAATCATTTGGATTCCTTAAGTCGTTATAGCCATCTTGATATTAGATTCATTACATAAAATACCGGTTTACAATAACAACAGTGATAACTGTATACATTAAACAATCACATAATAACTCTCCTGTAAACATCAGTGTACGATAGCACACAACACCAATAACCACACAACAATAATCCATAGCAATAATCAATAATCACACATTAATATCCCATAACAATCACCAAACAAAATACGCATATTAAACTTGTACTTTGTTAGTTAGCCACTTGACCCTTAACATGTAAACCAATCATTTAACCTTTTCCAATTAATTTCCACCTCAAGTGACATGTTAAGTCAAACCTTAATAACTTATTTAATGGACGAATGTCCCCTGTGTTCCATTGGAACTGTTTACCAGCTGACCCTATGACCCTGGTTAATTGACCGATCCGGTCGAACCTGTGCACCACGGCAGTGCCCTCCGCCATCATCTAATGTGACTGATGGATTCCCTTGAGTGACTCCCCTTTGAAGTCCCTCGTAGTGATCATGATACGCAACCAGAAAGTCGACAGTCTGGATTCCTCTCTTTAAACATTATCAATTTTGTCAGTGGTATAATAACCAATACTTAAATTAAGACTATAACAATTGACCATCAGTTAGGCTCAATGATACCTAAAGGTCAGTTAGTCTCTTCCAGTTTAAATGTATAAACTTCCGGTCATAGGACGTTCACGTATAAAATACAACGCAACAGTTTAAACAATACAGTACACCATATCATATACATAAATCATAGATATCGCTCTTGGTAATTAAACATATAATGTCTGGACCTTAGGATAATCCTTAGGACATTCAGACCACACAATTAACGTACCGTTCACCGTGACAACAGCTAGCTTGACAGTTCACGCTCTAGTAACCTTTCCCGTACGCTGTTATTTATACATACAATAGCGAGTAATATTAATATAACTATTCATTAAATATTATAGTACTGTCACTGTAATGTTTATACTCGTTGTATAATAACTTCGTATGTTCTTTTATTTCCCCCTGTTATTTTACGGTGACTCTAGGTAGTTCAACAGTTCGTTATTTTATGTGACCTTCACATGTGATATATGAATTTCACCTTGTAGTATATTTCTACTTCCTTAATTATATACTCATAATTGTTTCCACTTATTCTTTAAATTATATCCCTTGGTCATTTTTATTATATCCTCAATTATTTAATAAACTTTTATTATACTCCATAATATACCATAATACATTATATTACCTAGTTTACTTCCTTTCCTTATTAATAAAAAAAACCAACCTTATTATTTCGGTATTTATATTTTATATCCAACAACTTAATAAATTACTAGATAACCACATATAATTTCTGGAAATCATAATTTGAACCCATTAACATTTACAACTTACCAAATAACCATATACTTTATAATTTACTAAATACCCATATCAATTTCGGAAATTGTAAAACAATTATATTAACTTCTATAAATTACCAAATAACCTATAACTTTTATAATTCACTTATTACCCACATTATCCTTTGTAATTATTAATTAACCATCTTATTTTTACAATTTTCCAAATACTCTTACCAACTTTCGGTAATTACAATTTAAGCTCTCCAATTTTAATAAATGACTAATTAAGCCCATAAGCTTTTCGGTTTCACATATAGTTTTCTATATTTATACTTTTAACTCCAAAACTTTATATAAGTTACATATCAACTTATAAACTATAGTTTTAATATTTATTTCACTAAAATAACCAAAACAATCCATAACTTTCTTCAATTTACATTTCCGCCCATATTAAATTCTATTTTTCATATATACTTCCATAAATTACATATTCACCCCAAAACTTTTACAAACTTAATATTTTATGTCATAAATCATCTTAACCCAAAGTTTTTGGTCAACACTTTGACCAAGACTTAATTTCACAATTAATACTTAATATGCCCATAAAATCATAAGTAATTCTCGGCCATACATTATATTTTCCAATAATTACAAAATAGCACCAAAACTTTATAAAATGTTATCTTAACACATAAACTCTTATTTAAATTCACCAAAATTCATAATATTAATTCCTACCTTATATTATAACATAAATACACCAAATCACTCCTTATACTCTCGGCAATTATTATTCATACACCATACTTTTCAAAATTTACATTTTAGCCACATAAATTATTAAACTAGGCATTTAAATACTTGTAGCTATTTTTAATATCCCCAAAATTTAATATAAGTTAATACACTTATATATTTCGAAAATCACCCAAATAATATATTTAACTCTCGTCTTTTATATACTTTTACTATATAGTTTTAAAACTTGATTTAAACTTAATAATACATATAATGTATATATAAGCCATAACACTTCCAAAAATTATGCTAATGACTTAGAATGATTATAAACTCAAAATAGAACATATTATCCCTAGATATTTCGGTTTAACCATATATGTATCATATTTAATTTTTTGTGACACAATTTTATACCTTAAGGTAATGATCTTACCTTATATGTTATAATTTATTTTCTTGACAATATAACCCATATATTTTCGGCCTTAATTATTTAGAGGTTATACATAATTTTATACCAAAGTTTGAAGATTAAATCAAGCTTAAACTTAATAAACTTTAATTATATAAACTTACCCTTTAAATAAAGACAATTCTTGTACTTGATTTTCCTTGAATTCCAAGCTCTCCGAATGTTATTTTGATGAAGATATTTCGAACTCCTTGTACATATATAGGAGATCCATTTGTTAGATTTCTAACAAAAATTTATAAATAATATTTGTAGTAATTTTTACAAGAGTTTACCTTAGAAATTTAACAAGGTATTTTTGATACACCTTGGGATGATTGTAGATCCAAGTTTCCTTCATGAAATAATGAAGAGAACATATGTTTAGAAGTTCCTAAATTTTCAAAAATTACCTAAGGAATTTTCTTAAGATTTTTAACATGAAAATATACCTTAACTTGATCTTGTTGTTCCTTGTATTGTTGTTGAATCAAGAAGCCTCCTTAGAACACCTAAGCTTGGCAATTTTTGATGAGATTGCTAGGATGATTTCTTGCTTCAAGACTTGATAGAATTAACTAGGAAATTACATTAAAATGGTGTTAGGAACTAATACACCATTAATGGAGTTTATTAACACTTAGGAATTAATTTAGGAAATGAAGAAAAGAGAGAGAGCAAGAGGGGAGACTTACCATTCGGTTGTGTCATGGCAAGGGAAATGAATCAAAACTCACGTAAGTATAATGCAAGAGTGTGAAGGACTAAGCTTGGAATATTGACATGTCATTAGGTATTATTCCATGACATGTTTGTTTTTAATTATTTGATTCCAAAGTTGATCACTATGGCCTCTCCAATTGAGTAATGCTACGGTTGATTGGAAACAATTAATGGAAGTCTTTGTTGTTTGATAATGAGGTGATGACTAGACATTGTGAGTGTTTATCTTCTTTTTGAATTTACTAAGTTAATTAACACCACTAATCTTGTCTTCTTCTTGCAGGTCTGATCGGCATCAATGAATGAGAGGCTTCAATTGCTGTAGCCTTACGGCTAATGAATTAGCTAGAAAGTTAATTAGCTTTTGTTTGTTTGTAAGATGACAATAATGTAAGTTAGGTACTTGTATTATCTTGTCTAAAGTATAGCAATAATTCCCTCCTCTTATGTATAGAAATTGACAGCAATAGGTGAGTAACATGGTGTTTTGTTTGATTCTTATACAACTTGCAAAAGTAGATTCTTATGGTTGTAATTATTTGCTTTTCATTTCTTTTCTTATTCCTATACTAATCTTCCTTTGTTTCCTATCAGGTTATACGTATGGAGGAGCTCTATTCAACCGAATATATTTGTTACATTAGCACACATCACATGCTAGGATGAGTCACATAGCATTAGGCAATATTTTTGTCAAAACTTAGTCAAATGTCACCCATTTTAACGCATGGGATGGGAGTTAAATGGGATTAATTTTTCATTTAATTCCTGTCCCATTATATTGTACTAAGACCATAATAATATGTGTAATAGGTTCCAGCATTTAATTGGTACATTTTATTATGGTAAAAGATGAAAGTTTTAAGGTAGAAATGCTGATTTTAGGTACCTTTTTGTCCTAAAAATCGCCCCCATTTGTACTATGAGTTTAGTACTGGAATTAATTTATTTAGATGTTCATTTTATCCACTTTTAAGTTTATCAAATCGTGGCTCCTCAAAAACTTCAAGGCGTTTGCGTAAAACGCATTTTCGTGACACCCGAAGGTGCGTTTTTGTGCTTTAAGGAATTTCTGGAAAATAAGTAGTCGCTATGTGTTCCAAGTGTTTATAAATGTTGTTTATAGTCAATAATAATATTTTAAGGTGTTACATTGAGTTATATGGGGTTATAGCAACTCAGAACACAATTCTCGGGCTACCCGGGCAAAAAGGAGCGTTAAGAAATTCTCCCGAGTATTTTGTCTTTAACTGAGAATTTATCTTGAGAACTTCATCTTAAATGTTCATTAAGGTACTATTATGCATTTTAAATGAGGTGTAATGCTTTACTTTATTTTATAAGGTATTTCCGGGACTTTCGGGCCTTAAGGGGCCTTTAAGGAAATTCCCGAGCATATTATATTTCACTCAGTTTTAGATGAAGTCCTGTGTTTTGAAGATCATATAATGATCCTTGGTTAACTTCATGTGAATTTTATAGCTTATTATCTTGTTTATCTTAAGGTCGGGCTTTAGCGCCCGTTTTTGACCTTAAGGAGTTTAGGTGCATTTTTAACGCCCAAGTGTTTATATACTTTCTTAGGGTTTCATAATCCCCAAAATAATATTTATAATCCCTCAAATAATATTTATTTACTTACATTTAATTATTTAAATGTTAGGAGTATTTCAGTCTACCCCCCTTAAAAGGACTTCGTCCCGAAGTCATAACTTATATATGTTCATCCTATGGAATCAGGTTCCTCCTTATCTATTCCCTGTATACTTATCATTATTGGGTGTCAATACTATACTGACACTTCTACGTTCTATCTGTAATCTAAGGCTATGCAATTTGTTCGTGTACATAACCTTACTCATTGTAATCCATGTAATTATAGCATAAATACTTGGTAAATACTGTAAGACCATCCATGTTCCAACTTCCTAGCTATCCCACTCGGTCATCACTGCACAAGTGCAATACCAAATCCTCAGTCCTACAGAGTGTAGAGGCGTAAACCCTTGGCTGTGAATCTCTTATGTGATTGTAGGAATAAATATAAATATATCATAAAGTAATTAAGTGCTTCATAAACATCCAAGTGTTGCATAGAACACAATCATAACTTATTCAAGTGCCACATAGGACACAAAAATAGCCATACACGTGTCTCACAGGACAAATCACTGATAACCAACCATTGTCACATAGGACATATCAACAACCATTCAACCAATTGCACACATGCGCAACAATCAAACACAAATAACCATACACACAAAACCATATAGACTGCAGATATGCAAGTCGCATGTGGTGCTCTATCCCCCTTAAAAATGGTTACGCCCACGTACCCCACAAGTATACACAAAAACTAAGAAAGTGACGTATACTTGTCTCGCATGGAGTCCGCTAACGCCCATGTTGCCTCCTCAATGTCATGGTTTGACCAAAGAACCTTGACCATTTTAATGGTCTTGTTCCTGGTCTCCCTAATTTTGGAGTCTAAAATGTGAACTGGGGTTTCCTTATATCTGAGTGTAGGATCTAGTTCGAGTGTCTCGGCCTCTAAAATACGTGGTGGATGAGGCACAAACTGCTTTAGCTGTGAAATGTGGAATACATTGTGCACTCTCCGAAGTTCAACAGGTAAACCTAACCTGTAATCTAATGGGCCCACTCGCTCCGTAATAAGGTACGGTCCTACATGCTTCGGGCTAAGTTTGCTATTCTGCCCAAGTCTAAAAATTCCTTCATAGGTGAAACTCTAAGGAAGACTCGATCGCCTACTACGAATTCGAGGTCTCTCCTACGGACATCAGTATATAACTTATGTCCTACGAGGTATAACTCTCAAGAATCTATGTATTCATGACATGCTTCATAGTGCATTAGTATGCTTTTATATTTGAATACCTTGTGTATGTGTGAAGGTAATCTACCATCTTGTATGTTGCCAATGTTATCTCATGGCTTATTTAAATCTTTAGGTCATCATCTTGTGATTCTCGTATTTGAGTTTACTGTCGCCATATTCGGCTTTCATTTTCAATGTAAAGTATGAGCTACGGTTGAGTCGTGCATCTTATGTATATTATAGAAATTTTTCCTTGATATTATGATTCACCAATTATCGGTAGTATATACACGATTATTATTGTGTGTTCATTAGGTATACCACAGTAGGTTCCTGTTAAGGTTTCTAACAAGGTACGTTTTCTTCACAATTGAACATGTTCTTGCGGTTTTGAATCAGCTCATGTGAGTATTAGTATAATGTTTCTACTCTTATATTCTACCATGTTTATAGGTAGGTTCCTATTTAATATTTTTGGTTTGAATCCATAAAGAAAGACTTGAAGTCCATTTTCCTTCCGATGGCAATATGGCCATAACTTAGAAGCTAGTTTGAGAATACTCTTATTATAAGTAATTGTCTCTTGATCTCATATTTAATTTATTAACATAGTTCATGGAATAATAATAGTAGTATTTCCCTCACAATTGACTATTTTCCGACATACGCGGAGTTGTTTTAGCTATTTAATCTTCTTAGGGTAACCTGGACAACTTAACTCTTAATTTACACCTTCTATATCTTATATACTTATTAGTCAAATTTTATATTAGATTTAAGAATAAATACTTACGTATCGCAGAGAAATATTGTGACCACTTGTAAGGAGTCTCAGGAATCATTCAACCCTGACGGGGTCAGCATCTGTGTTGAACTATCCTTCCACACCATTTTGTGTTTGGTTTTCCCTTGATCTGACCAGGATCAAGTTCGACCTCCCACGTCAAATATCAACAATCACATAATCGTCATTTCCCAGATTTTATCTTATTAAATTTTGTGACGTGGTGATTACTACATGTACATTTTTCCTTAATTGTTATACAACTTATTCTAATAACTGTTATAACCTATACTCGAATCTAGTGTATAACCTTAATCCCCGGAACTAAGTTCCTCTGATCTAATCATCAAGCGGGGAAGCTAGTTTTTCCTCTTGGCATAAAGGTAAATTCTTATTAAAATGTCTAAGCTCATACTGTCTAATAATTATATCCATCAATCATCTTAACTCCTAAATCCATCATACAAGTAATAAGTTCAGTTAAGGATTTGTATACCTTTGAATACCCTCTTCACTTAAAAGGTTTATCTAATATTTCACTTATCTGGGCTTGATTATTGCCTACACTTTGGTTATCATCACTTGGAGTAAAAAATAGTCCTAATTATTACTAATTTTGGGATAGGACTCCAAGGAAATGTTTATATAACTCGACCAATAATTACAGTTCCATAAAGTATTATTTCCTCCTCCTTAAAGCTTGGCTTTTCGTATTCCATCTAAACTCCATAAATTAGGAGAACCATATGTTCAGCCAAGGTTATGTATCTCTTAATATTAGTACCATCTCAAACCAAGGGTTTCCTATTTGAGTACTACGGTTTGGTATCCAGACAACCAAGCTTATTGTTCGTTTCTTCCTCTTAGAAACGTGATTAATCCCCAAACTCAATGGTTTCCAAAAAAAATAGATCGATTAAGTGTATCAACTAGAGGATTTATGTAACACCCCTACCATTAATACAATACTTACCGTCTAATCTCCTTACACATCAGATACACGCAGCGGATACATACTTACATACAGTGGGTGATACAATGCCGTTAGTCACCCACGTGACTAACAAGGCTACTTCTTCTGCATACAGCATCGGTCTGATGGACCGGAATCCCGAGTACTACACATCTATAATACATACCCCATTCATCAATCAAGTACAACAATGCTCCATTCAATACTTACTCCTCTATAATCCATACAACACAATATACTTAACCGAGTCTACTAGGATCCTTATACAATTATAATATCTCTTCCAAGTTCATACATACTCACTAAGAGTCTACATCTACCCATTCCTCACAACTACTTACTTTCTAAGTACAAGGTTGTGCCGCCGGTCTCTTACCTTGACCACATCCGCTTCCGGGTTACCTGCACACAAAAAACGTTCCCCTAGGGGGTCGCTTTCGCTGCGCATGATAACTGCATACCCCGCGTACTAGTGAGGGTACGCCGACCACTTGGTCGAATACATGCAGTTCATTTTCATACAAACATACATGCATACATGCTCTTACACACAATACGATAATACTTACGCAAGGCATACATACAAACACTTCATTACATACAAGGAATACAATATAACCATCCAATACATACTTACCTTCTTCCGAACGCACCTACTCATTACATACACAGTATACAATACTTGTTAGCTTCATTGGTCCACCCGGGTTAATCGGGTGGAGATTACTCTTTTACTCGTTACTTCATACATACGCATACATACTCATACTCATACATACTTACTTACTCTTACTCTTACTCATGTTAAGTCGTCGGGACCTCCGGCCCTGGGGACTACTCCGTCCCACCTCCGGGATTTACTTGACTCACCAGTCCGGGATGCTACCCATTTAAGGGATTTGGGCCGCGGACCAGTTTAAGAGTCAGGAATCGGATCCAACCTCTTGTGTCTCCTCATCCTCACGCGTGGCCGAAGCTATATCGGACTTCTACTCATTCTAGTTTACTCACTTAAGTTAGGAGTTAGGTAGTTAGGAATTAGTAGAAGTCATTCATACAACCACATACAAAATTACAATGCTCAATACTCATTTATACAAAATACAATACAATACTTAAGTACAATACAAGATTCGAATACCATTCATCATCATTCATACATTTCATGAATTATACAAACTAGTGTTCAAGACAATAAATATCAAGAACAACATAAGTCAAGCACAGGTAAGCGCAATATAGTCCGATTCATGCATTTATCTTATTTAGGTGATCAAATAAGCACACAAATCGGGGTAACCAGATTAGGATACAGGGCATGAAGAAATCATACCTTTCACCGTTGGTTTACTTTATCGGGTGTTCCCTTGCTCCATAGTTCCTTATTTGTTCCTCGAGTCTTAGTCTCGAACCCATGACTACATGCCAAATGGTTCAATCAATTATAAGCATTACAATACATTCAAAGCTACTACTCCCGTGCTTATCCCGTTATCCCATTGCTTTGGTTTAACTCAACGTTCTTATACTTCCCACTTCTTAACTAATCCTCTTACTTGTTTCCCATTTACATACCTATTTCTTTACCATTAGTGTTACATTAATGGTGTATTACTAAGTCCCATATATATATGTACATATCTATATATATACATACATATGATTACTATGTTACTATTATTATTATTATTTTATTTATTTTTATATAACTTAGGGCCGTCCGACCCACCGTCCGACCCAACCTATGGGTCGGACCGTTCCAGTAAGTTTCGGTTCTGTTGTCCAGACTCCGTCCGACCCACTGTCCGACCCAGACTCTGGGTCGGACGAAGTCAATAACTTCGTCCTTGATTTTTTTTTGCCTGTCCGACCCACGTCCGACTCACGGCCCTGGGTCGGACCGTTCCAGAAAGATTTATTGTTCATTGCCTAAGCCCCATCCGACCCACTGTCCGACCCAGACTCTGGGTCGGACGGTAGCAGAACCTTGCTACAACCCTTATTTTCTTTTCCCAATTTCACCCATTGCTTCCCCAATCTTCCTACATACATTCTAACATGTTTTAGTACTATTTAAACATTCTAAATCACCTTAATTCATCCACCAAATCCATTACTAAATCCATCAAACAACTTACACAATTCCCTCACTTCTCTTCCAACACTTGTAACAGTTTTTGTTACACTTATGCTACAGATTTTAAAGCTCAATGCTCACATCTAATACTTCTACTACCAATACCATTACTAGCATCCCAAATACATTTCCAAGCCATTACATTACCTATACCCAAGTCCAACTCTCCTCTTACCAAATCTTGCACACTATTTCTTCTTAGTTCTACAATGCAATTTAATACCTCTTTGCTACAGATTTTGGTTCCCACCTCCTCCATACATAATTTCCTCTCCTAATGCCATTTCCAATGCCTACAATGCATTGCCTCTCCTCTTCAAGTCCAACACTCACTCCCAAGGTCAAGTACATAAATCCTCCTAGTTTCCCCAGTGCCATTCAACAATTCTTGCTATAGATTTTATATCCTTTCATTCTCTTACCACAACTACTACTCCATAGTCATTAAACATCTCTACTAACTCCAATACACACCTTGGTTTCCCATTCACCAAGTCATCCATACATATACATATCCCTACAAAATTTTGCCATAGTTCCTCTACATTTCTTACTTCTCCACATATGTATTTTCCCATCAAACTCATTCCTAATCTAGCCAAACCACAAGGGTTCTACCAGCACACATACAAAATCTTAGTACACCATTACTTCCTCAGTCCACATTACTAATGCACATACACAATACACTTGGCTCTAAGGCCTACAATTCACATACTAGTTCACAAACACTCAAACTTCCCAAAATGACATTACTAATACATTATTTTGGGTTCCTTAATTAGTTCACCCATTCCCATTACTCTAATGCAATTAGAACTTAACATTAGGAAGGAGCTCTTACCTTGAGCTTTTAATTCCTTCTTTCTTTCTCATCTCTCCTCCTTCTTCCTTTCTTGCCCAAATCTGCCATGTGGGGAATGGAGTTGCCAAACTCCATTCCCATCACCCAATGAACACAAAACACTACAATTAATATACTAACCCTTAAATTAATACCAATTCATTGAAGTGTTTGAAATGAAATTTCTAGGGTTTACCTTTGGAGAGTTTTAGAAGGGGTATTAGCCCATGGTTCAAGAAGGTGAATCCACCACCATTGCTAGGTTGATATTTTTCTCAAAGGAGAGAGAGAAAACAAGGCATTACAAAGAGGCAAAAATCGGTTATGGAGTAAGGTGGAGAAAACATGAGTTTTTCATATAGATTTTTACCTTAATGAAGAGAGGAGACTCCAAGCTTTACATTGGTGCCATTTCCTCTTTGAATGGGGAAAACCCATGGAGATGAACTTCCTCATTTTTGGATTTTGAAAAGAGAGAAGTGTAGAGGATGATGAGGGGATTACAAATATGTAATTATTTTTGTGATTGGAGCTCACATGGAGGTAGAGCATGGGAGAGAAGTGGGAGTTGCCATTGTTGTTGTTGGGGGAGCTCCAAAATCACAGCCCAAGGGAGAAGGAAGAGGGAGAGTATGATGGAGGGGGAAGAGGAAAGAGAGAGGTGAGTGAAAATGTGAGAGTGAAGTGAGAGGGAAGGGAAATAAAGTAGTTTTTACTTTATTGCTTTTTGCTTTTTGGCTCTCTTATTAGTTAGCTAGTTACATGTGTGTGTGAGGGAGTTATTTGACTGATAAAAACCAGCCCCCTACAGTTATATTAGCTGGAGCGTTTTTCGTCTTTTACAGAAAACGCTCGTTATTTTACCCGGTTTAGGTACTGTTCACTAACCGGGCCCGTTTTCGGAATTTTCCCGTTTCTTTATTTTTATTGGTTATTAAGCTTTCATAAATGCTTAATAATATTTATTTAATGACTTATAATTTTTACGGGTTCGTTTGACCACTTAAAATCACGTTTTCGGGTTTTCTCGAAAAACGTGCGTTAAAGCTCTATTAGCGTTTTAATACATTATTTGGATCCGTTTTCTTCGGGAGTTGTTCCCATATATTATTAGGCCTTATTAAACCTTTCGGATTCGTATAATACGCTAACCGAGGTCTCATACCTCCTATGGTTATTTAACGCTTATTTGGCGTTTTCGCTTTTCAAGAGTTTATCTATTCTTTTGGATTTATTTTTCCTTACTAGTATTCATTAGGTACCATTAGGCCCTTAAATACGTATTAGATTAATTTTTAAATCCCTATATTTAAGTTCGGGGTATTTCAATCTACCCCCCTTAAGAACTTTGTCCTCAAAGTTGTTCGAGGTTATAGGTTTACAATGCTTACTCATTCTTACGTGTCTAATACCAAAGCCATACCTTCCTCCTACTTACAATTCCCAAATCCATTACTCACGGTTTCTCCTTTCCATCTCATACCAATGCACCATAATTACTCCAATCCATATACTATCAACCATCCGGTTCCTTATTACAAAATTTATACATACATACATACAGTGCAAAGCTATTCCCAAAGCAATGCAATACACATTACAATCCCGCAGGCACTCAGGTCATCTAGACACAGGACTCCTCTATGTTCCGCTGCCCTTGGAATAATACAACCTGCTACACTACTATCTTCTCCGGTATAAGCTTCTAGCCAAATCCTTACTCTCGGTCTAAGGGAAATCCTTCCCAACAGCTAATTAGAAATCTTTCTAAAGCATCCAACTCCAATTTCCAAGTTACATTCATTACTTCTATCCTATGCGTGATTCTTGTGACCACTTGAGGGGAGCTTCAAGAATCGTTTGACCCTGGTGTGATCAGCACCAGTGTTGAACTATCTTTCCACCCCAATTTGTGTTTGGTTTCCCTTGATCTGATCAGGATCAAGTTCGACTTCCCACATCAGTTTCAAACAAGCAATTAATTAGTTGTTTTCATTTTCTATCTTTTTACTCTTTCTAGTCGTGATACGAATTCATACATCTTCAAAGGATGGAATCACTCCATCGATCATCCTCACTACTTCCCGAATGCTTTACTCCATGGTTCAATACCTAATGCTCATTTCATCAACCTTCACTACTTCCATCCATTACTCACCATCGTCTCCAATATTCTAACTAAGGAATACTATACTTATGAGATTTGTTGACTTCAATTGCTTCAAATAATTTACTTACGATTCCACTACTCATAAACTTCATTCATCTACTATCCTCATTCATTTTGTACTACTTCTTTAAAGGCTACAATACTTGTGGAGCTCCATCCACTACTCATTACTTTTCTTTTACTAATACTCTTACATTGGTGTTACAAGATGGGTATATTCCTCCTATGGTATTTTCATGTCTAATGCCTAGTTACCATAATTAAAATATGAATGAGTACTTATGTTTATTTAACATAGTATCAATCATCAATTTGGTTCTCGTTTGTGCTATGCACATTATGGTTTATGTGTTTTATCCACAAAACTTACATTAAGCGGTTTTCGCTCTACCCCCCTTAAAAGGGATTGCGCCCACGTAATTTACCATATGTTATTATTGAACATTGGTTATTTTTTGGCCACTCTGAAGTGTTTTAGCTTCTTTTCGGTTTATTACATAATATACCCTTGTCAAAGGGTCTTAATCATAACAATGGTTTAGTCTTTGCACCAAGGATTCCTATATGAGTTTATTTAACTCATATTTAATTCGGTTCCAGCCTATTAGGCTTCAAGGCATTACTAGCCATTCTACTATACTTACTAGGTATATTGTCTCCTAGCTAGGGCCCACTAGCTTCTGCTGCGCGACCCTGATAACTCGGGTTACTTACCCTTCGTGTTATCCTTAATGTGCTATGCATCACCTTTTATCCGTCTATTATGGGGATAAGGTTTACTAAACAAATGCGGTATTCTTTACCGTGTTTGAACTCAATGAGTTGTAGGTTTATAACCAGCTCTCTAGCAATCTCATATACACACTATTTGTACCTCCACGATCATTCGCTAAGCTCCTCCGACTTATTGTCGGGCGAGGTTAAGTCACTACTTAGTTGTAGTACTTCCTCTGTCGTCAATAGCTTCTGAATTATACCAGTTCTCCTGGTTCAGTACAAGTGTTCTTTACTTGTATGACCTTGCATTTTCTATGTGTCGGTCCTAGTGACTTTCTTGTATCTCCTTTCACCTTATATTCCAATGGAATTCACATTTTCTGATTACTAGTGTGTTGTACACTCTTCGTGCTTCTTTGGCCTTAGGCCGCACTGTATGTTGCTAAGCTTGCTTGACTGGCATATGCCATGTTTGTGGTGAAAGGAACGATTTACTACGGTTTACATTCTCCATATCCCTAGCCATCTCATTAGATCATTAGCTGAACAAGTGCAATGCCAAAACACTCAGTCATACTGAAATACCCCCAAACTTAGATATGGTGTTTAAATGATAAACTAAGATATAAGCGGGCTAAATAATGCCTTAGAAACATTTCTAATCAAAGAAAATATAAGGAATCACCAAAAGAGCAGTTTAAGCAAAAACGTGCTCTAAGCTTGGAGAGACATGGGAGAGTACCCAAATATTGTTCTATGACCTTAGTAATATCCTAATGGTCATTTTAAATCAATTACCAAAGAAAACCAAGCTTGAAAACTAGTTAAAACACAAAATGTGCTTTAAGGAGTCTTAAAGCACGTTTTTGAAAAATTGTCTTGTAAATGAGTTTTGAATGGCTAAATGTCCATCATTACTCTTTAATTAACATGGGTACTATATAGTATCACATTTGGAAGTCTATATCAATGGGAAATCAAAAATTTCACAACAATGTGCCTTGTTTTGTGAATAGTGAATTAATTAAGCTAGTTTATAACATAAGTCTATATAAGTGAGACATTTGGTCAACAAAGACTTTAGTACCCTCATTATTAAAAGGGGGCCGGTTTCTTATGAGGTGATCACCACTTACATGAGTCATTAAGCAAATAAGAAAGCAAATAAGATTATAAAGTAAAAGCACTATTCACCTTTTACATAAATACACACTTTATTAGTTCTCTCTCCTCACCTCTTCATTCTCCTTTGTTTTCCCACGGTTTGAGCTGCTCTCTCTCCCTTCTCCATTCACGTAAAACTCAACCTCCATGAAAGCTCCATCCTTCCTTGGTTACATCTTGCTCATTTTAGCTCCAAATCCAAAACAAAATACATATTCTTCTTAGTTAGCTCAAGCTCCTTCTTCTATCTTTTCGAAATTGCAAGAGCTTTGATTTGGTGCCAAGTCAAACCACCATTAGAGGAGGAAACTCAAGCTTGGAGACTTCATTGGCATCTCCATTCTCTTAAGGTAAAGAAAGTGTAAGAAAATCTAGGTTTCCACCATTTTCTTCACATGTCCGAAAATTAGTACTCATGGGACTCCATGTTTATGCCTTGTTCTAGCTTCTTTCTACTCTTCAAAGGATTGAGGAGGTCCTTCTTGCTTCATATCCAAGCTTGTCTTGAGAAACCAAGGTAAAACTCCAAGCACCTTTTTTAACCTATGTTTTTTAGGGTTTGTTCCTTAGGGTTAATGTGTTATCTAGTACTCATTGGAGTCATTGGATATTGGTTAGAACATTGGCAAGGAGATACACATTGGTGACCGAGATTGAACAAAGAAAAACCTAAGGAAGAAAGCTTTTTAAGCTTGTAAAAGAACAAGGTAAATTACTTACCTTAAGGTGTTTTATTGTTTAAAGGGAATGGGATTTCGATATGTGATGAGTTTAGTAGAGAGTTTACATTAGAAAAGGGTTATATATAACCTAGGAGAAACAATGACTATACTTGTGAACTTGTGACTAAGGAGCAAATGAGAAAAAGATAGTTTAAGAATATCAAGGTGAAGTACAAGAAGCATTTTATTTCAATGGGAGCCTTGTTGTGTGTATTCGCAGGTCGAAGGCAAATATATGTGGAAATTCAGTGGTTAAGATTATTGTTATTTAAGGGCCTAAGTGCCAAGCATTTCAAGTTTAAGCACTATATAATGATGTGGTAGTTTTGGTGTAAATTGTGTGTTAAGGTGTTGTGAAGAGAATTTGAATGATATTGGTTGTTTGATGGAGAAAAACAAGTGTTTGGATGTATTATATACTAGAGAACCCATGGCAAAATTTAAAGGAGAACTTAAGTGTTTGAGATGTTCTAAGGGAATTTAATGACTAAGGAAGTACTAGGATGTTCTAGAGGTTGTCTTGATGAAAAGGGTGAGATAAGGTGTTCTAATGACTTACAATGACTTAGGTATCACCATGAAGGATTTAATCAAGAGAATGTATTTGAGTATTTAGGACTTAGGTAAGTGTTGGTGAACATTAGGAAGGAAATAATGTGTTGATGGATGGAAGTTTAAGCTTGTGAAGGAACTTTAAGTAAATGCATAAAAGTTTTGGATGGTGAAAGATGCTTGGGAGATGATGTTATAGTGGTGAGGAAAACATTTGGCATAATGGTTACATTAGGTATGAACCCCCACCTAGAAACCTAGAGGAAAACATTACAAGTGTTAGCATTATTACAAGGAAAATGCATAATGACTAAGGTGGATCTTGGTGAATGATTTAATGTGTTTAGAGGAGGGCTTAAGGTGTATTTGAGGTGCCCAAATTAGGTTATAACATATTAGGATATATGAGGAGAAGTTTGGAGTTGAAAAGAGAATTTAGAATTAAGGTTCTGGAGCCGACCGACCTTAGGACCGGACCTGCAAGATCGGTCGAGCTCAGATTACACTACCGGAGAAAGTCTTGGAACCGACCGAACTTGGGGACCGACTTGCAAGTTCGGTCGGGCTTGTATTTTGTGAAGGAGTTAAGTCTCTGGAATCGACCGAACATGGGACCGGACTTGGCAAGTTCGGTCGAGCTTAAATTTCCCACGGGGAAACTCTCGGGAATGGACCGACCTTGGGACCGGACTTGCAAGGTCGGTCGGGGAGAATTTTCAAACGGTGAAGTGTTCTGGAATGGACCGACCTTAGGTAAGGTCGGTCGGAAGTTCGGTCGAGCCTAAAAAAAAAAAATTTTGAATTCTAAGAATGGCAATGGGTAATAAGGTATGCCTTTGGTGGGGTGGTAATGATTAGGACCCTAAGAACTTAAGAAATTAAGTTAAGATTAAGTATAAGTTTTAATGTTTAAAGTTAAGTTTGTGAGCTAAGTGGCAAAGACTTGAGAGGTTATTGAATGGGAATCCTTAGGACTAAGTGAGTTAAGTAAGGTGCAAATAACTAATACCTAAAAAATGATGTTTTTAGGTTTGTGAATTGGACCCCGAAGAAGATTAATCAAACAACGATCGACGGTGAACGGTACATCCTTCTTGTGACCTGCTTGCTAACGAGGTGTCCCTCGCTTGTGTGCTATCTGTTAAATTCTATGACTAAACAAGATAAGCATGCAACCGGTTATATTGTTCTCGTTGTGTTGTGTTATCTTTACACTAACCCGCGAGACTTGAGATTGCTACTAACCAAGTTTAGTACTTACTGAGTTAAGAGTAAGAGTTAAGTTTGGTGGTTGTTGGTTAATGCCCGTTAAGGCTTAGCTAGCACATGATGATTAAGATTTCTACTAACTGGAACTTGAGTGAGGAAACCCGGGACCGATCTCCGGTCATGCATTCTAAGGAAAAAGGACGGGATCTGAATCAGATCCGCCCTCCGCTTAAGGACTTGTCTTCGGACTTGTAGCCTAGGGCCGGTTGCCGGCTCAGCTACGCTGGACTCCCGTCCAGAGTAGGTGGCATTAAGATGGTGCGGTGGGATCACCTAAATCCCAGGTTCGAATTAAGCTACAACCAATCCCTTCCAGGAACGGTTTGTAAACTGAGATTAAGTTGAGATTAAGATTGAGTTTAAGGTAAGGTACTGAGATTAAGGAAATGAGGACTAAGGGAGGGGTTACTAACCCACTCGATAAGGGAACGCTTGAGTCGTTCATTGTTTATGAACTATATATGTTCATCTGTGGTTATTGTTATTGCACTTCATATTATGCTTGTGTATGTAATCAATTTCCATGCTATCGACAATTAGTCGTCGTAGCCCCGTTAGCTTGGGGGCCATGAGAGGGTGTACTAGCATTCGTGCTGACCCCCTCGGGGGCTATTTTTACACTTGCAGGTAAGAGACCCATGAGGACGCACTACGAGAGTAGGAGCGGTTAGACTTAGGGTGGGATGTTTATTTTGAGTTCGGGTTGCGTCTGTGCACCCGACTGTTTATATTAAACTGATGTAAGGTTGAGATTATGTTTAAGATACTTGTACTCGGTTGGTTGTGGTATTGTGGTTGGTGATGTTTTGAGTTGGATAAGTATTTTGGATAAGTGCTGTAAATGTTAAGACCGGTATATTCTAACGATCAGACCGTGGCAAGGTCCAGGTGTTTATTATTTCCGCTGCGACGTATTCGATTAAGTGTTCAGTTTTGCGATAACCACGATTGGCTTTGGATGGGGTGTTACAAAAAGTGGTATCAGAGCGTAGTTACGCTCTGATCAAGAAATACCGGACATGAGTAACCACCGAGTTAGGATATAAGTTAAGGAATAAGTGATGGGTTAAGGGTGTGAGAAGTTAGAGTGAGTAGAGTCAGATGACCACTAATAAGTGTGGATCGTCTCTATCGTCTACGGACGTTATAAATTTGTTAACCGAAACAGTGGTGAATACAAATCTAATGTGAGTTATGCTTGTTCAGATGGCAGGACGTCCTAGGGGAAGCCGAGGTCGCGGCCAGGGTGAGGATACTTCAGGAATACCTGGAGGGCAGACGATCGCAGAGATCGTAGCTGCCGCATTAGGGCATATGGGCTATCAGCCTGGTGTGGGTGCACCACCTCCACCGCCACAACCTAGGGAACCAAACTGGGTGAAGAGTCTTGCAGATCTTCGACCCGCTCATTTTAAGGGGGAGACCGATCCCGCCAAGCTTGAGGCGTACATCTCCGAGCTGGAGACCGCCTTCGAGACCCTTGATGTCCCTGCTGGGATCAAGGTGCGCCTGGCTGCTTTCTACCTGAAGGGGGCGGCAGGCGATTGGTGGAAGCTGGTGAGGGCCGAGCATGTGGCCAATCCAGAGTTCGGCTGGGAGCAGTACACCGCCTTGCTACGAGCAAAGTACTACCCCGCCCATGTCCAGACGAAGAAGCGCTTGCAGTTGGATGCGCTTAGGCAGACAGACAAGATGAGAGTGGACGAGTATTACTCAGAGTTCACAGCCTTCCTCCGTCTTCTGCCAGGTCTTGGATATTCTGACCAGATCCTGGTGGACCTCTTCTATGGCGGGCTTAGCCATCGACTCCACTACGGCATGGGGCCGACGAGTTACACTACCTTGCAGGTAATGAGAATGATTGAGATTTGAGTAAGTAATGAGTAAGATTTAGATTATGAGAAATAAGTGTGACTAATACTATGGAAAAGCAGGAGTGCTATCATACCGCTGCTAAGGTAGAGATAACCGTCCAGCTGAGGGACGAGGAGAATGCAAAGAGGAAGAGTGCTGGTAAGAGCTCAGAAAGTCAAGGGCAAGGAGGGTACAAGAAACAAAAGTACCAGCCTCAGGCCCAGAAAAATCAGAACCCGAAGGGGAGGGAGGAAAAGGAGAAGGCTTCGGAAGAGCCATTGAAGTTGACATATGCTATTGCAGCTACACCCCTGCGCTCTAAGGCGCCAAAGGGTAAGGAATTGATATTAAATGAGTTAAGAAACAAATTAGTAACCATTTGAGATATGATAATTGACATTATGAATCATCAGGATCTGAGACTGAGAAGGGAGCCGGTGGTGGCTACCAGCGACGCTTCATCTGTAGGTGGTGTCACAAGGACCACCCCGGGCTCGATTGTAAAGGGAATAAGGTGGAGTGCAATTTTTGTGGAGTCTACGGGCATCGAGCATATGAGTGTTACCGGAACCCTGCTAGCAGAGCCTATAGGCCCGATACCAGGGGCAAGGGCAAGACCGATCAGGGAGCTGGATCTAACAGTCAGAGGAAGGTGCAACAGCCGGCGGACAAGAACCCACGGGTGACCCAGAAGTCAGGACCCACTTTACACATGGTGGACCGGGACGATGAGCCTGAACCCTCATCGAGGCCAGGTACCACTATAACCATTTAGTAATAAAAACTACCTGCTTACCGCATTATCATGCATGCTTGGTGAATAAATGAGTTAAGTAAGAATAAGATGAGATTAGAACTTAAGTAAGATATAACCTACTACCACTTTAGGAAGATTCAACATTTGCTACCCAATACCATCTACATCTAACCCGGAGCACACCGACATCGAAACCATAGACTTTCCAACCGAACAATGTCAGGTTATCCGCCCAGGTATGATTTTATTAAGGGGATACCTGACACCCGAAGCACAAATAGCCATCATCAGGAGATGCAATCAACTAGGAATAGGACCGGGAGGTTTTTACACACCGGAGTACCCAGGGGGAGCAAGGATGAAATTAAAGATGATGAGCTTGGGCAAGGATTGGAATCCGTATGCCAAGAATTACCAAACCATGAGGGAGCAAGATGGAGTCTCACCACCGGGAATACCCGAAGAGTTCCATCCAGTTACACAAGTCGTGGAAATCGCTCAGCAGTTGGAGGCTGAACCGATTCCAGACATCCAAGCAGACATTTGCATTGTAAACTTCTACGAGAAGGACGGGAAACTGGGACTACACCAGGATAAGGACGAGACAACAGAGTCTCTCGAAAGAGGGATACCCGTAGTGTCTTGGTCCATTGGATATGATGCAGAATTTTTATACGGCGAGCAGAAGCGTGCGGACCGTGCAGATAAGATAGTACTTAAGTCAGGTGATGTATTAATTTTGGGGGGAGAATCAAGGATGTTATACCATGGGATTAAGAGAATCAAGCTGAATACAGCACCATCAGCAGTAATCAATGCGACGCATATGAGACCAGGAAGATTAAACCTAACCTTTAGACAATATTAGCCATGTAATGTTAGAATGGAATGAGGAATGAGATGTAAGATTGAAGCACATGTTGTAAACAGGATGGTCATGAATAAAATAACAGTGTTATTCATATAAATTGTTACGACTCTTGTTATACCATCAATACTCATGAAGCTTGTGAACACAATTAGGTTATGGACTCGGTACGGAAGGTGCACTAAGCATACTTACAGAGGCACAGGCCGACGCCAGCGGTACTATCCTCACCGGCACCTTTCCGATTAATGGGATTGAGGCATCAGTACTCTTCGACTCAGGGGCCTCGCATACCTTTGTCTCGGCATCATTTGCGAGCAGGTTGGGGCAAGACGCTGATGAGCTACCCGACTTCACGGTTACACTCCCGTCTAAGGAGAAGGTTCGTTGCACTCGTTACTACCGAGGAGCCATTATCAGAATTAAGGGAGAAGACTTTCCAGTCAGTTTCATTGAGTTCAGTAAGCTAGGATTTGATGTTATCTTCGGGATGAACTGGTTGGAGCGGCACAAGGGACGTATCCTCTGCGCCGAGCATAGATTGCTGCTCAGGAGTCCGTCTGGGGTAACAATATCATACCGCCAGAGACCCAGAGAGCCTTCGACTAAGATCATCACCGCCATGGCAATGCATAGAGAATTAAGGAGAAAGGAAGAAGTATACCTCTGCTATGTACAGGACATAGAGAGAGACCCTGAGTTCGACCCCGACTTACCGGTAGTGTCGGAGTTCCCCGACTTATTTCCACGGGAACTGCCCGGCATGCCACCCACTCGGGAGGTAGAGTTCACCATTGAGCTGCTACCTGGTACCGGACCGATAGCCAAAGCACCATACCGTATGGCTCCGGCAGAAATGACTGAGTTAAAGGAACAATTGAAAGATTTGTTAGATAAAGGATTCATTAGACCAAGTGTGTCACCTTGGGGAGCGCCAGTTCTCTTCGTGAAGAAGAAGGATGGTAGTCTCCGCCTCTGCATCGACTACAGAGAGCTGAATGCAGTAACAGTGAAGAATAAGTACCCACTACCCCGCATTGACGATCCGTTCGATCAGTTGAAGGGAGCATCTGTGTTTTCCAAGATTGATCTCAGATCGGGGTATCATCAGATAGCCATTAAGGAGGGAGACATTGAAAAGATGGCATTCCGGACACGATACGGCCACTATGAGTTTACAGTGATGCCGTTCGGTTTGTCGAACGCACCGGCGAAGTTTATGGATCTGATGAACCGCTTGTTCCGGGAGCAGCTGGACAAGTCGGTTGTGGTGTTTATTGATGACATTTTGATATACTCGAAGTCTAAGATTGAACATGAGGAACATCTGAGGGGAGTATTGGAAATATTGAGGGAGAACCAGCTATATGCTAAGTTCTCCAAGTGTGAGTTTTGGCTTGACCAGGTCTCTTTCCTAGGTCACGTCATCTCAGATGCTGGGATCGCAGTGGATCCAGCAAAGATTGATGCCGTACGTACTTGGTCAAGGCCGAAGACTGTTACCGACATCCGGAGCTTTCTTGGTCTGGCAGGTTACTACAAGAGGTTTGTTAGAGATTTCAGCAAGGTCGCAAAACCGATGACCAGTCTGATGAAGAAGGACGCACCATTCTTGTGGACAGTTGACTGTGAGAGATCATTTCAAGCGCTTGAAGGACTCACTAACCACTGCACCGGTTTTGACCATTCCAGACGGTACAGAGGGCTTTGAGGTTTATTGTGATGCATCCGGCAGAGGGCTGGGTTGCGTGCTCATGCAACATGGCAAGGTGGTGGCATATGCCTCACGCCAGTTGAAGAAACATGAGGAGAACTACCCCACACATGATTTAGAGCTGGGAGCTGTAGTCTTCGCTTTGAAGATATGGCGCCACTACTTATATGGGGTTAGTGTCACGATCTACACCGATCACAAGAGTTTGAAATACATATTCACTCAGAAGGAGTTAAATCTTCGACAGAGGAGATGGTTAGAGTTTCTGAAAGACTATGACATTGACCTCCAATACAAAGAAGGGAAGGCCAATGTTGTAGCAGATGCCCTGAGCCGTCGAGCACACTCACTCCATTCGCTAGTTTCCTTCTCCAGCTTGGTTGATGAGGTGCGAGAGGCTCAGAGGACAGATGAGTACATGAGAGAGGTCAGACAGAAGCTGACAGATGGTACCTTTGAAAGTCAGAAATACGATTCAGACTACATGATGAGATCTGATCAGATTAAGGGCCGATTATGCATACCACGAGGCAACACCGGATCTGAAAGACCGTTATACTTAGAGAATCACACTGTTCTTCAGTTTCCATCCATCCTGGAGCCTCTAAAATGTATAAAGACATAGAAGAGAGATCTGGTCGTTGGGGATGAAGACAGATGTTACCGAGTTCGTCTTGAGGTGTTCTCACATGCCAGAAGGTGAAATTCGAGCACCGACGACCGGGCGGAATGGTACAGTCGAGGCCAGTTCCGGAGTGGAAGTTCCATGATATTTCCAGGGACTTCGTAGTGGGCTTCTTCCACCTGCTAGGGGAGGTCTTCAACATGATAGGGGGGTGGTGGATCGCCTTAACCAAAGTAGCCCGATTCATACCGATGAAGGATACTTGGAAGGTGACAAATTAGCTGGTTATTGAGAAAGAAATCATGAGACATCACGGTATATACCAAAGACCATAGTGTCAGATAGAGATACCAGATTCTTTCGAGGTACTGGAGAGCTACCAAGAAGCGTTGGGTAAGAAACTCAAGCTGGTACCGCGGTTCCTCCTCAGTAGATGGTCAGACTGAGCGTACTATTCAGACAACTCGAGGACATGCTGAGAGCATGTGCCTTAGACTTCCAGGGCAGTTGGATGCCAGATTGCATCTGATATTTTCATACAACAACAGCTATCACGCCGATCAAGATGACAACCTTTTCAGCGTTGTATGGTACCATGTCGTACACCGCGCTGCTGCTGGATGAGTCGAGTGAGCGGTCATTATAGGACCAGAGTACTTTAGAACAAGTTAAGGCTGAAGTTCAGCAAATCAGGAGAACATGAAAAGCTGCCTCAAGATAGGCAGAAGTCGTATATGCTGATGTTCGACGAACGGACTGGAGTTCGCAGTGGGCGCGACAGGTATTTCTGCGAGTTTCACGATGAAGGGGGTATCAGGTTTGGGCAGAAGGGCAAATTAAGCCCGAAATTTGTTGGCTCTTATGAGATTACGGAGCGGGTGGGCAAGGTGCTTACAGGTTGAATTTACCTGCTGAGCTGGGAAAGTGCATGATTTTTTCATGTTTCACAGCTAAAGAAATGCATGCACCACCCCTCCCATGTGTTAGACCTGAGAGGTTGACTTGGGAACCAAATATGAGATCAGTGGAGACTCCTCAGAGAATCTTGGACTGTAAGACTGGGACACGCCACAAGTCAATGCGACAGGTGAAGGTTTTCTGGTCCTAACCAGGATGTCGAAGAGGCCACGTGGGAATTAGAGGATAAGATGAGGGCGAAGTACCCTTCTTTGTTTACCGACTAGATTGTCTGTATAGGGTACGGGGCGTACCCCTTTTTAAGGGGGGTGAGCTTCCTCGCTTTTGAGTTAGGAAACGATCATGTTTGTCGTTTGTTTGGTTGTTTAAGTGGAATTTGTGTAAGTTGCTACCCTTCGGTTTGTAAGTTTGAGTTATGTATACTATTTGTATTGTATTGAGATGACCTTTGAGTCTTGAGATGTGAGATGTGAAATAAGATGTGTTGTTAAGATTAAGAGAATTGTGTACCGCGAATGATTAAGCACATGTGCGAACTTTGAGGACAAAGTTCTTCTAAGGGGGGTAGATTGAAATACCCCAAACTTAGATATGGTGTTTAAATGATAAACTAAGATATAAGCGGGCTAAATAATGCCTTAGAAACATTTCTAATCAAAGAAAATATAAGGAATCACCAAAAGAGCAGTTTAAGCAAAAACGTGCTCTAAGCTTGGAGAGACATGGGAGAGTACCCAAATATTGTTCTATGACCTTAGTAATATCCTAATGGTCATTTTAAATCAATTACCAAAGAAAACCAAGCTTGAAAACTAGTTAAAACACAAAATGTGCTTTAAGGAGTCTTAAAGCACGTTTTAGAAAATGTCTTGTAAAGGAGTTTTGAATGGCTAAATGTCCATCATTACTCTTTAATTAACATGGGTACTATATAGTATCACATTGGAAGTCTATATCAATGGGAAATCAAAAATTTCACAACAATGTGCCTTGTTTTGTGAATAGTGAGATTAATTAAGCTAGTTTATAACATAAGTCTATATAAGTGAGACATTTGGTCAACAAAGACTTTAGTACCCTCATTATTAAAAGGGGGCCGGTTCTTATGAGGTGAGTCACCACTTACATGAGTCATTAAGCAAATAGAAAGCAAATAAGAGTTATAAAGTAAAAGCACTATTCACCTTTTACATAAATATTCACTTTATTAGTTTCTCTCCTCACCTCTTCATTCTCCTTTGTTTTCCCCACGGTTTGAGGCTCTCTTCCCTTCTCCATTCACGTAAAACTCAACCTCCATGAAAGCTCCATCCTTCCTTGGTTACATCTTGCTCATTTTAGCTCCAAATCCAAAACAAAATACATATTCTTCTTAGTTAGCTCAGCCTTCTTCCTATCTTTTCGAAATTGCAAGAGCTTGATTTGGTGCCAAGTCAAACCACCATTAGAGGAGGAAACTCAAGCTTGGAGACTTCATTGGCATCTCCATTCTCTTAAGGTAAAGAAAGTGTAAAAAGTCTAGGTTCCACCATTTTTCTTCACATGTCCGAAAATAGTACTCATGGGACGCCATGTATGCCTTGTTCTAGCTTCTTTTCTACTCTTCAAGGATTGAGGAGGTCCTTCTTGCTCATATCCAAAGCTTGTCTGAGAAACCAAGGTAAAACAATCACCTTAATACCTTAAAGCATATTTTTAACCTAGGGTTTGTTCCTTAGGGTTAATGTGTTATCTAGTACTCATTGGAGTCATTGGAAATTGGTTAGAACATTGGCAAGGAGATACACATTGGTGACCGAGATTGAACAAAGAAAAACCTAAGGAAGAAAGCTTTTTAAGCTTGTAAAAGAACAAGGTAAATTACTTACCTTAAGGGTTTTATTGTTTAAAGGGAATGGGATTTCGATATGTGATGAGTTTAGTAGAGAGTTTACATTAGAAAAGGGTTATATAAACCTAGGAGAAACAATGACATACTTGTGAACTTGTGACTAAGGAGCAAATGAGAAAAAGAGATAGTTTAAGAATATCAGGTGAAGTACAAGAAGCATTTTATTTCAATGGGAGCCTTGTTGTGTGTATTCGCAGGTCGAAGGCAAATATATGTGGAAATTCAGTGGTTAAGATTATTGTTATTTAAGGGCCTAAGTGCCAAGCATTTCAAGTTTAAGCACTATATAATGATGTGGTGTAGTTTTGGTGTAAATTGTGTGTTAAGGTGTTGTGAAGAGAATTTGAATGATATTGGTTGTTTGGGAGAAAAACTAAGTGTTTGGATGTATTATATACTAGAGAACCATGGCAAAATTTAAAGGAGAACTTAAGTGTTTGAGATGTTCTAAGGGAATTTAATGACTAAGGAAGTACTAGGATGTTCTAGAGGTGTCTTGATGAAAAAGGGTGAGATAAGGTGTTCTAATGACTTACAATGACTTAGGTATCACCATGAAGGATTTAGGAATCAAGAGAATGTATTTGAGTATTTAGGACTTAGGTAAGTGTTGGTGAACAATTAGGAAGGAAATAATGTGTTGATGGATGGAAGTTTAAGCTTGTGAAGGAACTTTAAGTAAATGCATAAAAGAGTTTTGGATGGTGAAAGATGCTTGGGAGATGATGTTATAGTGGTGAGGAAAACATTTGGCATAGTGGTTACATTAGGTATGAACCCCCACCTAGAAACCTAGAGGAAAACATTACAAGTGTTAGCATTATTACAAGGAATGCATAATGACTAATAAGGTGGATCTTGGTGAATGATTTAATGTGTTTAGAGGAGGGCTTAAGGTGTATTTGAGGTGCCCAAATTAGGTTATAACATATTAGGATATATGAGGAGAAGTTTGGAGTTGAAAAGAGAATTCAGAATTAAGTTTCTGGAGCCGACCGACCTTAGGACCGGACCTGCAAGGTCGGTCGAGCTCAGATTACACTACCGAGAAAGTCACTGGAACCGACCGAACTTGGGGACCGGACTTGCAAGTTCGGTCGGGCTTGTATTTTGTGAAGGAATTAAGTCTCTGGAATCGACCGAACATGGGACCGGACTTGGCAAGTTCGGTCGAGCTTAAATTTCCCACGGGGGAAACTCTCGGGAATGGACCGACCTTGGGACCGGACTTGCAAGGTCGGTCGGGGTAGAATTTTCAAACGGTGAAGTGTTCTGGAATGGACCGACCTTAGGTAAGGTCGGTCGGAAGTTCGGTCGAGCCTAAAAAAAAAATAAAAAAAAAAAAATTTTGAATTCTAAGAAGGGCAATGGGTAATAAGGTATGCCTTGGTGGGGTGGTAATGATTAGGACCCTAAGAACTTAAGAAATTAAGTTAAGATTAAGTATAATTTTAATGTTTAAAGTTAAGTTTGTGAGCTAAGTGGCAAAGACTTGAGAGGTTATTGAATGGGAATCCTTAGGGGACTAAGTGAGTTAAGTAAGGTGCAAATAACTAATGACCTAAAAATGAATGAATGTTTTAGGTTTGTGAATTGGGACCCCGAAGAAGATTAATCAAACAACGATCGACGGTGAACGGTACAATCCTTCTTGTGACCTGCTTGCTAACGAGATGTCCCTCGGCTTGTGTGCTATCTGTTTAAATGCTATGACTAAAACAAGATAAAGCATGCAACCGGTTATATTGTTCTCGTTGTGTTTGTGTTATCTTTACACTAACCCGCGAGACTTGAGATTGCTACTAACCAAGTTTAGTACTTACTGAGTTAAGTGTAAGAGTTAAGTTTGGTGGTTGTTGGTTAATGCCCGTTAAGGCTTAGCTAGCACATGATGATTAAGATTTCTACTAACTGGAACTTGAGTGAGGAAACCCGGGACCGATCTCCGGTCATGCATGCTAAGGAAAAAGGGGGACGGTATCTGAATCAGATCCGCCCTCCGCTTAAGGACTTGTCTTCGGACTTGTAGCCTAGGGCCGGTTGCCGGCTCAGCTACGCTGGACTCCCGTCCAGAGTAGGTGGCATTAAGATGGTGCGGTGGGATCACCTAAATCCCAGGTTCGAATTAAGCTACAACCAATCCCTTCCAGGAACGGTTTGTAAACTGAGATTAAGTTGAGATTAAGATTGAGTTTAAGGTAAGGTACTGAGATTAAGGAAATGAGGACTAAGGGAGGGGTTACTAACCCACTCGATAAGGGAACGCTTGAGTCGTTCATTGTTTGTGAACTATATATGTTCATCTGTGGTTATTGTTATTGCACTTCATATTATGCTTGTGTATGTAATCAATTTCCATGCTATCGACAATTAGTCGTCGTAGCCCCGTTAGCTTGGGGGCCATGAGAGGGTGTACCAGCATTCGTGCTGACCCCCTCGGGGGCTATTTTTACACTTGCAGGTAAGAGACCCATGAGGACGCACTACGAGAGTAGAAGCGGATAGACTTAGGGTGGGATGTTTATTTTGAGTTCGGGTTGCGCCTGTGCACCCGACTGTTTATATTAAACTGATGTAAGGTTGAGATTATGTTTAAGATACTTGTACTCAGTTGGTTGTGGTATTGTGGTTGGTGATGTTTTGAGTTGGATAAGTATTTTGGATAAGTGCTGTAAATGTTAAGGCTGGTATATTCTAACGATCAGACCGTGGCAAGGTCCAGGTGTTTATTATTTCCGCTGCGACGTATTCGATTAAGTGTTCAGTTTTGTGATAACCACGATTGGCTTTGGATGGGGTGTTACACATACAGAGTGCAGAGGCGTAAACGCTTGACAGTAAGTCACTTATGTGATAGGAAAGAATATTTCTGTGTGTCATCTCATACTTATACTCCGTGTCATTGCCTAACTATTTCCTCATAGCGGTCGCTTGTTGCGCACCGTATTCTTACTCATTGTACAACATTGTTTTTACTGACTCCGTTACTGTGGTAGTTTCTCTTTACTCACTGTTACTATCATTGGCACCATTTCTTATGGTGTGTATACGCTGAGGGTTTCCTAGTTCGTATATATGACGGTTGTCGAAGTATACCGCAATAATATTATCTTCCCATTGTGGGGATGTTCTATTTCAATTTAGGTTTCATGTGTAGGTTAGCATACCTCACATTACTTCCTCATTCATGATATAGTTTGCCAAATAACTCGGTTGACCGAGGATGAGGTAATTCATCGGGTTATAAGCTCTCTCGAGCGTTAGTCATATGTGGTGTTCAACGTGTATTCACATTGATTGTTTTGACAATTACTGTCCTCTCAAAGCTGAGCATTAGTTACAGGCTCTAGCTGTGTAGTTCCACTTGTATGCATATCACCGGGACATCCCAAGAACTCTAGGGGTTTTCTGGTCCCGTTCTCTAATTGAAGAGTATTTCATCACTGGTAGGTGAAAGTTCTTGTTGAGGGGTTGTCTCCACTCATAGATCTCATGACGAGGTTTATCATGTTGGTGTTTATACAACGGTTCACCACATGCTTGGGTGCATACGGAGTATGCTTGCTCCTTAAGTCGTGCTGGTTTGGAAATCTCCTTTCCTTATTCCATCGCCCCTTGGTAATATCTATATGCGTAGGCTTTTCTGTTATAATAGATGGAAGCCTTTCTAAGGGTTCGCATCTTCACCACATCGGTGGTCTTCGGTTAACGAGGGGTACCTTCCCTTGGGTTTCTCGTAGTGTCCAAATGTGGACTAGGCCAATGTTGGCATTATCCTGATTCTTATGCCTCTGTATTCTTATTGCTACCGAAGGCATGAGGGGTAATTAAACTCCGTCAACTGTATACTAGACTGGTGCTCTAGTGACAGTGATTCTGAGGTGGCTATTACTCCAAGCCACTCAGGATGTTGGGTTTGAACTGATGGTCCAGTTGTTGATTTCTTGTCATATGAGACAATATCTCTTTCAAGTCTTGTTATCATTTGGTACAGGTTTTGCAACCGTTTAAGCTTGTATAATGTATTTGGTTTACGGCTTCTGAGCCGTATTGCTGCAAGCTATGCTCTTGCAAGCTGCTTATACATGTTTCCACTCCATGTATACTGTCATAGGTTGGAGATATTATTGGGCTCCGTGGTAAGTCGTGACATCACGCTTCCGTCCATAGGAGGCCTTTTAGGCAAAATGGTATTAATAGGTGCCTCTCCGTACCTTAGGGTATTCCCTGTTAAGTGAAATCCCTTCGGTGTCCTAACCGAGTGTTCGTTTAGCTTCCGTGCTCATATCATTACACTTGTTCAACTGTTGTTAACTCAGACACCCTTCAAGGATCGCTCCTGGGTATTGGTAGTCATGCCGTTACATCCGGCTAATGTTTATAACATGTGTTGTCCTCTATACCGTCTTATGGTATTGTATTAAGCTATTCCCTTTAGCTTTATAACGTCTCCCGTCGTTGGGTAGACCGTTTATACTTGTTCCTTGCGTTTGAGACTAGGTTTAATATTCCCTTCAGTGATGGATTTTACTTTATGGTAATCTTGTGATTGCTCTTGGGAACTCTGTCCCGTCTGTTGAGCATTTTTGTGTTCACATTAGGCCTTTGCCTTACTGTGCTCAGTCTGGGTACCCTTCCCAGCTGTCAGGTGATCGCTTGAATTATTTGTGACATATCCAATGTCTATACTTACTAGTATGTGCTCTTTGCACCTTCTAGTTCTTATTCCTTATCTTCCGATGGATTCTCCGAGTTCCTTACACTTGTTCCTTAACTCAGTTTCCTTCTCCTTGATTGTCTGTGGTGTCTAGTTGTTCTGGTTAAAATTTACTCATGGTCCGTAGAACGGAGTTGACTACTTCCCATGTGTCGTACACTACATGTATACATACGTGGGGTACCATGTTGATACGTTACCACTTACCTAACTATATGTCAGGCCCGCAAGCTCCTTCGGAGTGCGGTTGTCCCACATCCCGTAATTGGGTACACTCATAGTGTTCGTCACACGCTGTTATACCCAAAATTTTGACCCCCTGGGTTAGGGTCTACGGGGTGCTGGTGTTGTGAGAGGCATTTAAATCAAGTAGTGAGGGATTCCGGCTCGATCGGCGCGTTCCATGGCATGGGGAACAGCTTTGTCATTTTCAGGGGCGTTTTGGTAATCTTTAAAGGCTCCTGAGACCTCTTATAAGCTTTCTCTCTCCTCCAAAGGATGCCCAAATCAGCTTGAAACGCTTTGATATTTTAACCCATGATAGAGGATGACATTCTAAGCATAATGGCGTTGGAATTTTGATTTTTCGAGTTTCTAATAATTTTCTAGCAATTTCTGACTGAATCTGACAAGAAATTCAATTTAAAAATATTCCAACATTTAAAAAATTCGGTTCCACTCAGAAAATTCATAATTCCATCCTTGACATGTGGTTAAAATTTCATAGCAAAATTCCTTTGGGAAGTCTTAATTAAAATATCAAAAAATCTTACTTTTACTAGATTTTCTTTATCTTTAAGAAAGTCTATATAAAGGATAGGTTTTTGGATAAAATCAGAACCTCATATGCTCAAGAACCCTAGAGAGTTAGAAAACACAGTCTCCTCTCTCTCTCTCACATTTTCCAACACCCGGCCACCCAAATCATACCGAAAATTTCCCGAAATCACCATCTAAACACGTTTTCCAATCCCCAAAGCACCAATAGTCATCAAAACCCCACAAAACACCACCAAAACGTAAAGAACAGCAGGAAAAACCAACAACCAGAAGCTTGGTTCGAAATCCTTTCGGGTCTGCCATCAACGAAGCACTCGACGAATCCCGGTGTGAAGAATCATCTTGAATTCGAAGGTAAAACAGGTTACTACTCTACTTTTCTAATTCCCCACGACCTTATTAGCTCTCTGTCAAATTTTGGGTTCAAACTAACCTTCGTACGCTTCTGTTGCTTGTGTTTTTTAAGCTTCTGTCCAATAACTTGTTTACCAAGTTTCGTGCTTAATTCGAATTCAAATTGAAAACTTTCAATCACTAATGTCTTGTACATCTTTCAGGCTACACACCCATAAAATTTGAGCCAAAAACACCTTCGGGAACAGCCTCAACGCCGCCGTCCGAGGGCGGTCCGCACCCACGGACGTCATGTCCGGGGTCCCGGACTCCCTGTCCGTAAGCTCGGACGCCCACGGACGGCGGCGGGATTTTTAAATTTTAAAAATTTAGGTTTTCTAATAATGTTCGGGCCCACGGACAGCCTGTCCGTGGCCCCGGACTTTACAATTTTCTGTTTTCTGTTTAATTCGACATTTATTTTCACATAGGTTAACTGGGGTCCGTAGTCTCGGACATTAGGTCCGTGGCTACGGACGGAAACAAAATTTGACCTAATTCTGCCTCCGAAACCCTAGTTTAGGTAATTTTAATTTCCACTTTAATTTTCTGTCAAAAAACGTTAAAAATAAAAAAAAACAGAAGCGCGCACCTAGGTTAAAAACAACTTTGTAGAAAGCCGTAATTGAACCAAGTAGAGGAAAAACGACCTAGGAAGGGTAATGAAAGTAATTTGAACCCTAATTAAGTCGAATATCAAGCCCCCGAACCCGAACTCTCCTTTCCTAATTTGATCTAGGTTAAAATTAGGTGGCGACTCATAATAGGTTCCAGTGAGCTAGCTTAGGTTTTAATAATTATTGTTATATGACATAGTTATTAATCTTAGGCTATAAGTGGACCTAAAACCCGATTAGATCCCAATCAATTTAATCAACATGAGATAGGGTTTAAAATCGAGGCTCACAGACTGGCGACTCTGCTGGGGACAACTTCTTAATATTAACTTGTTTAATTTTAGGAAAGAGGGCTTAACTTGAAAATGTTTATTTTTGGCTTTATTTACTCTGTTTGTTTACTTTCATGCGCACTTTAATTTCTGCACCCTTGCATCATATGAGAGCGAGGGTCCACGCAAACCAATTTCACCCCGGGACCCGTTTGGGGTCCCCTGTCAGGGACTCACACCTTTTAGGTGATGTGAATAATGGGGGAAAAGAGGAGGGTGTCGTCTAACCACACCCCCTTAATACCTGGGCCTTAGCCCCAAGCATTTTCCTGGTAGTACCCTTACCTAGACCATTGTTTGGTCAGTCAAAGACCCGACCGTAGACGCACGCCTTTAGGTGATGTGAAAAAAGTGGGGAAGCCCAAAGAGAATTGCGTGCAAGCCCTATTCCTTTGTGGTGACCTGGCTAGCAGCACCCCAAGCACCTCTCCGGATTGACCCGTACCCGTTGGACTGAGTCATTTTGTGAGGACATTTGTGCATGCGTTCTTTCTCCCGGGCCTCAGGCCCAATGTCTATATCGATCCATCAATCTCCCCCCAGCCCAAATGAAACACTTGAGGATTTCAGTTGCCCAGATGCCTTTACCTCCACGAAATCACCCTCTCAGAATAAGCTCAAAGGCTCCCATTAGGATTGCTGGCCCATTTCGCGTGCCAAAAATCTCCAGCCCGCTGGGCTTGAGAGGTCCAAAAAAAGAGTCCTGTAATTAGAACATAAGGGTCCTCAGAGGAAAAATCTTTCCATGTCATTGAAAGCCTGTGCCTGACGGTTTTCACCCTATGTTCTGAAACAGAAAGAAGGCAAGATTTCAGAAAGGCGCTGGGACAGAAGTTCCGGACGTTTGACCCGACTGCCTACTCCTCTTCCACCATTCCGGCCCGAAGTAGACTCCAGCTCATCTGACATGTCGGTCCAGGCGCATGACGATATCTCTCAGGAGGATCAGCTAGCAGGGGGGGAAACCAGAACACTTCTGTTGAAGAGCTCATGAAAAACTTTGATTTGAAACACCAGGAAGCAATCCAGGCACTCGAGAATAAGTATGTGGACACAATCGCCAAGCTAGAAGATAAGTTGGCCGTATTGGAAACGACAGCCCTAAGCAGGACCACTGGGGGTCCAACGGGGGAGCAGGATCAAATAGCCAGCCTGGTACAGAAACATCAAGCTGCCATTGAAGCCCTGGAGGCACGGCATACGGCGGCAACAGTTGAGCTCCATGAGAAAATAGGATCCTTGGAGGCAGCAAGACGAGAAGGACCACTGCAAGGATTTGTCAACCCTTTATACGGCATGGACAATACCTCCTTGGAGGGACATGACACCCATGTTGGCTACGGAGGTGGTGCTCCCGGGAACCAGTTAGCTGCTGAAGTTCAGAGGGCTCTGAGGTGCATTGAGCGCATGGAAAAGGTTGGTAAACCTGCTGGCTTTGACTACCTCTCCATGGGATCCTATCCAGACGTTGAGCTACCCGCGAAGCTGAAGCTCCCCACTTTGGCTCTCTACAAGGGCTCGACCGATCCCCAGATCCATTTGGCGATGTTTGATCGAGAGATGTCTATCCTGAGGCTCAATGATATGCAAAAGGCCAAGGTTTTTGCCTGGTACCTAGATGAGATTCCTCAACGATGGTACCTAACTCAAAGAATGAACATCAAGACATACGAGGAAATATGTGAAGCCTTCCTTACTCACTTTGAGTATGCTAAAAACTTGGAAATCACCTGGTCTGACCTTGCCAGCACGCGTCAAACGGGAAGTGAGTCCATGTCCGACTTTATAAAGCGGTGGAGAAGGAAGACAGCAGGCATGCCCACAAGGATGGAAGAGCAGGAGCAAATTCGCATGATTGTTGAGAACATGCAAAAATAGTACAATGATGAATTAAAGTATATGTACTTTCCAAGTTTTGATATGCTCATGGGCCAGGTAGGAGTTTTGGAGGAGAAGATCCACAAGGGGGACTTAAAGCTTGGATATCCCCGAGGATCCGGAAGTAATTCAAAGTTCCCGAAATCTGAACCAGCAAAAGCCTCCTACCCGACCGCAGCTTACGCACAGAGCGCACCGCAGAGGTACACGGGACAGTACGAGGTGAATGCAGTCCAGCAGCCAAGGGAACAGGGGAGGAACTATCGAGCGGTACCACCTCCAAGACCGGATTTCAATCAGCGAGAATTCACAGATATCGGTTGGCCTTTGAGTCATGCTCTGAAAAAGCTCCAGGAGAAGAACATCTTACAGCCTCTTCCGCCCCGACCAGGAGTCACCCGTTTGGGCAGGAGCCTAAATCAGTTCTGTCTCTATCATCAGTTACCAGGTCACGACACCGATCATTGCAGGGCCCTACAGCATAGGATCCAAGACCTGATTGACCAGGGACTTCAGTTCTCAGAGCGCGGGAATATCTTCGGGAATCCTATGCCCGAACACCGCTAGGAATCTTTGTTATTTTTCTTTTCTCTTCAGTTGTTCTGCGTAGCTTCTTCCTTTTTCTTTCTTTCTTTTCAGTTACTTTTCTTTCTTTAGTTAGTTCATTTGTCTTTTCCATTTGGTTAGTACTTAATGTCAACGTTTCTCCTTTCGGTTATTAATAAAATTCCTTCTTTGCACATGTTATTTTATATGCTTGGATTAATGTTTGTACATTTGTTCTCGCGCCAAAAAAAAATGAAAAAAAAACTGAAAATCGGAAAAGTAAGAAAGATCTCTCACTCATGAAGCATGTTTGTAGGCATCAAAAAGCAAAACCTTTGTCTTTCACAAAGCCCCTTGTACAAAGCCACCTTCCCATCCATACACCATTTTTGCCATTTCACCAGACACATAAAAACAAAATTGTGGCCACAAAAAGAAAAAGAATCATCTGTCACCTCTTCACAAGAGTACCCCATCACCACTCACCATTACACATATAGCCACCACCCTCCACAAATAACTTGGGTATTCAAAAGGCTTGTCAAAAAACCCCGCAACAATACTGGGGGCAATCTGAGTTAAGGAATGATAATGTTTATTTTTTTTAAATGTGCAACAAGTCTCTGAGTGTACACTTCGCGAGGATCTTGAGCGGTAAAACCAAGAGCGAAAGAGCGTGTCATTTTTACACGACTCCAGAGAGGTCACATTCAAAGGTGAGGTAAACGGCATGACTTCGACCGAAGGAGATATTTGTAAATTTTTAAACCTGTGAAAAGTAACAAAGAACAGATACACAACTACCAGGGATGACGAAGCACCTAGGCACAGCACCACACAGCCAAAAGCTTGTAACCCTGACATTACACCCTAGGCACCCCGCTGAGTTTTTCATATATGACCTCTTTCACAATATTACAAGATCCACAAACAAGCTAGCCAATGATGAATAACCGACCGGTGACCAAAGGAAGCAAGGAGCCCGACTTGAGCAACAACTTCACAAGTCCAAAGAAGCAAAAGCTGCTACCAGCGTGACGAAGCGATCCGCAAATGGTCCCAAAGTGACACAGGATCCAAATGAGCTAACATCAAAAACACTCTCAAAGTTCAAAACCGGGAAACACAAGAACCCCGAAGGAAAGGAGATTCAAAGAAAGGCAAACCTGAAAAGCCTCAAAGAAACCCAGAATCGGAAAAAAGAAAGAAGATGCAAGGAACAATCCAAAAGTTCCAAGCCCCAAGTTCACAAGCGAAGTCATCACGAAGTAGCCAAACGACTTCAGGGCAAAGAAGACAAGTCCGAGAGACGGTGCAAGTTGCAGATTTGGTCACCCTTATAGCTCCACATATCCTAATCGTTCCTCCATTGTCCTGTTATCATTCATCACACCCCATAGCCACGTTATAAGCTTAAAAGACTTCCGACTTAGTAGTTGTGTATCCAATCGAGTGAAAGTAACAGGTTGAACACGTAAATCTAACAAATGTCAAATTCAATGGTTGAGAAGTTGTGACCGTAAGTGAGAAACGAGTGCAAACACCAAACACGTCGAGTGTAGGTTAGGAAGCACCACATCAAAACATAAGCCTTGACCCTGTGAGGACGAGACTTGTTCGCACGTTTAGCCAAAGAAAATACTGGGGGCAATCGATCGTTCCGATCGATCGCCATGAACTCTAACTCAGATTGCCTTAAGAAAGAATACTAGGGGCAATTGTTGGTTCCAACAATTGCAACAGCAACACCGATTGAGGCCCAAAAGTCCAGAGCCCGAAGGTTCAAACCATCCAAACATCCCACAGGCCCGTCCTAAGCCCTTCCTCCACATCAAATTCCCACAGGCCCGTCCTAAGCCCTACCTTCACACCCAAAAATCCGTAGGCCCATCTTGAGCCCTACCATCTCCAGATTTGACATAAACCCTAATCCTTCTACATCCATTTAGATCCATCATACATTTTACTCACTTTCACCTAGTTGCATACCCTTAGGCTCGTCATAAGACCTAGTTGCATACCCTTAGGCTCGTCATAAGACCTAGATCCATCCTTTAGGCTCATCATAAGACCTAGTTGCATACCCTTAGGCTCGTCATAAGACCTAGATCCATCCTTTAGGCTCGTCATAAGACCTAGTTGCATACCCTTAGGCTCGTCATAAGACCTAGATCCAACCCTTAGGCTCGTCATAAGACCTAGATCCAACCCTTAGGCTCGTCATAAGACCTAGTTGCATTCCCTTAGGCTCGTAGTAAGACCTAGCTACCCTTTAGCTTACCCGCTCTTATCAAACATTGCATTCATCACATTCATATAGGCTCGTCATAAGACCTAGTTGCATTATCCAGGCGCGTCACAAGACCAGGCGACAGAAAAGTTGGCGAGGTGATGGCAATAAATCCTCCTTTTGCGATGTCAACTTATTTTCAGGATCAACGAATGGTGGGCAAAGGCAATAAGTCCCCAAGGTTTTTACCAGGAGTTATCCCTGCACACCGGCTTGGGGGGCGATGGCAATAAGTCCACATTGGGTCCCAGCCAGGAGCATTGGCATGGGTTTCGGTCCCCAGAATCCGAGCATCATCAGCATCATCAGCATTATCATCAGCATCATCAACATCAACATCATCAACATCATCACACATCACAACATCATCAGCATCATTAGCATCATCAACATTTCAGCATTCTTGCATTTGCATACCACCCAGTTATCATCATTAGGTAGTCAACGCCTTAGAATCGCTTGACATTATCTCATTTCCACATTTTAGGTTGTCAACGCCTTAGAATCGCTTGACATTACTTCATCTCATTTCCACATTTTAGGTTGTCAACGCCTTAGAATAGCTTGACATCATCTCATTCGTCACAGGCAGTCAACACCTTAGAATAGTTTGACATCATATCATCATTATAGGTAGTCAACGCCTTAGAATTGCTTGACATTACTTCATTTTACTTATAGGTAGTCAACGCCTTAGAATCGCTTGGCATCGCATCATTTCATGTATTATAGGTAGTCAACGCCTTAGAACCGCTTGACATTATTCCGTTTTCGTCACCTAGGTAGTCAGCGCCTTAGAATAGCTTGACACATTTTCACTTATAGGTGGTCAGCACCTTAGAATAGCTCGACTGCGTTTTTGTTGCTTAGGTAGTCAGCGCCTCCGAATAGCTGCACGCAATCAACGCGGTTTCGCACAACATGGAGAATTTTGTGAGTCCAAAATTTGGGGCATCACTCAAGCATCAACCAGACTTTTCACATCCACTACAAAGTCTAGTTGACGGGGGGCAATCTATTATACCCAAAATTTTGACCCCCTGGGTTAGGGTCTACGGGGTGCTGGTGTTGTGAGAGGCATTTTAATCAAGTAGTGAGGGATTCCGGCTCGATCGGCGCGTTCCATGGCATGGGGAACAACTTTGTCATTTTCAGGGGCTTTTGGTAATCTTTAAAGGCTCCTGAGACCTCCTATAAGCTTTCTCTCTCCTCTCAAAGGATGCCCAAATCAGCTTGAAACGCTTTGATATTTTAACCCACGATAGAGGATGACATTCTAAGCATAATGGCGTTGGAATTTTGATTTTTCGAGTTTCCAATAATTTTCTAGCAATTTCTGACTGAATCTGACAAGAAATTCAATTTAAAAATATTCCAACATTTAAAAAATTCGGTTCCACTTCAGAAAATTCATAATTTCCATCCTTGACATGTGGTTAAAATTTCATAGCAAAATTCCTTTGGGAAGTCACTTAATTAAAATATCAAAAAATCTTACTTTTACTAGATTTTCTTTATCTTTAAGAAAGTCTATATAAATGATAGGTTTTTGGATAAAATCAGAACCTCATATGCTCAAGAACCCTAGAGAGTTAGAAAACACAGCCTCCTCTCTCTCTCTCACGTTTTCCAACACCCGGCCCCCAAATCATACCAAAATCCCCGAATCACCATCTAAACACGTTTTCCAATCCCCAAAGCACCAATAGTCATCAAAACCCCACAAAAACACCACCAAAACGTGAAGAACAGCAGGAAAAACCAACAACCAGAAGCTTGGTTCGAAATCCTTTCGGGTCTGCCATCAACGAAGCACTCGATGAATCCCGGTGTGAAGAATCATCTTGAATTCGAAGGTAAAACAGGTTACAACTCTACTTTTCTAATTCCCCACGACCTTATTAGCTCTCTGTCAAATTTTGGGTTCAAACTAACCTTCGTACGCTTCTGTATTGCTGTTTGTTTAAGCTTCTGTCCAATAACTTGTTTACCAAGTTTCGTGCTTAATTCGAATTCAAATTGAAAACTTTCAATCACTAACGTCTTGTACATCTTTCAGGCTACACACCCATAAAATTTGAGCCAAAAACACCTTCGGGAACAGCCTCAACGCCGCCGTCCGAGGGCGGTCCGCACCCACGGACGTCATGTCCGGGGTCCCGGACTCCCTGTCCGTAAGCTCGGACGCCCACGGACGGCGGCGGGATTTTTTAAATTTTAAAAATTTAGGTTTTCTAATGTCCGGGCCCACGGACAGCCTGTCCGTGGCCCCGGACTTTACAATTTTCTGTTTACTGTTTAATTCGACTTTTATTTTCACATAGGTTAACTGGGTCCATGGTCTCGGACATTAGGTCCGTGGCTACGGACGGAAACAAATTTGACCTAATTCTGCCTCCGAAACCCTAGTTTGGTAATTTTAATTTCCACTTTAATTTTCTGTCAAAAAACGTTAAAAATAAAAAAAACAGAAGCGTGCACCTAGGTTAAAAACCACTTTGTAGAAAGCCGTAATTGAACCAAGTAGAGGAAAAACGACCTAGGAAGGGTAATGAAAGTAATTTGAACCCTAATTAAGTCGAATATCAAGCCCCCGAACCCGAACTCTCCTTTCCTATTTGATCTAGGTTAAATTAGGTGGCGACTCATAATAGGTTCCAGTGAGCTAGCGTAGGTTTTAATAATTATTGTTATATGACATAGTTATTAATCTTAGGCTATAAGTGGACCTAAAACCCGATTAGATCCCAATCAAGTTAATCCACATAGGATAGGGTTTAAAATCGAGGCTCACACACGCCTAGGTGAAGCGTTCTATTATCAACTCCTCTTGTATCATTTCATGATACTCACCGTAATGCTGTTGGTTTGGTTTTAAAATCCAAGGTTTTAAAAGAAGGTTTGTGGTTTTGAAAGAAAACTTGGTTTAAAAATAATGGTTCGGTGTTAAAAGATGTTCTTCATGGCATAGCCATGTTGAGGTCTTGACCAAGTCCAGCTTCTTGCTGACCGGTACGTCCTTAATACAAGGGTCAGGCCATTAGGCCTTTCCAAGGTTCCATTCTTCCTGTTTTTAGGATACGTGATCCGTTAGTCGCCTCTTTGCGGTCTCAGTACATTACTATGTGCTTGTGGTGTATTAGTGTTCCTCTACATGCTCCTGTCCTTACTGCACTTGCCGTGGCAAGTGTGTGGTACTGTTGGTTTTTGGTTAAACTTATACCGGTCTTGGTATGGTTTCCACTTGTATTTGTTAGTCTTGTTGACTCTTCCCTCGATCTTATTGATCTATAATAGGTATACTTGATCCCTTAGGTAGCTTCTTGGTGGTCTAGACATGGCTGTCGTAGATCTGGGTACTTCTCCAATCCTTAGAGATTCCCACTCTATTTGTCTTGTGTTGTTCCTTGTGACTCGTTCCCACACATTTGTGGTGGTTACTGAGCCTACCTCGTTTAGGCACTACTCTTGTAGTCCTATTGGATTATATCTCATGGTTGTTCTTGTAATTGTCTGAGCTATATTGGCCAGGTATTGCAACCTTAATGGCGTTGTAGTTTGGAGTTAACCGCTTCCGACTATGTCCTTAGTCAGTTAGCGTACCGTTGGTGGTATTATTCAAGTACTACTATCCCGTAGACTTGTGTCTCGGGTTCTGTTATTACTCCCTTTTTCCATTTCGTCGCACGGTTAGTGCTTCTTTCCTGCTGCTGGTTGACTAGCTAGGTCTCGCGACTGCTAAGCACGTCGCCCCATGCTGTTGTAAGTTGTAGTCTCCTTATGGTTGGAGTGCTCATTCAACCGCTGTTGAGTGCGGGTATTGTTGTTTAGCCGGGATCTATCTCCGGGTCTTCCACTCCTTGGAACTTACCATATATCGGTTCTTGTTACTGTGTGGTTGCTTCACAACTGCCATATCGGGTTTCCCCGAGTATGAGAGGACTTTCCTTCTCTCTGGCGTCCTTTCCCAAGTTATACAATGGGGTTCACGGCGGGCGGGACTGGTATTGTAGGTATCAGGTACTCACCGGTAGTTCCTAACTAGCATATCTAATGCTAACTCTCAGCCCTTAGCCCTAAGCTTCTAATTCCTAACTCGGTGTTCCTAAACTCGGTATTTCCAGTCATCAGAGCGACACTTCGCTCTGATACCACTTTTGTAACACCCCTACCATTAATACAATGCTTACCGTCCAATCTCCTTACACATCAGATACACGCAGCGGATACATACTTACATACAGTGGGTGATACAATGCCGTTAGTCACCCACGTGACTAACAAGGCTACTTCTTCTACATACAGCATCGGTCTGATGGACCGGAATCCCGAGTACTACACATCTATAATACATACCCCATTCATCAATCAAGTACAATAATGCTCCATTCAATACTTACTCCTCTATAATCCATACAATACAATATACTTAACCGAGTCTACTAGGATCCTTATACAATTATAATATCTCTTCCAAGTTCATACATACTCACTAAGAGTCTACATCTACCCATTCCTCACAACTACTTACTTTCTAAGTACAAGGTTGTGCCACCGGTCTCTTACCTTGACCACACCCGCTTCGGGTACCCATTACCGAACTTAATCGAGGGAAAGTTTATCCACTGTTGTATCTTTATCAACTGCCCTTGGTTTTACTGGTTTGGTTTAGAAGAAGGTTAAAAAGAAGTATTGGTTTGAAAGAAAATTTTGTTTTGAAAAGGAAAGAGTTTGAATAAATCTGGGTTGAAAGAAAAATTCTCATGGTTTCACAACATCTTCTTACCTTAACCAAGTCTAGCTTCTTGCTGACTGATATACTTACTATTACAGAGGTTAGGCTAACAGGCCCTTCCACTGTTATGACGATCACATTTAACTTTATGGTACTTTACCAAGTACTTGTAGTGGTTATAAATTTCCCGAACAGCCCTGTTATAGCAGCACTTGCTATAGCAGGTGCGTCATGCTAACTGGCTATCTGTTAAGCACACATACTGGTTGCGGTATTGTTTTTTTTTTTACCCGCACTGTCATCAGTGGCCTTGTTGGCCCTCACTGATCTTACTGTCTTGATAATAACTCCTCTAGGTGACTTCTCACTGTCTTCACATGATAATCATCAACTAGGGTGTTTCCCATTCTGGGAGACCCCCTTTTCTTTTGTATTGTTTCGTCTTCGTAGCCCGTTCCACGTATTTGTCATGGTTACTGAGACTTCTCTCTTGTTTGGGCACTACGTTGTAGTTCCTTTGTCGGTTGGTATACCGTTGGTGTATTATCTATCAACTGTGGTCCCGTAGACACTCGTCCTGGGTTTCACTAATCCACTTCTTGCCTGTTGCACGGTCGGTGCGTTGCAAGCTGGTTATTCTCGACTGCTCGGCATGTCGACCCAGGTTGCCGGAAATTCTATTCTCTTTTACACAAAATTCCTCATTCTTCGCTATTTAATGCGGTCAACATTGTCCAGATGGAAACCGTCTCCGGGATTCCCAGTTTTCAGGATCTACCGTATGACAGGTTCTCCCGTACTCTAAAGGTATTTAATAACAGCCAGATCGGGTATTCCCGAGTAAGAGTGGACTTCCATCTCTCTGGCGTTGTTTCCCAAGTTATATAACAGGGATTGTGGAGGGCGGGAAGGATATAGTAGGTTTCCAGTACACGCTGGTAATTCCAAACTGGTGTATCTCTCACGCTATCACTCAACCCTTAACCCAAGGTACTAAAATCCTAACTCGGTACTTCCTAAGCTCGGTAATTCAGTCATCAGAGCGATACTTCGCTCTGATACCACTTTTTGTAACACCCCATCCAACAACAACCACATAACAACATCCTGCAGCGGAAAACATACTACTTACATTACTTAACTCGTTGGTGTTACACGCCGTTAACCACCCACGTGGCCAACAAGGCTATTACATAAACATTGTACCGTCTGATGGACTAGATTCCCGAGCGTCTACTACATTATTATCCATTTCCATTAACAACAAAACATAACTTCCAAATGTACCGAGTATTCACAAACTGATGCCGATAACAATTTCGATCCTACTACACCTACTGCATATATACAACTTAAGTGATTACCCATGTACAATGACTACCTCGTCCTACTCTCGAACGCTTCCAGCTCTTGTACCTGAAATAGGAAAAGAGAGAAAGGGTGGCCCCCAAGGGCTCAGCACTTTGCTGGTATGGTAATCCGCAGCCCACATGCTACCGGGCCACGCACAACTAATTGTCGTCTTAGCATGCTGTTGATTTATTTGAATCATGGCATGTAAAAAAACACACAACACGAATCATTCCGCCTCAATGGGCTCAACAACAGATGACATATCCACACTTGATAAGTCACTCATGGTATTCATTACCCCTAGAGTGTCTCCTCTAATTGAGCTATTCCTTAATAGACGACAACTACCCATTAATCGGGTTACTTAAACGCCTCTTATCACAAACTGGGGATTCATATCATGATCCACATACTCCACAATTTACAACGTATAACATACATCACATAACACACATAACAACACTTTTCACGTTCAACGTGTACATAATAACATCGCAATAGATGCATCATAACAACCATACATAACATAACGGGTACGGTTCCCTTTATGAACGGGCCAAAACATAGTCGTTCACTTGTAGCCTAGATAATGTTGCCAGTCTCATGATAAGCTCGTACATACTCGTTACCGTCTCGTTAAATGAACGGGTAACTTAACACAAGGGTGTCTCGGATATAGTGATCCAAGCACACCGAAACAAACATAACTAGTATGCCCCTGTGGCCCGACGTGAGTAGTAATAGCCTTGGTTAAGCTAAAGGGAAGGTTGGAAACCAAATTGGAAAAACCATAAATACGGAGAGGATCGAACCTGATATGACAACGACCCCCATACTCACACGCGTGGCCGGAACAGACCGGACTCCTCACTTCCCCCGTTAGCACTTGTCAGAAGTTCATCATTGAACTTAGTTAAACAATCACAACATTGGGTTAAGTCTTGTTAGACACACACAAGGGAAGGGAGAGTCATACATTACACACAAAACATCACTAACTAACCACGCATAGCCGTGGTTAGAACGTTCCTTAGGTCGGAAACGTTACACCGGATACCGTTCTCCTACGTTTACCTAATAGTGGTTAACTAGCCCTTCAAGCGCATTCGAGGTTACCGGTATCGGCACGTAAACATACAACAACAATAACGACTGTAAAACTCGTTTCATGATTTATCTTATAACATGGCAAACACACAGAAAACACATTGGCATACAAGCCGGTGTAATCCGGTAGGACACAGGGTTGCAAGAAAACCATACCTGTCACCGGAGTCCACTTTACCACGTCCACTTATGTTCCTCGAGCAATTCTCGAACAACTGATAACATTACATGTACTTTTATTAACATCGGGGTAGCATGATTATTTAATGTCTAATGCTTATAACTTTTCCCCGTTAACTTAGTTACATAACTTCACTTTTACTTGTTTTACTTTTACATTTTAATACATCTTTTCCCCCACTAAATTGTCATTATAACTCACCTAACATGTCTTAAATAACCTTATAACATCATTACCAATCAATCCCCATCATTACATATCAGTTTATAACCTTAAACAATGTTTTTGGTCCGACCGACCTTACCGACCGACCTTGCACAAGGTCGGTCCATTCCAGAACACATTACTGTCAAAATTTCAACTCCGACCGACCTTGTAAGTTCGGTCGCATGTTCGGTCCATTCCCGAGAGTTTCTTCCCTTTGAAAATTCAGGCTCGACCGAACTTGCCAAGTCCGGTCCCATGTTCGGTCGATTCCAGAAACTTAATTCGTACACAAAATACAAGCCCGAACGACCTTGCAAGTCCGGTCCCCAAGGTCGGTCCGTTCCAGAAACTAATTCTCGCAGGGTAAACTGGGCTCGACCGACCTTGTCAAGTTCGGTCGCAAGGTCGGTCTGCTCCAAACCTTTATTTTTCCATTGCCCATTTAACTCCAAACTTCTTCAAAGGCCTCCTAATGTTTTCTAACATCATTTGGTACACTTATGTCCTCATACAACATCCATGAAACTCATTACCTATCACCTTAAACACTTACTCATTTCATACCGAAATTCCTAACACTTATGTTATTTCCTCCTTTGTTTTCCAAGTTGTGTTTCACCAATAATGACCACTATACCAAGGTGTTTCCTCTACACCATAACATCATCTCTCAAACTTCTTTTCTTACTAACTAAATCTCCTTTTTCACATCTTACCTAAACATCATTTCTTCCTTGTACACCAACATTCCTAAACCTTAAACAAACTTCTTCAAGACTTTATTACATCCCAAAACACTCATTGAATTCCTAGAACTTCCAAGATAATACCAAAGTCCTTGTATCACTCTAAATCACCTTAATACATGCTTTCTTCCCTAGCAAAACACTTGTTCACCTTTAACACTTCCTAGTTCACCAAAACTTGTTTAAATCACTTAGAACTTCTTACACATTCTCCAAATTTTGCCATAGCTTCTCTTGTATATACTCACATCTAACACTTAGGTTTTTACCTTATTTCATTCAAGAACACCTAAAATCCATCAAGAGTATTCTCACACACATAACTTCACCAAATTTACACTACATCACAATATAGTGCATAAACTTAATTGCTTGGCACTTAGGCCCTTAAATAACATGGCTCTTAGGCCCTTAAGATGCATAAATCATAAACACTGAATTTCCCACATTGTATTTGCCTTTGACCTGCAAATACACTCGACAATACATATGCCTTTTACTAAGCCCTTGAGAGCATTCTCCTAAGTCATTTTCCCTTGGCTCCTTAAATCATTTTATTAAACAAATCAAGCTCATTTTCCTAAGGCATTTAAACTACATTGAGATAGTTTGTTTACCTCTTTTTCCTCACAAACTTCTTTCTTGTTTCCTTGTAAAACCGATAAGGATGTTTGATTGTTTGTCAACTTCTAAACAATGTACAAATAATAGAATGAGTATTCAAGCATTATGCTTCATCTCATTGCAAACCCTAGGCACATATATTGTCTTAACACATTAAGGTAATTGTTTTACCTTGGAATTGGAAGAGAGCTTGAATAAGTATCAAGAGAGGACTCCTCCTAGCCCTTGGAAGATTCAAATGGAGCTAAAACAAAGCAAGGTAAATACACCATTAATGGTGATTTTCGGTCAACATAAAAACATGGAGGAAACATGGATTTTCTTTGGGTTTCCTTACCTTGAAGCAGAGGAGAACAACAAGGTGTGAAAATATGAGCTCAAACTCCTTCAATGGTGAATCTCCATGGCACCAAAATTGAGTTCTTGAAGATTTGAAAAGAGGGAAATGAAGAGCTTGCTCTAACTAAGACAAAGGTAGTCTTGAAATTGATTTTGGAGCATGGAATCATAAGTTACAAGTGAAAGAAGATGAAGAATGAGATGGGGCTGTAGCAAACCGAGAATGGAGCTTGGGAGAGATGAAGAACCGTGTGAAATGAGAAGGAAGAAGAGAATGAGAAGGTAAGTTTGCTTTTGGAAGATATTATGTAATAAAGCAAATAGTAACTTGCTTTATCATTAGTTATTTGTTTTATTAACTTACAAGGTGATGACTCACCTCATAAAAACCGGCCCCCATTAGTAGTCTAGGGGTATAATAGTCTTTGTTGACCAATTTAATTACTTATAACAACATATGTTACAAACTAGCTTATTTTAGTTACTATTCACTAAAACAAGGCACATAGATGTGAACTTTTTGATTTCCCATTGATATAGACTTCCAAATGTGATACTATATAGTACACATGTTAATTAAAGAGTAATTATGTACATTTATCCACTCAAAACTCATTTACAAGACAATTTTTCAAAAACGTGCTTTAAGACTCCTTAAAGCACTTTTTGTGTTTTAACTTGTTTTCAAGCTTGGTTTTCTTTGGTAATTGATTTAATATGTTCATTAACTTATTTATAAGGTATAGGTATGACCATTAGGTCTTATACAAATTTATCCCAAGCTTAGAGCACATTTTTGCTCTTATTGACTTTAAGGTATTTGTTTTTTGTGTTTTGTTTGGTTTAACTGTCTACCAAAGTTTCCTAAGGACTTAATTAGCCTTATTAAATCATAATTGAATATTATTAAGTCTTGGTAGGCTCTTTGGGTCCTAACCAAGTTCACTCATAGCTTAGAGAATGTTTTTGCTCAAACTGCATCTTAGTGCTTTATTGCATTTTGCTATGGTTTAAATTGTTCACTGATGTTTCTAAGGCACTTTTTAGCCTTTACATACCATAGTTTAATATTTAAACCACATATCAGGGTTTGGGGTATTTCAGGGATGCTACCCATTTAAGGGATTTGGGCCGCGGACCAGTTTAAGAGTCAGGAATCGGATCCAACCTCTTGTGTCTCCTCATCCTCACGCGTGGCTGAAGCTATATCGGACTTCTACTCATTCCAGTTTACTCACTTAAGTTAGGAGTTAGGTAGTTAGGAATTAGCAAAAGTCATTCATACAAGCCACATACACAATTACAATGCTCAATACTCATTTATACAAAATACAATACAATACTTAAGTACAATACAAGATTCGAATACCATTCATCATCATTCATACATTTCATGAATTATACAAACTAGTGTTCAAGACAATAAATATCAAGAACAACATAAGTCAAGCACAGGTAAGCGCAATATAGTCCGATTCATGCATTTATCTTATTTAGGTGATCAAATAAGCACACAAATCGGGGTAACCAGATTAGGATACAGGGCATGAAGAAATCATACCTTTCACCGTTGGTTTACTTTATCAGGTGTTCCCTTGCTCCATAGTTCCTTATTTGTTCCTCGAGTCTTAGTCTCGAACCCATGACTACATGCCAAATGGTTCAATCAATTCTAAGCATTACAATACATTCATAGCTACTACTCCCGTGCTTACCCCATTATCCCATTGCTTTGGTTTAACTCAACGTTCTTATACTTCCCACTTCTTAACTAATCCTCTTACTTGTTTCCCATTTACATACCTATTTCTTTACCATTAGTGTTACATTAATGGTGTATTACTAAGTCCCATATATATATGTACATATCTATATATATACATACAGATGATTACTATGTTACTATTATTATTATTATTATTATTATTTTATTTTTTTTTATATAAGTTAGGGCCATCCGACCCACCGTCCGACCCAACCTATGGGTCGGACCGTTCCAGTAAGTTTCGGTTCTGTTGTCCAGACTCCGTCCGACCCACTGTCCGACCCAGACTCTGGGTCGGACGAAGTCAGTAACTTCGTCCTCGATTTTTTTTTGCCTGTCCAACCCACGTCCGACTCACGGCCCTGGGTCGGACCGTTCCAGAAAGATTTGTTGCCGTTGCCTAAGCCCCGTCCGACCCACTGTCAGACCCAGACTCTGGGTCGGACGGTAGCAGAACCTTGCTACAGCCCTTATTTTCTTTTCCCAATTTCACCCATTGCTTCCCCAATCTTCCTACATACATCCTAACATGTTTTTTACTATTTTAAACATTCTAAATCACCTTAATTCATCCACCAAATCCATTACTAAATCCATCAAACAACTTACACAATTCCCTCACTTCTCTTCCAACACTTGTAACAGTTTTTGTTACACTTATGCTACAGATTTTAAAGCTCAATGCTCACATCTAATACTTCTACTACCAATACCATTACTAGCATCCCAAATACATTTCCAAGCCATTACATTACCTATACCCAAGTCCAACTCTCCTCTTACCAATCTTGCACACTATTTCTTCTTAGTTTCTACAATGCAATTTAATACCTCTTTGCTACAGATTTTGGTTCCCACCTCCTCCATACATAATTTCCTCTCCTAATGCCATTTCCAATGCCTACAATGCATTGCCTCTCCTCTTCAAGTCCAACACTCACTCCCAAGGTCAAGTACATAAATCCTCCTAGTTTCCCCAATGCCATTCAACAATTCTTGCTACAGATTTTATATCCTTTCATTCTCTTACCACAACTACTACTCCATAGTCATTAAACATCTCTACTAACTCCAATACACACCTTGGTTTCCCATTCACCAAGTCATCCATACATATACATATCCTTACCAAAATTTTGCCATAGTTCCTCTACATTTCTTACTTCTCCACATATGTATTTTCCCATCAAACTCATTCCTAATCTAGCCAAACCACAAGGGTTCTACCAGCACACATACAAAATCTTAGTACACCATTACTTCCTCAATCCACATTACTAATGCACATACACAATACACTTGGCTCTAAGGCCTACAATTCACATACTAGTTCAACACTCAAACTTCCCAAAATGACATTACTAATACATTATTTTGGGTTCCTTAATTAGTTCACCCATTCCCATTACTCTAATGCAATTAGAACTTAACATTAGGAAGGAGCTCTTACCTTGAGCTTTTAATTCCTTCTTTCTTTCTCATCTCTCCTCCTTCTTCCTTTCTTGCCCAAATCGGCCATGTGGGGAATGGAGTTGCCAAACTCCATTCCCATCACCCAATGAACACAAAACACTACAATTAATATACTAACCCTTAAATTAATGCCAATTCATTGAAGTGTTTGAAATGAAATTTCTAGGGTTTACCTTTGGAGAGTTTTAGAAGGGGTTTTAGCCCATGGTTCAAGAAGGTGAATCCACCACCATTGCTAGGTTGATATTTTGCTCAAAGGAGAGAGAGAAAACAAGGCATTACAAAGAGGCAAAAATCGGTTATGGAGTAAGGTGGAGAAAACATGAGTTTTTCATATAGATTTTTACCTTAATGGAGAGAGGAGACTCCAAGCTTTACATTGGTGCCATTTCCTCTTTGAATGGGGAAACCCCATGGAGATGAAATTCCTCATTTTTGGATTTTGAAAAGAGAGAAGTGTAGAGGATGATGAGGGGATTACAAATATGTAATTATTTTTGTGATTGGAGCTCACATGGAGGTAGAGCATGGGAGGAAGTGGGAGTTGCCATTGTTGTTGTTGGGGGAGCTCCAAAATCGCAGCCCAAGGGAGAAGGAAGAGGGAGAGTACGAAGGAGGGGGAAGAGGAAAGAGAGAGGTGAGTGAAAATGTGAGAGTGAGGTGAGAGGGAAGGGAAATAAAGTAGTTTTTACTTTATTGCTTTTTGCTTTTTGGCTCTCTTATTAGTTAGCTAGTTACATGTGTGTGTGAGGGAGTTATTTGACTGATAAAAACCGGCCCCCTACAGTTATATTAGCTGGAGCGTTTTTCGTCTTTTACAGAAAACGCTCGTTATTTTACCCGGTTTAGGTACTGTTCACTAACCGGGCCCGTTTACCAGAATTTTCCCGTTTCTTTATTTTTATTGGTTATTAAGCTTTCATAAATGCTTAATAATATTTATTTAATGGCTTATTTTTACGGGTTCGTTTGACCACTTAAAATCACGTTTTCGGGTTTTCTCGAAAAATGTGCGTTAAAGCTCTATTAGCGTTTTAATACATTATTTGGATCCGTTTTCTTCGGGAGTTGTTCCCATATATTATTAGGCCTTATTAAACCTTTAGGATTCGTATAATACGCTAACCGAGGTCTCATACCTCCTATGGTTATTTAATGCTTATTTGGCGTTTTCCGCTTTTCAAGAGTTTATCTATTTTTGGATTTATTTTTCCTTACTAGTATTCATTAGGTACCATTAGGCCCTTAAATACGTATTAGATTAATTTTTAAATCCCTATATTTAAGTTCGGGGTATTTCAATTTATGATTCATAGAAATTGTATATAACGTTAAGATAGTTCTCGTAAGAACACTTGTTACAAGTCAAGGGTATGTTTCCCTACTTTTAGATTTAACTCCCACTCACTTTTAGTGTATATTTAATTTAAACTCTTAGTATAACTTACTCTACCTTCATTATATGTATCAAGGAGAGTTACTTATTACCATGTTTATTTTAAAATTTATATTACATATAGGGTTAACCTTATTTGATTTGTTGCAATCTTTATTCGCGTTTAACTTGAGCTGCCATAAAAGACATATGCTCGTATATAACCATAAGGATAGTGTAGGACGATGGCCTCAAAATAGGGTAGATATATTTTAACGATACCCTAGCCCTCTGAAATGTATCAATACTCCTCAACGTTTTAGGTTTACAACCTCTAAATTGTATGTATATATAGCATTTGACTTTGCTAATTAGGTCGTTTCCCCGACTTTAGAAAATATAGATTCAAAGTTTATTCTCTCCCCTTTGTTAATTAAGAGTCCAACATTGTCACTAGTAATACTAGCTGAGACCCTTGGTATTTGTTCAGGTATTCAAAACTTATGCTTATCCATGATGGATGTTTAGCTATATTTTTGAGATCCTGTTTCTCTATAGTCATCTTTCAAGGTTTTGCACTATTTTCTCTCGGAGTTAATAAGGGATCGTAAGATTTCCTAGTATCGCACTGAGCGGTGAGCTCGGTGCCTGGGTATCCCATAAAATTTCAGTGTTTGCTCTATACGTGCAGGTCTCATCAGACCTTTTGACAATTCATTTAGTCTTATGTATTTTATATAATTAACGTACTCCTTTTTCATGACATCTGCTCGTCGTTTAGGCAGGCCATAATTGTATTTACTGTAAGATTGGACAGTTGGTAACGCCCTTCGTCGTTCAAGCACAAACTAACTTACTATTTCTCACTGTATTATCTTACACCATATATCCCAATACTCTTAATTTCCATGGTACACTAATCTGGATTCTCCACAAAATATCAACGCGTCTCTTAACTTTAAAATAATTTTGTTCGCCTTATCATACTCTTCTTATCACCATAAAACTCAGCATCATCTCCCTGTGGAGAATTCTACAACTGGGATCCCAATCCTTACCCATACTTATCATATAATTTAAGTTTTGATCCACTCCTATATCCTTGAATATAAAATCCTTCAAGGATTATCCCCAAGTTCTACATTCATTTATAATAATTATTTGTTCATCTATAGTTAAGTATTTTCTTAGTAGGATCATACCGGGTCGAAGTACTCGGTATTATGCCTCTGGATATCCCTGACCTTCGCTCATAGGCTCAGGTGATCTCGATCTCATAGGTAAGGGAAAAAATAAATATCGACGTATCCTATTAGGTGAGAGGTTACCTAAGTTAGGTCTCTCTAAATTTTGATACTTACTAATCACATATAAGTCTCATTGACTAAAAATATAAACACACATTTATGCATCATGCATTAGGTTTAAGTTCCAGGCTTACCGGTTTCGCGCTGAGCACTAGCCTCAGCGTCTGAAGTTCCCACTGTGTACATGCTATTTCTTCATGGAACTATCTCCTTTCCTTTCCGACTCACGGATGAGGATGGCTGTTCTGCCGGTCCTCTAGCATAGGTGTTGTTCTGCGGTGCCTGGCCTACTCTTGGTCCGCCCGCCTCAATAACTGGTGTCCTTTGTGAACCTCTAGCTCCCTTGTATACTCGGCTCCCTGGATTGGAAAAACATTCATACTCCCTGTGACCTTCCTTTTTGCAATAGCGGCACTCCACCTTCCTTCCTGCGCAATCTACGCCTGGATGATCATTTCCACAACGTTTACAGTAATAGTGACGTCGGGTTGGCTTATTGCCTCTAGGTGGTGCTGATCTCCGTGGTTGTGCATCAATGGCTGAGCCGGTCAGACGAGGAATTGCTCCCTTGTCTTCTGATCATGGAAGTCCTTCCGCCCTTTCTTCCTATCTAAGAATTTCTTCCCCTTTGTGTGGTAACCGTCAGAGGTTGCTCCACCATCATCTCCTTCAGTACTCTTTCTCTTCTTTCTTTCTACGTTGGAGTAGTCCACTCTTGGTATGTAGTCCAACAAACTGGTGCACCATGCGTAGTATTGGTCAACTGTTTGACTCCCTTGGACTAAGGTCTCGATCTCCTGCCTTTTTCCCTGTTTTATGTGTTCGGGGTAGTACTTCTCCCGCAACACCTCTACAAACACTGTACATCCAAAGTCCGGTGTAGCTCTACGGTGGCCCTCTACAGACCGCCACCAAACGTCAGCTGCGTCCTTCAGGTTGTATGCGGCGATGTCGACCTGCTGGTCTTCTGGAACTCCAACAGCTTTGAACGCTTTCTGGTGCTCTACAATGTACTTTTCCAGTGTGGCGGGGTTCGGTTCCCCTGAATAAATTGGTACTCTCGCGTCTGCAACGCTCTTTAACCAGTTGGTTTCCCTGGGCTGCGGGGGTGGGGTATGGCTCCCGTAATTTGAGCTCCTAGCTGCTGCGCGAAAGTTGCCATGGCTGCTGCTAGGTCTGGTACCTCTGGAACATCCGCCGGTGTCTCGCCACTGCGTCCGCTGTTGCCTCCATATGGTCCTCCGCTTGTCGACATCTAAGATAATATACTATTATTTCTACTCGGCTGCTACACCGTATCACATACACAATCACAAACATGTAAGAGGGTTAACTACTAACAATAAAATATCCCTAGGGTTTTTCTAACTCACAAATCCTCACAGACGTTTTCCCGTATCCCAATATTCCTATGCTCATTGTCCTAGACTCAGTATCTTTCATCAGAGCGGTACTCCGCTCTGATACCACTTTTTGTAACACCCCTAATCTAAACCTGTAATAACGTCATAATTCGTAGCATAATAAATAGCAAATCACAGCTGAAAATAAAACTAACTACCTTGGTGTTACACGCCGTTACCCACCCTTGTGAGTAACAAGGCATCCATCCAACAACCTTAACTCTACACGCTGTGATGAACAGATACTGAGCGCTCCTAGTTATTACAAACCAAATCCAACTAAATGAGCAACATTCTCTTTCTTACAATACAAAATAATCCAAAGGTGTTTGCTGCAAACACATCAGCTACCCCCGTGTCCCGCACTTCGGCTTGGGTCTTCTTCAATAACCTGGAATGTTTGGCCCAATAAAGGGCTCAGCAATCGAAATGCTGGTATGCTAAATGTAGTCTTAAATCATTTAGATTCCTTAAGTCGTTATAGCCATCTTGATATTAGATTCATTACATAAAATACCGGTTTACAATAACAACAGTGATAACTGTATACATTAAACAATCACATAATAACTCTCCTGTAAACATCAGTGTACGATAGCACACAACACCAATAACCACACAACAATAATCCATAGCAATAATCAATAATCACACATTAATATCCCATAACAATCACCAAACAAAATACGCGTATTAAACTTGTACTTTGTTAGTTAGCCACTTGACCCTTAACCTGTAAACCAATCATTTAACCTTTTCCAATTAATTTCCACCTCAAGTGACATGTTAAGTCAAACCTTAATAACTTATTTAATGGACGAATGTCCCCTGTGTTCCATTGGAACTGTTTACTAGCTGACCCTATGGCCCTGGTTAATTGACCGATCCGGTCGAACCTGTGCACCAACGGTAGTGCCCTCCGCCATCATCTAATGTGACTAATGGATTCCCTTGAGTGACTGCCCTTTGAAGCCCCTCGTAGTGATCACGATGCGCAACCAGAAAGTCGAAGCAGTCTGGATTCCTCTCTTTAAACATTAGCTCTTTTGTCAGTGGTATAATAACCAATACTTAAATTAAGACTATAACAATTGACCATCAGTTAGGCTCAATGATACCTAAAGGTCAGTTAGTCTCTTCCAGTTTAAATGTATAAACTTCCGGTCATAGGACGTTCGCGTATAAAATACAACGCAACAGTTTAAACAATACAGTACACCATATCATATACATAAAATCATAGATATCGCTCTTGGTAATTAAACATATAATGTCTGGACCTTAGGATAATCCTTAGGACATTCAGACCACACAATTAACATACCGTTCACCGTGACAACAGCTAGCTTGACAGTTCACGCTCTAGTAACCTTTCCCGTACGCTGTTATTTATACATACAATAACGGGTAATATTAATATAACTATTCATTAAATATTATAGTACTGTCACTGTAATGTTTATACTCGTTGTATAATAACTTCGCATGTTCTTTTATTTCCCCCTGTTATTTTACGGTGACTCTAGGTAGTTCAACAGTTCGTTATTTTATGTGACCTTCACATGTGATAATGAATTTTCACCTTGTAGTATATTTCTACTTCCTTAATTATATACTCATAATTGTTTCCACTTATTCTTTAAATTATATCCCTTGGTCATTTTTATTATATCCTCAAATTTAATAAACTTTATATTATACTATATAATACCATAATACATTATGTTACCTAGTTTACTTCCTTTCCTTATTAATCACAAAACCAACCTTATTATTTTGGTATTTATATTTTATATCCAACAACTTAATAAATTACTAGATAACCACATATAATTTCTGGAAATCATAATTTGAACCCATTAACATTTACAACTTACCAAATAACCATATACTTTTATAATTTACTAAATACCCATATCAATTTGGGAAATTGTAAACAATTATATTAACTTCTATAAATTACCAATAACCTTATAACTTTTATAATTCACTTATTACCCACATTATCCTTTGTAATTATTAATTAACCATCTTATTTTTACAATTTTCCAAATACTCTTACCAACTTTCGACAATTACAATTTAAGCTCACCAATTTTAATAAATCACTAATTAAGCCCATAAGCTTTTCGGTTTCAACATATAGTTTTCTATTTATACTTTTAACTCCAAAACTTTATATAAGTTACATATCAACTTATAAACTATAGTTTTAATATTTATTTCACTAAAATAACCAAAACAATCCATAACTTTCTTCAATTTACATTTCCGCCCCATATTAAATTCTATTTTTCATATATACTTCCATAAATTACATATTCACCCCAAAACTTTTACAAACTTAATATTTTATGTCATAAATCATTTTAACCCAAAGTTTTTGGTCAACACTTTGACCAAGACTTAATTTCACAATTAATACTTTTATATGCCCATAAAATCATAAGTAATTCTCGGCCATACATTATATTTTCCAATAATTACAAAATAGCCCTATAACTTTATAAAATGTTATCTTAACACTTAAACTCCTATTTAAATTCACCAAAATTCATAATATTAATTCCTATCTTATATTATAACATAAATACATCAAATCACTCCTTATACTCTCGGCAATTATTATTCATACACCATACTTTTCAAAATTTACATTTTAGCCACATAAATTATTAAACTAGGCATTTAAATACTTGTAGCTATTTTTAATATCCCCAAAATTTATAATATAAGTTAATACACTTATATTTCGAAAATCACCCAAATAATATATTTAACTCTCGGCTTTTATATACTTTTACTATATAGTTTTAAAACTTGATTTAAACCTTATAATAAATACATATAAATGTATATAAGCCATATAACACTTCCAAAATTATGCTAATGACTTAGAATGATTATAAACTCAAAATAGAACATATTATCCTTAGATATTTCGGTTTAACCATATATGTATCATATTTAATTTTTTGTGACATAATTTTATACCTTAAGGTAATGATCTTACCTTATATGTTATAATTTCTTTTCTTGACAATATAACCCATATATTTTCGGCCTTAATTATTTAGAGGTTATACATAATTTTTTATACCAAAGTTTGAAGCTTAAATCAAGCTTAAACTTAATAAACCTTAATTATATAAACTTACCCTTTAAATCAAGACAATTCTTGTACTTGATTTTTCCTTGAATTCCAAGCTCTCCAAATGTTATTTTGATGAAGATATTTCAAACTCCTTGTACATATATAGGAGATCCATTTGTTAGATTTCTAACAAAAATTTATAAATAATATTTGTAGTAATTTTTACAAGAGTTTACCTTAGGAATTTAACAAGGTATTTTTGATACACCTTGGGATGATTGTAGCCAAGTTTCCTTCATGAAATAATGAAGAGAACATATGTTTAGAAGTTCCTAAATTTTCAAAAATTACCTAAGGAATTTTCTTAAGATTTTTAACATGAAAATATACCTTAACTTGATCTTGTTGTTCCTTGTATTGTTGTTGAATCAAGAAGCCTCCTTAGAACACCTAAGCTTGGCGATGTTTGATGAGATTGCTAGGATGATTTCTTGCTTCAAGACTTGATAGAATTAACTAGGAAATTACATTAAAATGGTGTTAGGAACTAATACACCATTAATGGAGTTTATTAACACTTATGAATTAATTTAGGAAATGAAGAAAAGAGAGAGAGCAAGAGGGGAAACTTACCATTCGGTTGTGTCATGGCAAGGGAAATGAATCAAAACTCACGTAAGTATAATGCAAGACTGTGAAGGACTAAGCTTGGAATATTGACATGTCATTAGGTATTATTCCATGACATGTTTGTTTTTAATTATTTGATTCCAAAGTTGATCACTATGGCCTCTCCAATTGAGTAATGCTACGGTTGATTGGAAACAATTAATGGAAGTCTTTGTTGTTTGATAATGAGGTGATGACTAGACATTGTGAGTGTTTATCTTCTTTTTGAATTTACTAAGTTAATTAACACCACTAATCTTGTCTTCTTCTTGCAGGTCTGATCGGCATCAATGAATGAGAGGCTTCAATTGCTGTAGCCTTACGGCTAATAAATTAGCTAGAAAGTTAATTAGCTTTTGTTTGTTTGTAAGATGACAATAATGTAAGTTAGGTACTTGTATTATCTTGTCTAAAGTATAGCAATAATTCCCTCCTCTTATGTATAGAAATTGACAGCAATAGGTGAGTAACATGGTGTTTTGTTTGATTCTTATACAACTTGCAAAAGTAGATTCTTATGGTTGTAATTATTTGCTTTTCATTTCTTTTCTTATTCCTATACTAATCTTCCTTTGTTTCCTAGCAGGTTATACGTATGGAGGAGCTCTATTCAACCGATTATATTTGTTACATTAGCACACATCACATGCTAGGATGAGTCACATAGCATTAGGCATATTTTTGTCAAAACTTAGTCAAATGTCACCCATTTTAACGCATGGGATGGGAGTTAAATGGGATTAATTTTTCATTTAATTCCTGTCCCATTATATTGTACTAAGACCATACTAATATGTGTAATAGGTTCCAGCATTTAATTGGTACATTTTTATTGTGGTAAAAGATGAAAGTTTTAAGGAAGAAATGCTGATTTTAGGTACCTTTTTGTCCTAAAAATCTCCCCCACTTGTACTATGAGTTTAGTAATGGAATTAATTGATTTAGATGGTCATTTTATCCAATTTTAAGTTTATCAACTCGTGGCTCCTCAAAAACTTAAAGGCGTTTGCGTAAAACGCATTTTCGTGACACCCGAAGGTGCGTTTTTGTGCTTTAAGGAATTTATGGAAAATAAGTAGTCGCTATGTGTTCCAAGTGTTTATAATTGTTGTTTATAGTCAATAATAATATTTTAAGGTGTTACATTGAGTTATATGGGGTTATACCAACTCAGAACACAATTCTCAGGCTACCCGGGCAAAAAGGAGCGTTAAGAAATTCTCCCGAGTATTTTGTCTTTAACTGAGAATTTATCTTGAGAACTTCATCTTAAATGTTCATTAAGGTACTATTATGCATTTTGAATGGGGTGTAATGCTTTACTTTATTTTATAAGGTATTTCCGGGACTTTCGGGCCTTAAGGGGCCTTTGAGGAAATTCCCGAGCATATTGTATTTTCACTCAGTTTTAGATGAAGTCCTGTGTTTTGAAGATCATATAATGATCCTTGGTTAACTTCATGTGAAGTTTATAGCTTATATATCTTGTTTATCTTAAGGTCGGGCTTTAGCGCACGTTTTTGACCTTAAGGAGTTTAGGTGCGTTTTTAACGCCCAAGTGTTTATATACTTTCTTAGGGTTTCATAATCCCCCAAATAATATTATAATCCCTCAAATAATATTTATTTACTTATATTTAATTATTTAAATGTAAGGGGTATTTCACCTATCTTGTTAAGTTTAAACAAAAGCTTCCGCGTTATTATTTTCTGTACACAGTTATTCTTCAAGCAGAGTTGGTCTGAGACTAACACCTCAGACCTACTCGGTCAGTACCCCGATCCCATCAATCTGTAATTCCCCAAGATGGCTTACCCCACATTTTAATTCCTTTTTAATCCAATTTTTCTCTTATTTTGAAAACCATGCTCTGATACCACGTTGTAACACCCTGGATTTTTCCTTAAATAAAAGCTTATGAAAATACGAGTCTATCAGCGCAAACAGATTCAAAAACGGACTTCAAACGAGTCCTAGAACTGTAAAACAACATTTGTCTGAACTTGTGTCCGGACGTCTGAAGTTCGGACACAAGTTGAGAATAAATCAGACTGAGGAAAACCAAATGTCCAAACTTGTGTCCGGACATGGGAAGTTCGGACACAAGTCAAGAGTTTTAGAAAATCTGAAGAAAGAAGCGTCCGAACTTGTGTCCGGACATTGGAAGTTCGGACACAAGTTGAGAGTGAAATCAGAAGAGGTCCGAGCTTGTGTTCGGACATAAGTCGAGACTTACAAGTTGGATTCGTCCTCGCATGCTGTTCGAACATTGAAGTCCGGACAGATGTTCGGACACACCTAAATCAGTGAAATCAACACAAACTCTCGGGCCCTGTCCGAACATGGATGTCCAGACGGACGTTCGAACAGGTCCTTGAATGCGATTTTCAATACGAAAACAGAGACAGAAAAACACCAAAATGTTCATGAAATCAATGCCAGAAGAGGGAATACTTTAATAACTTAGATAGCAGTAGATACCAAATAAACACATCGGAAGCAACAATTAAATTAACACGTGTGTTATAACCCGTATAATTCCTACCTTATATTATATCGATTGCAATGTTTTTCTAAGTTGGATTATTTATTCCTTGCTATCAGTGGGACCTGATCGGCATTCCTTTAAATGGCAAGGGCAGGAAGGTCTTTGCATAAAACAATTAAGGTAATTGTTTTATTGGTTAATAAGGAGAAGGGTTCCTTATTTTATTTCCTTACATTTTCTAATTATTCTAATCACGTCAGATAGATCGTGAGAGCGTCCCTTCATCGTGCTTTCAGAGCGACAGTTTCTCTCTTCTTCCCTCTCTCTCAATCTCTTCTACGTTGTGAATTTTGGCTCTACCGCTGCAATCAGATTGATGATCTTCGTTGTGGTGTGGTTCTCCCTTCGATTTCAGGTTTGAATTGCAGAATTGGGACTTCGTTGTTTTCTTCGTTTTATTCAGTTTTTCTGATTGAGGGTTCTGAATGTGTTCGAATCAGTTGTCGTTGGCTGCCTTCGGATTGGGATTCTGCTGCAGTACTACATCTGGTCTTGATTCAGGTTTGTGATGCAGAGTGTTACAGTTTTGTAATTGCAAGTTCTAGGGTTCTTCCGTGTCTCTGATTTGGGATTATCGTTGTTGTGAGAATTCAGTGATTGTGTTCGTGTCTGGTTGGAGAGCTGTTCGGGTTGCGCTTGTTGATTCAGATCGTTGTTTTCTGCTGCTAATTGAGGTAGGTGGTTACTCGATTCAGTTTGGAAGTTCAGCCATGGGGTGTTGCAAGAGCGTTATCTGATTTTGTGTGTGATTCTATTAGCGTTTTGTTGTGATTTTGGAATGGCTAAACCCCCATGGTTTCCTGTCTTGATGTCTGATTTGGTGTGTGTGCTTAATTGGCAATTCGTGGTTGAATTGTGTTGTTTTTCTGCTCTGTTCGTCTTCTGAAATTTGCAGTTTTCGCACTGTCCGAACTTCTGTCCGAGCTTTGAAGTTCGGACAGTGCGTTTTGCCTTTCTGATTTTCAAAGTTCGGGGTATGTCCGAACATCTGTCCGAACATGGATGTTCGGACACACCCTCAGGTTTTCTTCTGATTTAAGTTCGACCTGTGTCCGAACTTCGACGTCCGGACACAAGGTCGGACCTTCCGCGTGTTCTTCCGTAAAACCTGTCCGAACATCCGTCCGAACTTGGATGTTCGGACATTCTGAATTCTCTATCTGATTTCAACTCGACTTGTGTCCGAACATTGATGTCCGGACACAAGTTCGGACATTTGGCATCTCTGGTTTCTGAGTCTCGACTTGTGTCCGAACTTCGACGTTAGGACACAAGTTCGGACACCCTCTGTTTTCAGCATAACTTCTTCGTTTGAACTCCGATTTGAGTGCCGTCTGCGGTGGATTCCTTATGATCTGTACTACTGATTTATGAGTGTTTTGGCATATTTAAATGCAACTTTGCTTCTGTTTAAGCAATCCTTCTCTTTTGGGACATTACACTTTGTTTCTGAGCTGTGAATGGCTGGGTCGAGCTATTCGGTGGTATACCATGTAGCGTCGTTCTGAGTGTGGGTCATTCCCTTTCTGGCTGTGGGGTTGACGAAACCGTTGGCTTTTGAGTCATTTCTGCGTTGCCGAGAGGGACCTGTATGGTCTATGGGTCTTCGACCCTTCTGGTGTGTGCATTGTGTTTTGTCCCTTCTGTTTAAGTGTTCTGACTGTTTCTGAATTGGGGAACCCTTGAGTTCCACTCTGTTTCTGTTCTGAAAGCTTCTGGATATTGAGAATTGTGGATAAATGCTTATCTTCTCCTTCTTCTGTTTTCAATTGGTTTGAGTGACCTTACTGATGACGGTCGCTGCTTACTGGGCATAGTTGTGTGCTCATTCCCCTACTTCTAACATTTTTGCAGATTGATCAGCGGGGATCATCTTGAGTTCTGGAGCTCTAGTGTTTAGCTTTTGTTATTCGTTCAGTTTGATATTTTGAGATGTTGTAGCCTCCGGGCCTTACACTTTTGACTTCTGTTTCTGACTCAGTTACGTATTTGGGATTTTGGTATTTGCTTTCGCTGTATTTGAATACATTGGTTTACAATGATTATGTAAACCTTGTTTTGGGCCTTTATTGCGTTTGAGTGTTTTAGAGCCTTGCGTTATTAGGTAGTAATACGCGGCGTGTAGCACCCTTGACTCTTAGGCCGGTTTTAGGGGTGTTACATTTAGTGGTATCAGAGAGCAGGTTTGGCTTTTTGGTGTTTGTGGGTGTGTTTGCTTGTGTGAGAGTCAGATGTGACAGTGGTTGACAGTATGAGTTAGTTCTGACAAGTTTTGGATTTGTGTATCTCAGAATGCCTCCTCGTAGGACACCAGTGACCCCTCAGGGAGATGCTGCGGATGCAGTGCAGCAGTTTGTGACACAGTTGATGCAGACGATGGCTGCAGCTGCTGGGGGAGCTGGTGGAGGAGCTGGTGGTGCAGGCCCAGCAGGGGCGAATGCAGTGGGAGGCCGAGTCCGAGCACTCCAGGAGTTCATGAAGCTAAAGCCGCGTTCCTTCGACGGCTGTGGCGATCCTCAGGAGGCGAGCCATTGGATTACTGAGGTCGAGGACCTGCTGAGAGTGATGGGGTCGGAGGACGACCAGAAGGTGGACTTCGCCACGTTCTCTCTTTAAGGGGGAGGCGAAGGAGTGGTGGCGCATGGTGATGGGTAGAATCCCCAGCCTTGGACCTGGGATCAGTTCTGCTTGGAGTTCAACAAGCAGTTCTATCCGGATGTCTACAAGGACCAGAAAATCAATGAGTATAACCGGCTGCGTCAGGGGAGAGATATGACCGTAGAGGAGTACGTGAGGAAGTTCGTGACTCTGTCGAAGTATGCTCCGGAGCCAGATGAGCATAGGAAGGCTCGTAAGTTCGAGAGCAGTTTGAGGCCAGACATCAGGTCGGCGGTGACCCCTCTTCGTCACCGGACCTTCAGAGATGTGGCGGATGTCGCCCTGCTGGTAGGGCTGACATCAGGGGCAGACAGGCGGGCAAGGACCATAAGGGGAAGAGGCGTGCTGAAGAGCCTCAGAGGAAGGAGGCTGCCCCTCCTCCGAAGAAGCAGACCTATGGAGATCGCCGGGGAGCTTCGTCATCTTCGTCAGCTGGGGCGAAGTGTGGGTCTTGTGGTCGCTCCCATCCTGGTAGGGAGTGCTACAAGAAGACTGGTGCCTGCTTTAAGTGCGGGTCGATGGAGCACCGGATCGCGCAGTGCCCTCAGGCATCCAGTAGAGGCTCAGGAGATAGAGGCACCGGCTCAGATTCAGGGGCGAGGTCCGATCAGAAGAAGCCTCAGACTCAGGCCCGGGTTTATGCTATGGCTGGAGAGCGTGATCGTGCTGGTGATCGCGTCATCTCAGGTATTCTCCAGATCCATTCTCGAGATGTATTTTGTCTGTTTGACTCGGGAGCTACGCATTCTTTTGTCTGCTATGATTATTTTGGGTGATCTTGGACTGACTGCTATGCCTAGTGAGGTAGACCTTGTGTGAGTAGTCCGTTAGGTGGGGTTGCCCCTTGTGTGTTGGATTCTGTGTGTAAGGCTTGTCCCATAGTAGTTAGGGATAAGACCTTCTTTGCTGACCTCATCCCGATGCGGATGACCTGTTTTGATGTGATCCTGGGCATGGATTGGCTAGCAGAGCACCATGCCCATATAGATTGTGCAGCGAGGAGAGTAGTATTCGACTTGCCAGACGGGACTCGCTTTGCTTTCTCTGGGAATGCAGTTCCATGTGCGCCGGTGAGTGATGTGTCAGCGATGCAGGCAGCCAGTTTCTTGAGGAAGGGCTACCAGGGCTTTTTGTGCTATCTGCCAGAGGTGCGTGAGGGATCTAGCTTGGAGAGCATCCCGATCGTCAGAGAGTTCCCGGAGGTCTTCCAGGACGACGTGCCCGGACTTCCACCAGGCGAGAGGTGGAGTTCACCATCGATTTAGCGCCAGAGACTCAGCCCATCTCTAGGGCCCCTTACCGTATGAGTCCGGCGGAGTTGAAGGAGCTGAAGGTCCAGCTTCAGGAGCTGTTAGATAAGGGCTTCATTCGCCCTAGTGTTTCACCTTGGGGAGCGCCAGTGCTGTTTGTGAAGAAGAAGGATGGGACCTTCCGTTGTGCATCGATTACAGGGAGCTGAACAAGGTGACCATCAAGAATCGCTATCCCCTTCCGCGCATAGATGACTTGTTTGACCAGTTGGCGGGCGCCACAGTGTTCTCGAAGATAGATCTTCGTTCGGGCTACCATCAGTTGAGGATTAAGGCCGAAGATGTGCCTAAGTCCACTTTTAGGACTCGTTATGGTCATTACGAGTTCCTAGTCATGCCTTTTGGTCTGACTAATGCTCCATCAGTATTCATGGATATGATGAACCGGTTTTCAAACCCTATTGGATCAGTTTGTAGTGGTCTTCATAGATGATATCTTGGTGTACTCCAGGAGCGCAGAGGAGCATGAGGAGCATCTGAGGATTGTTTTGCAGACGCTGAAGGATCGTGAGCTTTATGCTAAGTTGAAGAAGTGTGACTTTTGGCTTGATCGCGTGGTATTCTTGGGACATGTGGTCTCGAAGGACGGTATCTCAGTGGATCCTGAGAAGATTAGAGCTGTGATGGAGTGGGCGAGGCCCATGAATGTTGCTGAGATTCGCAGTTTCCTTGGGTTAGCCGGTACTACAGGAAGTTTGTTGAGGGGTTCTCTAAGATTGTATCCCCGCTGACCCGTCTGTTGAGGAAGGAGTCAAGTATGAGTGGAGCGAGGCTTGCGAGCAGAGCTTCAGGAGATTAAGAAGAGGCTGACAACCGCACCGATTCTGACCTTGCCTTCTGGGACCGAGGGATTTGAAGTTTTCTGTGATGCGTCCCATAAGGGACTAGGATGTGTTTTGATGCAGCAGGGTAAGGTAGTGGCTTATGGCTCCCGACAGCTTAAGCCCTATGAGAAGAACTACCCTACCCACGATCTGGAGTTGGCAGCTGTGGTGTTCGCGCTGAAGATTTGGAGGCATTATCTGTATGGAGCGTCGTGTAAGGTTTACACGGACCACAAGAGTCTCAAGTATTTGTTCACTCAGAAGGAGCTGAACTTGAGACAGAGGAGGTGGTTGGAGCTACTTCACGACTACGATTTGGAGATCCTCTACCACCCGGGTAGAGCGAATGTTGTTGCAGATGCCTTGAGCCGGAGAGGTGCTTCGGGTGTAGCTTGTGTTCTGACTGGGGTCCAGAGGTCCGCCTTAGAGCTGCAGCGTATGGGTGTTTGGGTAGTCAGACCAGCCAGTGCCAGTATGATAGCAGCGCTTCAGGTTCAGTCTTCTTTGGTCGACAGGATCGGGTTGGTCAGGAGTCGGACTCAGCTTTGTGTCGGATCAGAGAGGGGGTCTTCAGATCAGAGTTCAGATTTCAGCGTCTGCAGCGATGGTTGTCTGCGTTTCAGAGGCCGTGTATGTGTGCCAGACGATGCAGTGCTGCGCAGAGAGATCCTTTAGGAGGCTCATGGAGCGCCATATTCAGTCCACCCAGGAGGGGTAAAGATGTATCGAGATATCAGAGAGTCGTTCTGGTGGTCTGGGATGAAGCGTGACATCTCCGAGTTTGTTTCGAAGTGCCAGACCTGTCAGCAGATTAAGGCTGAGCACCAGAGGCCAGCGGGTTTGCTTCAGCCCCTTCCCATTCCTGAGTGGAAGTGGGAGAGTGGGGATGGATTTGTTATGGGTTTGCCCAAGACTCCTTCGGGTTGTGATGCCGTTTGGGTGATAGTTGATCGTTGACGAAGTCTGCTCATTTTCTGCCGGTGAAGAAGACCTTCAGTTTGGAGCGCCTAGCTCGTTTATATCTGGATGAGATAGTGAGGCTGCACGGTGTGCCTACTACTATTGTGTCTGATCGTGACCCACGTTTTGTTTCGAGATTTTGGCGCAGTTTGCATAAGGCCTTGGGTACGAATTTAGCGTTCAGTTCAGCTTACCATCCTCAGTCGGATGGCCAGACGGAGAGGACTAATCAGGTTTTGGAGGACATGCTTCGCGCATGTGTCTGGACTTTGGAGGTAGCTGGGAGCAGCATGTGACTCTGATTGAGTTCTCCTACAACAACAGCTTTCAGGCGAGCATTGGTATGGCTCCGTTTGAAGCGTTGTATGGTAGGAGGTGCAGGTCACCCATCTGTTGGGATGACCTGAAGGAGAGGGTCTTGGTTGGACCCGAGCTGGTGCAGGGAGCAGTAGAGAAGATCAGGATGATTCGGGAGCGTTTGCTTGTTGCTCAGAGCAGACAGAAGTGCTATGCAGACCAGAGGCGCAGGCCGCTTGAGTTTGAGGTTGGAGATCATGTTTATCTGCGAGTGTCGCCGGTCAGAGGCGTGGTCCGGTTTGGGAAGCGTGGGAAGCTTAGCCCAAGGTTTGTTGGACCGTTTGAAATCCTGGAGAGGATTGGCCCTGTGGCCTACCGGTTAGCGTTGCCACCTGCTTTGTCTGCTGTTCACGGTGTTTTTCATGTCTCCATGTTGAGGAAGTACCTGCATGATCCGTCTCATGTGATCGACTACAGCCAGCTTCAGTTGAGAGAGGACTGCAGCTTTGAGGCGGTGCCTACTCGTATTTTAGCCAGGGATGTCCGTCGGCTTCGTAGTAAGACCCTGCCTATGGTGAAGGTCCAGTGGTCAGATCAGTTAGAAAGTGAAGCGACTTGGGAACTCGAAGATGAGCTGCGTGCCAAGTATCCATCCCTGTTCGAGCAGTAAGGTGAGTTAATCTCGAGGACGAGATTCTTTTAAGGGGGAGGTGATGTTATAACCCGTATAATTCCTACCTTATATTATATCGATTGCAATGTTTTTCTAAGTTGGATTATTTATTCCTTGCTATCAGTGGGACCTGATCGGCATTCCTTTAAATGGCAAGGGCAGGAAGGTCTTTGCACAAAACAATTAAGGTAATTGTTTTATTGGTTAATAAGGAGAGGGTTCCTTATTTTATTTCCTTACATTTCTAATTATTCTAATCACGTCAGATAGATCGTGAGAGCGTCCCTTCATCGTGCTTTCAGAGCGACAGTTTCCTCTCTTCTTCCCTCTCTCTCAATCTCTTCTACGTTGTGAATTTTGGCTCTACCGCTGCAATCAGATTGACGATCTTCGTTGCGGTGTGGTTCTCCCTTCGATTTCAGGTTTGAATTGCAGAATTGGGACTTCGTTGTTTTCTTCGTTTTATTCAGTTTTCTGATTGAGGGTTCTGAATGTGTTCGAATCAGTTGTCGTTGGCTGCCTTCGGATTGGGATTCTGCTGCAGTACTACATCTGGTCTTGATTCAGGTTTGTGATGCGGAGTGTTACAGTTTTGTAATTGCAAGTTCTAGGGTTCTTCCGTGTCTCTGATTTGATTATCGTTGTTGTGGGAATTCAGTGATTGTGTTCGTGTCTGGTTGGAGAGCTGTTCGGGTTGCGCTTGTTGATTCAGATCGTTGTTTTTTGCTGCTAATTGAGGTAGGTGGTTACTCGATTCAGTTTGGAAGTTCAGCCATGGGGTGTTGCAAGAGCGTTATCTGATTTTGTGTGTGATTCTATTAGTTTTTTGTTGTGATTTTGGAATGGCTAAACCCCCATGGTTTCCTGTCTTGATGTCTGAGTTGGTGTGTGTGCTTGATTGGTAATTCGTGGTATCGAATTGTGTTGTTTTTCTGCTCTGTTCGTCTTCTGAAATTTGCAGTTTTCGCACTGTCCGAACTTCGGTCCGAGCTTTGAAGTTCGGACAGTGCGTTTTGCCTTTCTGATTTTCAAAGTTCGGGGTATGTCCGAACATCTGTCCGAACATGGATGTTCGGACACACCCTCAGGTTTTCTTCTGATTTAAGTTCGACCTGTGTCCGAACTTCGACGTCCGGACACAAGGTCGGACCTTCCGCGTGTTCTTCCGTAAAACCTGTCCGAACATCCGTCCGAACTTGGATGTTCGGACACTCTGGATTTCTCTATCTGATTTCAACTCGACTTGTGTCCGAACATTGATGTCCGGACACAAGTTCGGACATTTGGCATCTCTGGTTTCTGAGTCTCGACTTGTGTCCGAACTTCAACGTTAGGACACAAGTTCGGACACCTCTCTGTTTTCAGCATAACTTCTTCGTTTGAACTCCGATTTGAGTGCCGTCTGCGGCGTTGAATTCCTTATGATCTGTACTACTGATTTATGAGTGTTTTGGCATATTTAAATGCAACTTTGCTTCTGTTTAAGCAATCCTTCTGTTTTGGGATATTACACTTTGTTTCTGAGCCGTGAATGGCTGGGTCGAGCTATTCCGTGGTATACCATGTAGACGTCGTTCTGAGTGTGGGTCATTCCCTTTTTGTTCTGTGGGGTTGACAAACCCTTTGGCTCTTTCGAGTCATTTCTGTGTTGCCGAGAGACCTGGTATGGTCTATGGGTCTTCGACCCTTCTGAGTGTGTGCATTGTGTTTTGTCCCCTTCTGTTTAAGTGTTCTGATTGTTTCTGAATGGGGAACCCTTGAGTTCCACTCTGTTTCTGTTCTGAAAGCTTCTGGATATTGAGAATTGTGGATAAAGCTTATCTTCTCCTTCTTCTGTTTTCAATTGTTTTGAGCGACCTTGCTGATGACGGTCGCTGCTTACTGGGCATAGTTGTGTGCTCATTCCCCTACTTCTAACATTTTTGCAGATTGATCAGCGGGATCATCTTGAGTTCTGGAGCTATAGTGTTTAGCTTTTGTTATTCGTTCAGTTTGATATTTTGAGATGTTGTAGCCTCCGGGCCTTACACTTTTTGACTTCTGTTTCTGACTCAGTTACGTATTTGGGATTTTGGTATTTGCTTTCGCTGTATTTGAATACATTGGTTTAAATGATTATGTAAACTTGTTTTGGGCCTTTATTGCGTTTGAGTGTTTTAGAGCCTTGCGTTATTAGGTAGTAATACGCGGCGTGTAGCACCCTTGACTCTTAGGCCGGTTTTAGGGGTGTTACAACGTGAATACCTTAACACAGTTTATAATTATCAAGAATATTCATCTAAACATATCAGTCAAGGTTTGATCAAAATAGCAGCGGAAATACAATTACCAGGGCGTTACCGCCACACTCAATAACCATTGAGTGCTCAGGCTTAAACCAACCACAAATCATCCTAAACATTCAAACATTGTAACTCAAACGAAAGTAATTCCATTTAACAAAACTCATCTTAACAACTCAGAAATAACTCGTCCTTCCTAAGCTAGGTGATAGCGTGTTCCCAATCCCCAATTCATCCATGGTTACCTTCGACCAGAAAACAACACACAAAAAAGCACGAAGGGATCACGCAAATAGTGAAACTGAGTAGTAAACATTGCCTCATTGTGTAAAATACATTTTGAAACTCGTTTTATATTTACAAATCAATAACTCACACAATAACATTATTCCATCGAAACATTTCCAAAACCACAATCACCAAAATAATTCGGGGGAGAACTTTCACCAGGATTCCAATCATCAGTATACATGGACGGACACCCAAAATGAGGCCGTAATAATAACATTCCACCTCACACTAAGTCCTTAAGTGTGCACACCCCCAGAAGGTACTTTTGACCTAAAGGAGTAGATCATAGAGCTTAACTGCAAGTTATGTCTGCAGGCAAAAACTCAATATATATATACACGGGGTACAAAGTACCGATAATTCCACGGAGCACCATAAAGGTACCAGTAACTTACACGGAGCACCATAAATGTACCAACAATCCAATTATTCATCCAATGAAAGTCTCCCAAAATAATAATCAAATCCAATTGCAAAATCGTTGAATAAGAATACATGGGGGAAAATATTTTCCATCTTCCAAAATTCCCGAATCAGGGTCTAATCAATCCATCAACATTTTGCAAAACCATACAAGAAATTGATGATGAGCACAGATGTTTACCTGATTACGCTCATAACTACGAAGACGAATTAACCAAACCAATAGAAGCACCCGTTAGAAAATTCGGGGGTCTAGAATTGCAAATAAAGAGATCAATCAGGAACTTACCAAATCACAACCAAAATAACCCCAAAGCCTTACCACTATTAAACCTTACCCTTCGACCTAATCCGGCACTAGGAAAGAAGCTTGACAACAGCAGAAAGGGAAGAAGAGCGAGAATTTGGAAATTTGGAGAGAAAGAGCGTAATAGCGCCGCGGTGAGAATGAAGGTGATCGTGAGGTAGATCGTGTTTATAAATAGAAATAATGTAGAAGAGAGGGATTATATTAATTAAATAATAAGTATAGGTGATTTACAAAGAAAAAGAAATATTCGATGTTGTAAATAATAATTTGAAAGATAGGTGAGTAATTAACGTTGTAATCAGTTTGAAGAGGCTAGATTCAATAGGTTAGAAAAATAAGGGATGATTTATTAATTGAAAATAAAATAAGAAAAGAGATAGTCTAGTTGTTAGTAAGATAAGGATGAACAAAATATCTTTTAGGGAGAGAGAATAATTAAGTAGATAAATAAATCAGCACTTAAAAGTTTATTTAAGTGAAAAATGTATTGAATTTAGTAAGAATAAAATTAGTTTCATAATAAGAGGAGAAATGCATCACGTAATAACTAACTAGAGAATAAGTGACGATCTACTAATGTGAATAAAGAGTCAATTCAGCCATATTTATCTCTTAAAAAACTAGTTTATTTTAAAATCAATAAGTAATTTAATAAGTATTAGTAATTCCCTTAAGATAAACGAGAATAGATAATTTGGAGGTATGAGGAAAATATTTCAGTGTTGTCTTGATTTAAGGAAAAGAATAAAGATTACATAATTATCTTAGCTTCCCTGGGCCTTTAATCACCTCTACTCTCGACTAACTATTTAATAACTTATTTATTCCAACTATGTATTATATATATATCCTATCTCAAAATTCACGAGTATTTCATCTCATCCCCCTTAAAAGAAAGCTTCACCCTCGAAGCTAAACCTAACCATCTCCTGAAACAAAGGATGCTTCTGAAACGCTGAACCCAAATTGAACACTGACTCAAATCTTAAACTGTTACCTGCTCGAACAATTGTGGGTTTTTCTTCTTCATTTCCTCCTCGACCTCCCATGTTGCCTCTTCGGTTCCATGATTTGACCATAGCACCTTGACCATTCGAATGGACTTCGATTGGGTCTCTCTTGTCTTGGTGTCTAAGACTCTAATATGGTACTCCTCGTAAGATAAGTTCTGCTCCAACTCTAGCACCTCTGGCTGCAGAACATGGGACGGGTCGGGAACATACCGCTTCAACTAGGAGACATGGAAGACATTGTGGACTCTCTCCAGTTCACCAGGAAGTGCCAGTCTGTAGGCCACCTTCCCATTTCTCTCTAAGACCTCGTAGAGACCCACAAACTTATGGCTCAACTTCCCTTTCTTCCCAAATCTGGTGACCCCTCTCACAGGAGACACCCTCTGAAATACCCGAGTTTATGAGAAAACCTAAAAGTCCCGGAAACACCTGGAAACCCTAATTCTCGAAAGTCACGGAAATCCTAGGAACCCTAGGAACCCTAGTTCCTGAAAATCCCGGAAGTCTTGGAAACCCCGTAAATGGCCTTAAAAACTTTAGGAAAGCCTTGGAAACTTAATAAGGCTCTAGGTAACCCTAATGACCAGAGATGGAAAGCCTTAGAAAATTATACAAGAACCGGTAAAATTCTAGTAGCCGGAAATACCTCCATAGCTAGTTTTACCCTATCATAATCACCTTTCTCCTTAGGAAACACCTTACGAAGCTTGGTAAGCACGAGGTGGTGACCTAGTTGTAGTAAGCATGAGGTGGTGACCTAGTTGTGGTAAGCACGAGGTGGTGACCTAGTAGGTAGGAAGCACGAGGTGGCAACCTAGTTAACCTAAGCACGAGGTGTCGGGAAGCATGAGGTGTCAGGAAGCACAAGGTGTCATGAAATGATTAGCTAAATCTGTCCACACAAGCTAGAAAGCAAATAGGGAGGTGAAGCAAGCTAGTAGGAGGTGTCACAAGGTCATTAGCTAGATTTAAGTTAAAGTAAAACAACATGTTCCTTATTTGCTCTTAAAACACCTTAATTCCTTTTGTACCTTTAAGTGGGGCCTTAAATGAGTTATAACCTAAAGTGTATTCACTTCAACTTACACTTACACATTAATTAGACATGATAACACACACACCCTAGCAAGGAGGTGGTAAAAACCAGCCAAATAAAGCCCTAAATTTTTGGCCACCCTTAAATAAACATTAATGTCATTTATTACATATTATCATTAGTTTTCAGCCCATGATGGCTCCTCCCTTGGCTGACCACGTCCCAGCCTTGTCATCACTTATGTGTCATGTTAAAACAAAGCCAAACCAATAGCCAATAAGAGAAAGGTGAGTGTTAAGCTAGGTGTCACTCTTATAAGCCTTTCCTGTGCCTTAAGACTTTTCCTCTTCTGCCTATAAGAAAAGAGCCATGCCCAGGCCATGCAACACACAACAAACATCTTCTCCTACCTCAGTAAACCCATAGAAACACGAATTATAGGGTAAATCAAGCCAGCCACCCAAGAACACCAAAACAGAAGCCAAATTTCTTCCCAGTGCAGAAGCCGTGTAAGAGTATGTGGATTTAGAGGTCTTTCCAAGCGAATATATGGGAGTTCTTGGTATCCCCATTTATCTATTTGAAGTACCTAACTCGTGGTGAAGAGAGATGGCAAGAAGGAGTCAGGTAGTTCTCGTGCTCCACCATTCTTTCCCCATGTGTCAATTCTGGCGATGCTTTCTGCTTGTGCTATTTTTGACAGCTTAGGATGCGTATCTTTGCTAACTCTTTTCATGGTGTAAAAGTATACTCTTCAATGGTGATTTTGATGTAATCCCCGAGAAATTCTGGGAAACTTGGTGAACAAACCTTGGAATCTTGATGTTGATTTTTGTGCTTTAACTTGGAGCCAGCTTGGTGTGTGATTTTCGTGAACAACTTCCGTGGTTTTTTAGCTAAAAACATGAGAACTTATCCCTTTACAATATTACAGTTCATGGGTAGGTTCTTCAGTTGAGGTTTTATGAATTAAAGGTAATACAAAACCTGAAAACAAGCTTTAAGACCCTTATGTTTTTTGTTGGAATTATGATGATGCTTTCGTGGGTATTTTGCTTTGATTTCTTGGCTAAATACTCAAATGATGTTGTTATTGAACTGGTAAAAATATGGCAGAATTTATACAAAAGTAAGACCTTAAAAAAGGAGATGTTTTTAAGGTATTTTCAAGGTGTTTATGATGTGTTCTAACTTGGTTTTTGTTTGGTTAATGGTGGCTACGTGCTTTGATTCTTCTTGGTATGTTGTGTGGATGTTTATTAAGGTTAAGGACGTGGTGTAACAGTCTGAACTCTTGGTAATGACTATGGTACTTGGTATTACAAATTGTTGAGCCCTCGGAGGCCAGACACTGATTTTTTCCCACTACCAATGAATTGTGGGCAAGCCATCATGATCTACTCGATGGGCTGATGACTCATAGGGGGTGTGCACACTTAAGGACATGGGGTGTGGTAGAGAGGTCAGAATATATAAATCTAGGCATACGGCCACAGAGGTCAGACTTTATAAATCTAGGCATACGGCCATTGGAAGAGGTCGGACTCTATAAATCCGGGCATACGGCCATTGTTTTCATGGATGTTGTATTTGTGGTGGAACTTTGTAATTGTCATGGAACTTGATGGATCTTGCTATAATTATGCTATGTTTACATATGTGATGTTATGGTATTGTATATTTGGAGTTTTACAAAGATAAAATGTATTTACAGGTAGTGAAGAAGGTTCTGATGTGATGCGTTTAATTTGTGGTTATTACATGATATTTTGTGAGTGTATGTTTATGCACTTTGGTAATATTTGTTGTGTTTTCTAGTGATATACGTTGGTGTGGTTCTTTGATGTTACATATGATTTCTTAAAGAGTTTTATAAGGTAAATGTATTTTACATGTGATGGCAAGAATTACTCAGTTTTGCTGATGTTTGTTTTCTGGCATGTGCCCTGTGGTCTTTTCTATGTGATTGTATGACTGACCACAGGAACAGGTTAAGAAGTTGCAGGAGAGAGAGGAGCTAAAGAGACTAAAAAGTGAAGTTATAAGACAATGTAGTATTTTCATACTGCCTAGTTGTAATAGGTTTAATCTCCTTGTGTAAACTAGTGATAAGTTTTGACAAAAGATGTTAGTCTATTGATGTCCAAGTTGTTAAAGGTTATGGTTTGGTTTTTGAATATACATGTATAAGAGTTTAAAAGTTTCAAATTAGTTTAATATGGTGGTGGTAAATAGCCTTAGCATCCACAGTGAGTGTGGGTGTGGCGGTAGCACCCCGGGTAGTCTGGTAAGTCTTCCGCTGTATTGTTAAAAAGAAAAAAATAGAGCTACGAAAAGTGGGGTGTTACATTGGGGTATGAGAGAAATAGGTTATAGATCGGGGAATGGATAGGTGACTATTGTTTGAATGCTTGTGTGTGAATGTTTGAATGTTTATGACTAACAAGTATGTGTGTAAAATGGTGACTACACAGGAAGGGAGGCCAAAGAGGGCCAGCTGGAAATGCTACAAGATTTAGCTCTTAGCATGGGTAGAAATTAGAGTGGCGCGTCGGAAGCTTGGTGTTGAAGAATCCATTTAGGAATTAGAGAGTAAAATGAGGAAACAATACCCACATCTTTGGTGAGGTTAGTTATCAAGTTTCAGGGAAACTTTATATTGAGGAGGGGAGGAATATTAAGGAAAGTATAAGGATGAAAGTCATAGGTTTTGGTAATCCAGGGGTGAAGTGGTGTGACTAAAGTGTTTATCATGATATGTCTAAAATTATATGCCTTGATTCTGTTTACCTAATATGATTATGTGGAATATGTAAGACTTGTGGAGTTGTGTTTGTTGTTATTTGATGTAACACCCCCGAATAAACATCCAGTAGTACAAACAAGCTCCTAGCCTTAATACAAGACGACTATGCAGCGGATTCTCAACATCATCCGGGTGTCACAGACGCCAACCACCCACGTGGTTGACAGACCACATTACCAACACCAAGTTACGGTCTGCATGACTGGAAACAACTCTCCACCAAAACTCATATACAATACAAGATACAATTTCAGATACCGAGTGTCTACAACAATATTGCCAAATCATAAACTGAAAATTTCATCCGGGTGTAGCAACAACCCATACATCAAGCATACTACTACAACTCAAGAATTATGCCTTGATGGACTACCCCCATGGTAGCCATCCCACCTACGCTCCGTTATCGTTCGGCTCAACACCTGTAAAAATTGGGTTGTAAAGGACTCAGCAAACTACGCTGAGTATGAACGTGTGTAGCCCGTATGTTACCGGGCCACACGACTACTTGGTCGAATATTATTAAGTCAATTTACATGCTATAATAAAGCAGTAAAACACACCACAGTACATCATAGTATCATACACACTTAAAGGTAGCAAAACATTAGCAACAACAACCAAGCAAAACAAGCTGCTAGTATCACAACAGCAATCATGTACATAATAAAACATGTGCATAGGTATGTTATACTCATGATCCTCACTATGGGATCATTCGAGCGTTGGGTGTTTTTATTTCTTTTCTCTTGTTCCCATAATGTGTATTTTCTTTTCTTTTGAAACTTGGAATCAGACAGCAACCGTGCGAGAGTTTAGTTTATAATACTTGCTTTGTTTTTGATTTGATAATCTTCCTCACAAGGGAAGGGATTGGCGTGGACAGTAAGTGAAAGGAACCAAGTAACAACAGGAGGTGAGCCAACCTAAAACGTGGACCTGGCATCAGCTGGAGAATTTGGTCTGTTCGTTTTGTTTGTTCAATTAGTAGTAAGGCTTGGTGTATGGTGGTTTTAATTTATCTAATGACAAGTGGTATTACTCTTGTATAAATCGGTGCAGTTTGTTACCGAATATGAGCTCAGCTCAATCGGTTAAAGCATTCTGGGTGTATATGAGAGGTATGGGGTTCGAACCTCAACGGGAGCGTCTTTGCTCCTTTTTCTCTTTTTTTTGTATGAGTTATACATGCTTATTTATATATGTAAGACCATATAATATATATCGCGTTATTAGCTAGATACGCGACCACTTAATTTTTTTGTTACGTTATGGATACGACCCTTTTTATTTTGTAGCGTTTTAGTTATACATAACTATGCGACGTTATTAATTATTACAACGTACATGTATTTTCGTATTCGTACATATATAAGTACGTGACTATATTAATATGTAACGTCGTCCCGCATTCGGACATGTATATATACTAAATTTAATTGTTCGTACATTATTTTATGTCCGAATTGTAAAACGCGTTATGATTTTATGCGTTTAAATGTTCAGGGGTGTTTCATTTGATGTGTTATTGTTTCTTATAGCATAAGTGAGATTTTTGCACTAGTGGTTAATGTTTTGTGGTATTATTGAGTCTTGTGGTAAGCTTAAGCTTCGAGGACGAAGCTTTGTTTAAGGAGTTGAGAATGAAATACCCGAGTTTATGAGAAAACCTAAAAGTCCTGGAAGTCCCGGAAACACCTGGAAACCCTAATTCCTGAAAGTCCTGGAAGTCCCGGAAATCCTAGGAACCCTAGTTCCTGAAAATCCCAGAAGTCTTGAAACCCTGTAAATGGCCATAAAAACTTTAGGAAAGCCTTGGAAACTTAATAAGACCCTAGGTACCCTAATAACGAGAGATGGAAAGCCTTGGAAAATTCTACAAGACCCGGTAAAATCCTAGTAGTTGGAAATGCCTCCGTAGCTAGTTTTACCCCATCATAATCACTTTTCTCCTTAGTAAACACCTTAAGAAGCTTGGTAAGAACGAGGTGGTGACCTAGTTGTGGTAAGCATGAGGTGGTGACCTAGTAGGTAGGAAGCACGAGGTGGAAACCTAGTTAACCTAAGCACGAGGTGTCGGAATGCACGAGGTGTCACGAATTGATTGGCTTAAAGTTGTTCACACAAGCTAGCAAGCAAGTAGGGAGGTGAAGCACGCTAGTAGGAGGTGTCACAAGGTCATTAGCTAGATTTAAGCCAAAGTAAAACAACATGTTCCTTTATTTTCTCTTAAAACACCTTAATTCCTTTTGTACCTTTAAGTGGAGCCTTAAATGAGTTATTACCTGAAGTGTATTCAATTCCATTTACACTTACACATTAACATACATGATAACACCACACCCGAGCAAGGAGGTGGTAAAAACCAGAATAAAGCCCTAAATTTTCGGCCACCCTTAAATAAACATTAATGTCATTTATTACATGTTATCATTAGTTTTCAGCCCATGATGGATTCTCCCTTGGCTGACCACGTCCCAGCCTTGTCACCACTTATGTTTCATGTTTAAACAAAGCCAAACCAATAGCCAATAAGAGAAAGGTGAGTGTTAAGCTAGGTGTCACTCTTATAAGCCTTTCCTTTGCCTCAAGACTTCTCCTCGTATGCCTATAAGAAAGGAGCACACCCAGGCCTTCCAACACACATAAAACATCTTCTCCTACCACATTAAACCCATAGAAACACAAATTATAGGGTAAAGAAAGCCAGCCACCCAAGAACACCAAAACAGAAGCCAATTTCCTTCCCAGTGCAGAAGCCCTGTAAGAGTATGAGGATTTGGTGGTCTTTCCAAGTAAATCTCTGGGAGTTCTTGGTATCCCCATTTATCTATTTGAAGTACCTAACTCGTGGTGAAGAGATATGACAAGAAGGAGTTAGGTAGTTCTCCTGCTCCACCATTCTTTCTCCATGTATCAATTCTGGCGACACTTTCTGTTTGTGCTATTTTCGACAGCTTAGGCTGCGTATCTTTGCTAAATCTTTTCATGGTGTGAAATTATACTCTTCCATGGTGATTTTGACGTATAATAAGCCCTGATAAGTTTTGGGAAACGGGGTGAACAAACCTTGAATTCTTGATGTTGATTTCTGTGATTTTTGTGCTTTAACTTGGAGCCAGCTTGGTGTGTGATTTTCGTGAACAACTTCCATGGTTTTTTTAGCTAAAAACATGATAATGTATCCCTTTACAATATTCTAGTTCATGGGTAGGTTCTTCAGTTTAGTTTTTATGAGTTAAAGGTCAGACAAAACCTGAAAACAGGCTTTAAGACCCTTCTGTTTTCTGTTTGAATTATGACGATGATTGATCACAGGAACAGGTTAAGAAGTTGCATGAGAGAGAGAAGCTAAAGAGACTAGAGACTAAAGTTAGAAGACAATGTAGTATTTTCATACTGCCTAGTTGTAATAGGTTTAATCTCCTCATGTAAACTAGTGATAAGTTTTGACAAAAGAAGTTAGTCTACGGATGTACAAGTTGTTAAAGGTTATGGTTTGGTTTTGAATATACATGTATAAGAGTTTAAAAGTTTCAACTTAGTTTTATATGGTGGTGGTAAATAGCCTTAGCATCCACAATGAGTGTAGGTGTGTGCGGTAGCACCTCGGGTAGTCTTGTCAGTCTTCCGTTGTATTGTTAAAAACAAAAAAAAGCGAGGAAAACTGGGGTGTTATACCCTCAGGAAGACTCTATCCTCTATCTCGAACTTAAATGGTCTCCACTTCAAGTCGGCATAGGACTTCTGCCTATCCTGGGTTGCTTTCATTCGACTCTGGATGATTCGAACCTGCTCTATAGTCTCCTCTATCAACTGAGGTCCCAACACCACCGTCTCACTGGTATCGCTCTAACACAATGGGGTCATGCACTTCCTCCCGTACAAAGCCTCATAAGGAGCCATCTTTATGCTTGTGTGATAACTATAATTGTACGAAAACTCCACCAGATGTAGCCTATCTGAACGTGGTCTGAACTTGTAAGTTCGGACATAAGTCGAGACTTACAAGTTAGATTCATCCTCGCATGTTGTCCGAACATTGAAGTCCGGACAGATGTTCAGACACCCAGATCAGTGAAATCAACACAAACTCTCGGGGCCTGTCAGAACATGGATGTCCGGACGGACGTTCAGACAGGTCCTGGAATGCGATTTTCAGTACGAAAACAGAGACAGAAAAACACCAAAATGTTCATGAAATCAATGCCAGAAGATAGGGAAATACTTTAATAACTTAGATAACAGTAGATACCAAATAAACACATCGGAAGCAACAATTAAATTAACACGTGAATACCTTAACATAGATTATAATTATCAAGAATATTCCTCTAAACATATCAGTCAAAGGTTTGATCAAAATAGCAGCGGAAATACATTGCCAGGGTGTTACCGCCACACTCAATAACCATTGAGTGCTCAGGCTTAAAACCCACACAAATCAATTCCAAACGTTTCAAACATTGTAACTCAAACGAAAGTAATTCCATTTAGCAAAACTCATCTTAACAACTCAGAAATAACTCGTCCTTCCTAAGCTAGGTGATAGCGTGTTCCCAATCCCCAATTCAGCCATACTTACCAGCAATCAGAAAAAACACGCACAAAAAGCACGAAGGGATCGCGCAAATCAGTGAAACTGAGTAAACATTGCCTCATTGTGTAAAATACATTTTGTAACACCCCATCCAAAGCTAATCGTGGTTATCGTAAACTGAACACTTAATCGAATTCGTCGCAGCGGAAATAATAAACACCTGGACCTTGCCACGGTCTGATCGTTAGAATATACCGGCCTTATCAATTACAACACTTATCCAAAATAAATGACCAACCCAAAACATCACCATCCCAAAATACCACAACCAACCGAGTACAAGTAGCTAAGTCATAATCACAACCTTACATCAGTTTAAATATAAACAGACGGGTGCACAAGCGCAACCCGTACTCAAAATAAACATCCCAACCTAAGTCTAACCGCTCCTACTCTCGTAGTGCGTCCTCATGGGTCTCTTACCTGCAAGTGTAAAAACAGCCCCCAAAGGGGGTCAGCACGAATGCTGGTACACCCTCTCATGGCCCCCAAGCTAACGGGGCTACGACGACTAATTGTCGATAGCATGGAAATTGATTACATACACAAGCATGATATGAAATGCAATAACAATAATCCACAGATGAACATGCATAGTTCACAAACAATGAACGACTCAAGCGTCCCCTTATCAAGTGGGTTAGTAACCCCCTCCTCAGTCCTGATTCCCTTAATCTCAGTTCCTTACCTTACCTTAATCTTAATCTCAACTTAATCTCAGTATACAAACCGTTCCTGGAAGGGAATGGTTGTAGCTTAATTCGAACCTGGGATTTAGGTGATCCCACCGCACCATCTTAATGCCACCTACCCTGGACGGGAGTCCAGTGTAGCTGAGCTGGCAACCGGCCCTAGGCTACAAGTCCGAAGACAAGTCCTTAAGCGGAGGGCGGATCTGATTCAGATACCGTCCCCCTTTCCTTAGCATGCATGACCGGAGTTCGGTCCCGGGTTTCCTCACTCAAGTTCCAGTTAGTAGAAATCTTAATCACCATGTGCTAGCTAAGCCTTAATGGGCATTAACCAACAACCACCAAGCTTAACTCAGTAAGTACTAAACTTGGTTAGTAACAATCTCAATTCTCGCGGGTTAGTGCAAAGATAACACATACACAACGAGAACAGATATAACCGGTTGCATGCTTTATCTTGTTTTAGTCATAGTAATTTAACAGATAGCACACAAGCCGAGGGACACCTCGTTAGCAAGCAGGTCACAAGAAAGATTGTACCGTTCACTATCGATCGTCGTTTGTTTAACCTTCTCCGGGGTCCCAATTCACAAACCTAAAACATTGATTCATTTTTAGGCCATTAGTTATTTGCACCTCACTTAGCTCACTTAATCCCTAAAGATTCCCGATGAATATCCTCTTAAGTCCTTACCACTTACCCTTTTAAACTTAATCTTTTTAAACATTAAGGTTCTTACTTAACTTAACTTAATCCCTTAGGTTCTTAGGGTCCTAATCATTACCACCCTACCAAAGGTATACCTTATTACCTATTACCATCCTTAGGATTCAAAATTTCTTTTTTTTTATATTTATGCTTGACCGAACTTCCGACCGACCTTACCCAAGGTCGGTCCATTCCCAGAACATATTACCCGCTTGAAAATTCTACCCCGACCGACCTTACAAGTCCGGTCCCCAAGGTCGGTCCATTCCCGAGAGTTTTCCCCGAGGGAAATTTGAGCTCGACCGAAATTGCCAAGTCCGGTCCCATGTTCGGTCGATTCCAGAGACTTATTACCGTACAAAATTCTAGGCATGACCGACCTTGCAAGTTCGGTCCCAAGGTCGGTCCATTCCAGAGACTTAATTCCTTCACAAAATACAAGCCCGACCGAACTTGTAAGTCCGGTCCCCAAGTTCAGTCGGTTCCAGAAACTTTCTCCGGCAGTGTAAACTGAGCTCGACCGACCTTGCAGGTCCGGTCCCTAAGGTCGGTCGGCTCCAGAACCTTGTTTCTAAATTCTCTTTTAACTCCAAACTTCTCCTCATATATTCTAATATGTTATAACCTCATTTGGGCACCTCAAATACACCTTAAGCCAACCACTAAACACTTTAAATCACTCACCAACATCCACTTTAATCATTATGCATTTTTCCTTATAACCATGCCAACACTTGTAACATTTCCACTAGGTTTCTAGGTGGTGGTTCATACCTAATGTAACCACTATGCCAAATGTTTCCCCACCACTATAACATCATCTCCCAAGCATCTTTCACCATCTAAAACTCTTTTATGCATTTACTTAAAGTTCCTTCACAAGCTTAAGCTTCCATCCATCAACACCTTATTTCCTTCCTAGTTGTTTACCAACATTTGCCTAAGTCCTAAATACTCAAATACATTCTCTTGATTCCTAAATCCTTCATAGTAATGCCTAAGTCATTATAACTCATTAAAACACTTTATCTCACCCCTTTTCATCAAGACAACCTCTAAAACTTCCTAGTACTTCCTTAGTCATTAAATCCCCTTAGAACATCTTAAACACTTAAGTTCTCCTTTAAATTTTTGCCATGGGTTCTCTAGTATATAGTACATCCTAACACTTGGTTTTTTCTCCATCAACCAACCAATATCACACAAATTCTCATCACAACACCTTAACACACAATTTACACCAAAACTACACCACATCATCATATAGTGCATAAACTTAATGCTTGGCACTTAGGCCCTTAAATGACAATAATCTTAACCACTGAATTTCCACATATATTTGCCTTTAACCTGTGAATACACACAACAAGGCTCCCATTGAAATAAAATGCTTCTTGTAATTCATTTCAACATTGTTTGACTATCTCTTTCTCATGGCTCCTTAGTCACAATTTCACAATCATGCTCATTGTTTCTCCTAGGTCATATATAACCCTTTTCTAATGTAAACTCTACACTAAACTCACCACATATCTAAATCCCATTCCCTTAAACAATAAAACACCTTAAGGTAAGTAATTTACCTTGTTCTTTTACAAGCTTTAAAAGCTTTCTTCCTTAGGTTTTTCCTTCCTCAATCTCGGTCACCAATATATATCTCCTTGCCAATGTTCTAACCAATATCCAATGACTCCAATGAGTACTAGATAATACATTAACCCTAAGGAACAAACCCTAGGTTAAAAATGTGCTTTAAGGTATTAAGGTGATTATTTTACCTTGGTTTCTCAAGACAAGCTTGGATATGAAGCAAGAAGGACCTCCTCAATCCTTTGAAGAGTAGAGAAACAAGCTAGAACAAGGCATTAAAATGAAGCCTCATGAGCATACATTTTCGGTCAAGAAGAAAGTGATGGAAACCTAGATTTTCTTACACTTTCTTTACCTTAAGAGAATGGAGAAGCCAATGGAGTCTCCAAACTTGAATTTCCTCCTCTAATGGTGGTTTGGCTTGGCACCAAATCAAAGCTCTTGAAGTTTTGAAAAGATAGAAAGAGAGAGCTTGAGCTAACTAAGAGGAATATGTAATTTGTTTTGGTTTTGGAGCTAAAATGAGTAAGTAGTGTGCAAGAGAAGGTGGAGCTAGCATAAGGGTGCTCTTCACGTTAATGGAGAAGGGAGAGAGCTTGAGAAAATCGTGGGAAGAACAGAGAGATGAAGAGGTGAGGAGAGAGGTGAGTTAAAATGAGATAATTATGTTATAAGTAAATAGTACTTTTGCTTTATAGTTATTTATTTGCTTAATGACTAATAAAGGTGGTGACTCACCTTATAAAAAACCAGCCCCCATTAAGTAACAAGGGTACTTAAGTCTTTGTTGACCAAAATATCTCACTTATATTGACTTATGTTATAAACTAGCTTAATTAATTTACTATTCACAAAACAAGGCACATTGTTGTGAAATTTTTGATTTCCCATTGATATAGACTTCAAATGTGATACTATTAGTACACATGTTAATTAAAGAGTAATGATGGACATTTAGCCATTCAAAACTCATTTACAAGGCAATTTTCTTTGATTAGAAATGTTTCTTAATGTTTCTAAGGCATTATTTAGCCTCCTTATATCTTATTTATCATTTAAACACCATATCTAAGTTTGGGGTATTTCAATCTACCCCCCTTAAAAGAACTTTGTCCTCAAAGTTCACATATGTGCTTAACCATTCACGGTACTCAATTCCCTTAATCTTAACACCACATCTTATATTCACATTCACACATCCCAAGACTCAAAGGTCAATCTCAAATACAATACATAGTATTATACATAACTCAAACTTAACACCAAAGTGTAGCAACTTACACAAATTCACATCTTAAACAACCAAACAAACGACAAACATGATCGTTTCCTAACTCAAAAGCGAGGAAGCTCTACCCCCTTAAAAAGGGGTACGCCCCGTACCCTATACAGACGATCTAGTCAGTAAACAAAGAAGGGTACTTCGCTCTCATCTTATCCTCTAATTCCCATGTATCCTCCTCGACATCCTGGTTAGACCAGAGAACCTTCACCAGTCGCACTGACTTGTGGCGAGTGTCCCTAGTCTTACTGTCCAAGATTCTCTGAGGAGTCTCCACTGATCTCATATTTGGTTCTAAAGTCAACCTCTCAGGTTCTAACACATGGGAGGGGTGGTGCATGTATTTCTTTAGCTGTGAAACATGAAAAACATCATGCACTTTACCCAGTTCAGCAGGTAAATTCAACCTGTAAGCAACCGGGCCCACCCGCTCCGTAATCTCATAAGGACCAACAAACTTCGGGCTTAATTTGCCCTTCTTCCCAAACCTGAATACACCCTTCATCGGTGAAACTCGCAGAAATACCTGGTCGCCCACTGCGAACTCCAGGTCCCGTCGTTGAACATCAGCATACGACTTCTGCCTATCTTGAGCAGCTTTCATGTTCTCCCTGATTTGCTGAACTTCAGCCTTAACTTGCTCTAAGTACTCTGGTCCTATAATGACCGTCTCACTCGACTCATCCCAGCAGAGCGGTGTACGACATGGTCTACCGTACAACGCTTGAAAAGGTGCCATCTTGATCGAAGCGTGATGTTGTTGTTGTATGAAAACTGATCAGATGTAGTCTGTCAATCCAACTGCCCTGGAAGTCTAAGGCACATGCTCTCAGCATGTCCTCGAGTGTCTGAATAGTACGCTCAGTCTGACCATCTGTCTGAGGATGGAACGCGGTACTCAGCTTGAGTTCTGTACCCAACGCTTCTCTGGTAGCTCTCCAGTACCTCGAAAGGAATCTGGTATCTCTATCTGACACTATGGTCTTCGGTATCCCGTGATGTCTCATGATTTCTTTCTCAAATAACTCAGCTAATTTGGTCACCTTCCAAGTATCCTTCATCGGTATGAATGGGCTACTTTGGTAAGGCGATCCACCACCACCCCATATCATGTTGAGACCTCCCCTAGCAGGTGGAAGCCCAACTACGAAGTCCATGGAGATATCATGGAACTTCCACTCCGGAACTGGCATCGACTGTACCATTCCGCCCGGTCATCGGTGCTCAAATTTCACCTTCTGGCATGTGAGACACCTCAAGACGAACTCGGTAACATCTGTCTTCATCCCCGACCACCAGAAGTATCTCTTCATGTCTTTATACATTTTAGAGGCTCCCGGATGGATGGAAACTGAAGAACAGTGTGATTCTCTAAGTATACGGTCTTTCAGATCCGTGTTGCCCCGTGGTATGCATAACCGGCCCTTAAGTCTGATCAAATCATCATCATGAAGTCTGAAGTCGTATTTCTGACTCTCAAAGGTGCCATCTGTCAGCTTCTGTCTGACCTCTCTCATGTACTCATCTGTCCTCTGAGCCTCTCACCTCATCAACCAAGCTGGAGAAAGAAACTAGCGAATGGAGTGAGTGTGCTCGACGGCTCAGGGCGTCTGCTACAACATTGGCCTTTCCCTCTTTGTATTGGAGGTCAATGTCATAGTCTTTCAGAAACTCTAACCATCTCCTCTGTCGAAGATTCAACTCCTTCTGAGTGAATATATATCTCAAACTCTTATGATCGGTGTAGATCGTCACACTAACCCCATATAAGTAGTGGCGCCATATCTTCAAAGCGAAGACTACAGCTCCCAACTCTAAATCATGTGTGGGGTAGTTCTCCTCATGTTTCTTCAACTGGCGTGAGGCATATGCCACCACCTTGCCATGTTGCATGAGCACGCAACCCAGCCCTCTACCGGATGCATCACAATAAACCTCAAAGCCCTCTGTACCGTCTGGAATGGTCAGAACCGGTGCAGTGGTCAGTGAGTCCTTCAAGCTCTGAAATGATTTCTCACAGTCAACCGTCCATAAGAACGGTGCATCTTTCTTCATCAGACTGGTCATCGGTTTCGCGACCTTGCTGAAATCTCTAACAAACCTCCTGTAGTAACCTGCCAGACCGAGAAAGCTCCGGATGTCGGTAACAGTCTTCGGCCTTGGCCAAGTACGTACGGCATCAATCTTCGCTGGATCCACTGAGATCCCCATCTGAGATGACATGACCTAGGAAAGAGACCTGGTCAAGCCAAAACTCACACTTGGAGAACTTAGCATATAGCTGGTTCTCCCTCAATATTTCCAATACCCTCCTCAGATGTTCCTCATGTTCAACCTTAGATTTCGAGTATATCAAAATGTCATCAATAAACACCACAACCGACTTGTCCAGCTGCTCCCGGAACAAGCGGTTCATCAGATCCATAAACTTCGCCGGTGCGTTCGACAAACCGAACGGCATCACTGTAAACTCATAGTGGCCGTATCGTGTCCGGAATGCCGTCTTCTCAATGTCTCCTTCCTTAATGGCTATCTGATGATACCCCGATCTGAGATCAATCTTGGAGAACACAGATGCTCCCTTCAACTGATCGAACAGATCGTCAATGCGGGGTAGTGGGTACTTATTCTTCACTGTCACTGCATTCAGCTCTCTGTAGTCGATGCAGAGGCGGAGACTACCATTCTTCTTCTTCACGAAGAGGACTGGCGCTCCCCATGGTGACACACTTGGTCTTATGAATCCCTTATCTAACAAATCTTTCAATTGTTCCTTTAACTCAGTCATTTCTGCCGGAGCCATACGGTATGGTGCCTTGGCTATCGGTCCGGTACCAGGTAGCAGCTCGATGGTGAACTCTACCTCCCGAGTGGGTGGCATGCCGGGCAGTTCCCGTGGAAATAAGTCGGGGAACTCCGACACTACCGGTAAGTCGGGGTCGAACTCAGGGTCTCTCTCTATGTCCTGTACATAGCAGAGGTACACTTCTTCCTTTCTCCTCAATTCCTTATACATTGCCATGGCGGTGATGATCTTAGTCGAAGGCTCTCTGGGCCTCTGGCGGTATGATATTGTTACCCCAGACGGACTCCTGAGCAGCAATCTATGCTCGGCGCAGAGGATACGTCCCTTGTGCCGCTCCAACCAGTTCATCCCGAATAACATCAAATCCTAGCTTTCTGAACTCAATAAAACTGACTGGAAAGTCTTCTCCCTTAATTCTGACAGTGGCTCCTCGTAGTAACGAGTGCAACGAACCTTCTCTTAGACGGGAGCGTAACCGTGAAGTCGGGTAGCTCATCAGCGTCTAGCCCCAACCTGCTCGCGAAGATGCCGAGACAAAGGTATGCGAGGCCCCTGAGTCGAAGAGAACTGATGCCTCAATCCCATTAATCGGAAAGGTGCCGGTGAGGATAGTACCGCTGGCGTCGGCCTGTGCCTCTGTAAGTATGCTTAGTGCACCTTCCGTACCGAGTCCATAACCTAATTGTGTTCACAAGCTTCATGAGTATTGATGGTATAACAAGAGTCGTAACAATTTATATGAACAACACTGTTATTTTATTCATGACCATCCTGTTTACAACATGTGCTTAATCTTACATCTCATTTCTCATCTCATTCTAACATTACATGGCTAATATTGTCTAAAGGTTAGGTTTAATCTTCCTGGTCTCATATGCGTCGCATTGATTACTACTGATGGTGCTGTATTCAACTTGATTCTCTTAATCCCATGGTATAACATCCTTGATTCTCCTCCCAAATTAATACATCACCTGACTTAAGTAAACTTATCGCACGGTCCGCACGCTTCTGCTCGCCGTATAAAAACTCTGCATCATCCCCAATGGACCAAGACACTACGGGTATCCCCTTTCGAGAGACTCCGTTGTCTCGTCCTTATCCTGGTGTAGTCCAGTCGCCCATCCTTCTCGTAGAAGTTACAATGCAAATGTCTGCCTGAATGTCTGGAATCGGTTCAGCTTCCAATTGCTGAGCGATTTCCACGACTTGTGTAATAACTGGATGGAACTCTTCGGGTATTCCCGGTGGTGAGACTCCATCTTGCATCCTCGTGGTTTGGTAATTCTTGGCATACGGATTCCAATCCTTGCCTAAGCTCATCATTTTAATTTCATCCTTGCTCCCCCTGGGTACTCCGGTGTGTAAAAACCTCCCGGTCCCATTCCTAGTTGATTGCATCTTCTGATGATGGCTATTTGTGCTTGGGTGTCAGGTATCCCCTTAATAAAATCATACCTGGGCGGATAACCTGACATTGTTCGGTTGGAAAGTCTATGGTTTCGATGTCGGTGTGCTCCGGGTTAAGTGTAGATGGTATTGGATAGTAGATGTTGAAGCTTCCTAAAGTGGTAGTAGGTTATATCTTACTTAAGTTCTAATCTCATCTCATTCTTACTTAACTCAATTATTCACCAAACATGCATGATAATGCGGTAAGCAGGCAATTTTATTACTAAATGGTTATAGCGGTACCTGGCCTCGATGAGGGTTCAGGCTCATCGTCCCGGTCCACCATGTGTAGTGTGGGTCCCGACTTCTGGGTCACCCTCGGGTTCTTGTCTGCAGCTTGCTGCACCTTCTTTCCGACCGTCAGATCCAGCTCCCTGATCGGTCTTGCCCTTGCCCCTGGTGTCGGGCCTATAGGCTCTGCTAGCAGGGTTCCGGGTAGCACTCATATGCCCGGTGTCCGTATACCCCACAAAAGTTGCACTCCACCTTATTCCCCTTGCAATCGAGCCGGGGTGGTCCTTGTGACACCACCTACAGATGTAGCGTCGCTGGTAGCCACCACCGGCTCCCTTCTCAGTCTCAGATCCTGATCATTCACAATGTCAATTCTCATATCTCAAACGGTTACTAATTGTTTCTTAACTCACTTAATACCAATTTCTTACCCTTTGGCGCCCTAGAGCGCAGGGGTGTAGCTGCATAAGCATATGTCAACTTCAATGGCTCTTCCGGAGCCTTCTCTTTCCTCTTCCCCTTTGGGTTCTGACTTTTCTGGGCCTGAGGCTGGTACTTCTGTTTCTTGTACCCTCCTTGCCCTTGACTCTCCGAGCTCTTACCAGCACTCTTCCTCTTGCATTCTCCTCGTCCCTCAGCTGGACGGTTATCTCACCTTAGCAGCGGCATGATAGCACTCCTGCTTTCCACAGTATTAGTCACTCTTATTTCTCATAATCTAAATCTTACTCATTTACTTACCCAAATCTCAATCATTCTTATTACCTGCAAGGTAGTGTAACTCGTCGGCCCCATGCCGTAGCGGAGTCGATGGCTAAGCCCGCCATAGAAGCGGTCCACCAGGATCTGGTCAGAATATCCAAGACCTGGCAGAAGACGGAGCAAGGCGGTGAACTCTGAGTAATACTCGTCCACCGTCATCTTGTCGGTCTGCTTAAGCGCATCCAACTGCAAGCGCTTCTTCGTCTGGACATGGGCGGGGTAGTACTTTGCTCGTAGCAAGGCGGTGTACTGCTCCCAGCCGAACTCTGGATTGGCCACATGCTCGGCCCTCACCAGCTTCCACCAATCGCCTGCCGCCCCCTTCAAATAGAAAGCAGCCAGACGCACCTTGATCCCAGCAGGGACATCAAGGGTCTCGAAGGCGGTCTCCAGCTCGGAGATGTACGCCTCAAGCTTGGCGGGATCGGTCTCCCCCTTAAGTAGTGCGGGTCGAAGGTCTGCAAGACTCTTCACCCAATTTGGTTCCCTAGGTTGTGGCGGTGGAGGTGGTGCACCCACACCAGGCTGATAGCCCATATGCCCTAATGCGGCAGCCACGATCTCTGCGATCGTCTGCCCCTCAGGTATTCTGAAGCATCATCACCTTGGCCGCGACCTCGGCTTCCTCTAGGACGTCCTGCCATCTGAACAAGCATAACTCACATTAGATTCGTATCCACCACTGTTTCGGTTAACGAATTTATAACGTCCGTAGACGGTAAAGACGATCCACACTTATTAGTGGTCATCTGACTCTACTCACACTAACAGCTCACACCCTTAACCCATCACTTATTTCTTAACTTTATCCTAACTCGGTGGTTTCTTATGTCCGGTATTTCTTGATCAGAGCGTAACTACGCTCTGATACCACTTTTTGTAACACCCCATCCAAAGCCAATCGTGGTTATCGCAAACTGAACACTTAATCGAATTCGTCGCAGCGGAAATAATAAACACCTGGACCTTGCCACGGTCTGATCGTTAGAATATACCGGCCTTATAAATTACAACACTTATCCAAAATAAATGACCAACCCAAATCATCACCATCCCAAATACCACAACCAACCGAGTACAAGTAGCTAAGTCATAATCACAACCTTACATCAGTTTAAATATAAACAGACGGGTGCACAAGCGCAACCCGTACTCAAAATAAACATCCCATCCTAAGTCTAACCGCTCCTACTCTCGTAGTGCGTCCTCATGGGTCTCTTACCTGCAAGTGTAAAAACAGCCCCCAAAGGGGTCAGCACGAATGCTGGTACACCCTCTCATGGCCCCCAAGCTAACGGGGCTACGACGACTAATTGTCGATAGCATGGAAATTGATTACATACACAAGCATGATATGAAGTGCAATAACAATAATCCACAGATGAACATGCATAGTTCACAAACAATGAACGACTCAAGCGTCCCTTATCAAGTGGGTTAGTAACCCCCTCCTCAGTCCTGATTTCCTTAATCTCAGTTCCTTTACCTTAATCTTAATCTTAATCTCAGTATACAAACCGTTCCTGGAAGGGAATGGTTGTAGCTTAATTCGAACCTGGGATTTAGGTGATCCCACCGCACCATCTTAATGCCACCTACCCTGGACGGGAGTCCAGCGTAGCTGAGCCGGCAACCGGCCCTAGGCTACAAGTCCGAAGACAAGTCCTTAAGCGGAGGGCGGATCTGATTCAGATACCGTCCCCCTTTCCTTAGCATGCATGACCGGAGTTCGGTCCCGGGTTTCCTCACTCAAGTTCCAGTTAGTAGAAATTAATCACCATGTGCTAGCTAAGCCTTAACGGGCATTAACCAACAACCACCAAAACTTAACTCAGTAAGTACTAAACTTGGTTAGTAACAATCTCAAGTCTCGCGGGTTAGTGCAAAGATAACACATACACAACGAGAACAAATATAACCGGTTGCATGCTTTATCTTGTTTTAGTCATAGCAATTTAACAGATAGCACACAAGCCGAGGGACACCTCGTTAGCAAGCAGGTCACAAGAAAGATTGTACCGTTCACCGTCGATCGTCGTTTGTTTAACCTTCTCCGGGGTCCCAATTCACAAACCTAAAACATTGATTCATTTTTAGGCCATTAGTTATTTGCACCTCACTTAACTCACTTAATCCCTAAAGATTCCCGATGATATCCTCTTAAGTCCTTACCACTTACCCTTTAAACTTATCTTTTTAAACATTAAGGTTCTTACTTAACTTAACTTAATCCCTTAGGTTCTTAGGGTCCTAATCATTACCCCCTACCAAAGGTATACCTTATTACCAATTACCATCCTTAGAATTCAAAATTTCTTTTTTTTATATATTTAGGCTCGACCGAACTTCCGACCGACCTTACCCAAGGTCGGTCCATTCCAGAACATATTACCGCTTGAAAATTCTACCCCGACCGACCTTGCAAGTCCGGTCCCCAAGGTCGGTCCATTCCCGAGAGTTTTCCCCGAGGGAAATTGAGCTCGACCGAACTTGCCAAGTCCGGTCCCATGTTCGGTCGATTCCAGAGACTTATTACCGTACAAAATTCTAGGCATGACCGACCTTGCAAGTTCGGTCCCAAGGTCGGTCCATTCCAGAGACTTAATTCCTTCACAAAATACAAGCCCGACCGAACTTGTAAGTCCGGTCCCCAAGTTCGGTCGGTTCCAAAAACTTTCTCCGGCAGTGTAAACTGAGCTCGACCGACCTTGCAGGTCCGGTCCCTAAGGTCGGTCGGCTCCAGAACCTTGTTTCTAAATTCTCTTTTAACTCCAAACTTCTCCTCATATATTCTAATATGTTATAACCTCATTTGGGCACCTCAAATACACCTTAAGCCAACCACTAAACACTTTAAATCACTCACCAACATCCACTTTAATCATTATGCATTTTTCCTTGTAACCATGCCAACACTTGTAACATTTTCCACTAGGTTTCTAGGTGGTGGTTCATACCTAATGTAACCACTATGCCAAATGTTTCCCCACCACTATAACATCATCTCCCAAGCATCTTTCACCATCTAAAACTCTTTTATGCATTTACTTAAGTTCCTTCACAAGCTTAAGCTTCCATCCATCAACACCTTATTTCCTTCCTAGTTGTTTACCAACATTTGCCTAAGTCCTAAATACTCAAATACATTCTCTTGATTCCTAAATCCTTCATAGTAATGCCTAAGTCATTATAACTCATTAAAACACTTTATCTCACCCCTTTTTCATCAAGACAACCTCTAAAACTTCCTAGTACTTCCTTAGTCATTAAATCCCCTTAGAACATCTTAAACACTTAAGTTCTCCTTTAAATTTTGCCATGGGTTCTCTAGCATATAGTACATCCTAACACTTGGTTTTCTCCATCAACAACCAATATCACTCAAATTCTCATCACAACACCTTAACACACAATTTACACCAAAACTACACCACATCATCATATAGTGCATAAACTTAAATGCTTGGCACTTAGGCCCTTAAATGACAATAATCTTAACCACTGAATTTCCACATATATTTGCCTTTAACCTGCGAATACACACAACAAGGCTCCCATTGAAATAAAATGCTTCTTGTAATTCATTTCAACATTGTTTGACTATCTCTTTTCTCATTGGCTCCTTAGTCACAAGTTCACAAATCATGTCATTGTTTCTCCTAGGTCATATATAACCCTTTTCTAATGTAAACTCTACACTAAACTCATCACATATCTAAATCCCATTCCCTTAAACAATAAAACACCTTAAGGTAAGTAATTTACCTTGTTCTTTTACAAGCTTTAAAAGCTTTCTTCCTTAGGTTTTTCCTTCCTCAATCTCGGTCACCAATATATATCTCCTTGCCAATGTTCTAACCAATATCCAATGACTCCAATGAGTACTAGATAATACATTAACCCTAAGGAACAAACCCTAGGTTAAAAATGTGCTTTAAGGTATTAAGGTGATTGTTTTACCTTGGTTTCTCAAGACAAGCTTGGATATGAAGCAAGAAGGACCTCCTCAATCCTTTGAAGAGTAGAAAACAAGCTAGAACAAGGCATTAAAATGAAGCCTCATGAGCATACATTTTCGGTCAAGAAGAAAAGTGATGGAAACCTAGATTTTCTTACACTTTCTTTACCTTAAGAGAATGGAGAAGCCAATGGAGTCTCCAAACTTGAATTTCCTCCTCTAATGGTGGTTTGGCTTGGCACCAAATCAAAGCTCTTGAAGTTTTGAAAAGATAGAAAGAGAGAGCTTGAGCTAACTAAGAGGAATATGTAATTTGTTTTGGTTTTGGAGCTAAAATGAGGTAGTGTGCAAGAGAAGGTGGAGCTAGCATAAGGGTGCTCTTCACGTTAATGGAGAAGGGAGAGAGCTTGAGAAAACCGTGGGAACAAGAGAGAATGAAGAGGTGAGGAGAGAGGTGAGTAAAATGAGATATTTATGTTGTAAAGTAAATAGTACTTTTGCTTTATAGTTATTTATTTGCTTAATGACTAATAAGGTGTGGTGACTCACCTTATAAAAAACCGGCCCCCATTAAGTAACAAGGGTACTTAAGTCTTTGTTGACCAAATATCTCACTTATATTGACCTATGTTATAAACTAGCTTAATTAATTTACTATTCACAAACAAGGCACATTGTTGTGAAATTTTTGATTTCCCATTGATATAGACTTCCAAATGTGATACTATATAGTACACATGTTAATTAAAGAGTAATGATGGACATTTAGCCATTCAAAACTCATTTACAAGACAATTTTTCAAAAATGTGCTTTAAGACTCCTTAAAGCACATTTTGTGTTTTAACTTGTTTTCAAGCTTGTTTTCTTTGGTAATTGATTTAAAATGACCATTAGGATATTACTAAGGGTCTTAGAACAATATTTGGGTACTCACCCAAGTCTCTCCAAGCTTAGAGCATGTTTTTTTTTAAACTGCTCTTTCGGTGTTTCCTTATATTTTCTTTGATTAGAAATGTTTCTTAATGTTCTAAGGCATATTTAGCCTCCTTATATCTTAGTTAATCATTTATCTTTAAACACATATCTAAGTTTGGGGTATTTCTACATTTTGAAACTTGTTTTATTTGCAAATCAATAACTCACACAATAACATTATTCCATCGAAACATTTCCAAAACCACAATCACCAAATATATTTCAGGGGAGAACTTTCACTAGGATTCCATTATCAGTATTCATGGACGGACACCCAAATAGGGCCACAATAATAACATTCCATCTCACCTTAAGTCCTTAAATGTGTACACCCCCAGAAGGTACTTTTGACCTAAAGGAGTAGATCATAGAGCTTAACTGCAAGTAATGTCTACAGGCAAAAATTCAATATATATATATAATACACGGGGTACAAAGTACCGATAATTCCACAGAGCACCATAATGGTACCAGTAACTTACACGGAGCACCATAAGGTACCAACAATCCAATAATTCATCCAATGAAAGTCTCCCAAAATAATAATCAAACCCAATTGTAAAATCGTTGAATCAGAATACACGTGGAAAAATATTTTCTATCTTCCAAAATTCCCGAATCAGGGTCTAATCAATCCATCAACATTTTACAAAACCATACGAGAAATCGATGATGAGCACAGATGCTTACCTGAATACGCTCACCACTACGAAGATGAATCAGCCAAACCACTAGTAGTGCCCGTCAGAGAATCCGGGGTCTAGAATTGCGAATAAATAGATCAATCAGGAACTTACCAAATGTAACACCCCTACTACGCACATCACATTACTTGGAATCGCAGCGGAATATAAACGGCTAAACAGTAACTAAACGATTGGTGCTACAACGCCGTCAACCACCCACGTGGTTAACAAGGCTGAATAAATACAAGTGTACCGGTCTGATGATCAGACTCCCGAGCATAGAACTAATAACCATATATATACATCAAAAATACCGAGTGTTTACATAATTCCTTCACTGTATACCGTCACTGTAAACCGTCATAATCAAGTATATAACACGCCACGGGAGCACAGGCGCATCCCGGGCAAACATCCAAAAGTACTCCAAAAGTAAACTACACCCTAGGATCTAGAGCCACTCCGCTTCTTCGATCCTCATCCTGCAGTAAAAGAAATATGGATCCCCCGAGGGGGTCAGCAACCCTTGGCTGGCATGGTTAACGCGCAGCCCATCGACTACCGGAATGCGCGCAACTAATTGTCATGATGACATGGTATTTTTTTTTAAAACACACAACTCATACATATATAACATAACATGGGTATTGTACACATCATAACACACATCACACAATACAATTCCTTTTAGGAAGAGAACCAACACAGTTAGTCCCCATTGAGAGCCTAGAGAATGTTGCCATGCTCATACTTAGCTCGTTACATAACTCGTTACCGTCCGGTTAGATTGAACGGTTAACTTAACACAAGGTGCCTCGGATATAGTGATCCAAGCACACCGAAATAACACATAGTATGCCCCTGTGGCCCGACGTGAGTCAGTAAAATAGCCTTGGTTAAGCTAAAGGGAAGGTTGGAAACCAAATTGGAAACTCAACCATAACATACAGAGAGAATCGAACCGGTTATGACATCGACTCCCATACTCACACGCGTGGCCGGAACAGACCGGACTCCTCACTTCCCCGTTAGCCCATGTTAGTAGTTCATCATTGAACACAACAAACAATTCACAATAATAGGTCAGGTCTTGTTAGACACACACAAGGGAAGAGAGAGTCATACTCAACAACATAATGATATTTAACAACGGTAAACTCTTTACATGGCTTAATCTTACAAAGTCATAAACACACAGAAAAACAAACAACACACAAGCCGGTGTAAACCGGTAGGCAACAGACTGCAAGAAAACCATACCTTGGTCCTTGCCTCGATTGATTTCCACCTTGAGAGAATCCTAAACACATTAGTAACGTCGGTTAATTATTTATTTAACTTCAAACTTACTAAGTATTTAACATGATTGTATGACATGTTTTAATGTCTATTCTACCCTAGGTTATCTTCATTATACACCCTAGGGTTAACTACGTAAGTCACATTCTTTTCTGTTTTTTTTTTTTTTTTACAAATTTAGGTCCGACCGACCTTACCGACCGAACTTACCCAAGTTCGGTCGATTCCAGAACACATTTCCGTCAAAATTTTCTACTCCGACCGACCTTGTAAGTCCGGTCGCATGTTCGGTCTTTTCCCGAGAGTTTCTTCCCTTTGAAAATTTAGCCCGACCGAACTTGCCAAGTCCGGTCCTATGTTCGGTCGTTTCCAGTAGCTCAATCCGTACACAAAATACAAGCCCGACCGACCTTGCAAGTCCGGTCCCCAAGGTCGGTCCATTCCAGAAGCCAATTCTCGCAGGGTAAACTGGGCTCGACCGAACTTGCAAGTTCGGTCGCAAGTTCGGTCTGCCCCAGACCTTTGTTTTCCTTTTCACATTCAACTCCAAACTTCACCCCATATAACCTAGTACCCCCTAACCTCATTTGGGCACTTTAAACTCACCTTAAGACATCCTTAAACACTCATACAACTCATTATCTAATTCCTTAAGCCTTTACCCATTTCTTCACAAAATTCCTAACACTTACAATGCTTTCTCCTAGTTTTTTTTTTCAAGTGGTGTTTCATACCTATGATAACTACTATCCCAAAAGCTTTCTCCTTATTTTAACATCATCTCCCAAGCATCATCTCACAACTAACTCCTTATATCCATCTTGAAAATTCTTTTCCAAGTTTACACTCTCCTTATTACCAAAGTTTGCCTAAGTATTTACCTAAGTCCAAAGTGACTTTGGTACTTACTAAAACCTCAAGATCATGCCTAAGTCCTTGCTACACTCTAGAGCACTTCCTAGTTCCTCACAATTCCTTTAAAACATCATGAACTCCTTATATATTTCCTAAATTTCGACATAAGTTCTCCTAGTATTTTGTTACACCTTAGCACACTGTTTTCATCATTAAACATCCTAGAACACTAAGAACACCAAGAACACTTTCTTACACAACTTCACCAAATTCACACTACATCACAATATAGTGCATAATTTAAATTGCATGGCACTTAGGCCCTTAAAATGCATGGCTCTTAGGCCCTTAAAGTGCTTAAATCATAAACACTGAATTTCCACAATATATATGCCTTTAACCTGCGATTACATACAACAAGACATATGTTATTTTACTAGTCTCCTTGAGAACATTTACTAGGTCATTCACCATTTGCTCTTTAGGTAGTTTTAATAAGCATTTATAAGCTCATTCCTCCTAAGGCATTAAACAACATTAGGTTAGTAGATTTACCTCCTTTCCAAACCACTCCTTTCTTGTTTCACTACAAGACCGGTAGGGTATTTGATTCCTTGTCAAGTTCTAAACAAATACAAACATTATAATGAGTATTCAAGCTATAAGCTTCATCTCATTGTAAACCCTAATTTTTCATTGTTTGAAGAACATTAATGTAGTTTTTACCTTGATCTTTGAAGAGTGTTTGAATATTAACAAGAGAGGACTCCACCTAGTCCATGAAGAGTTGGAATGAAGCTAGAACAAAGTCACACAAAGAGCTATATCAATGTGTATTTTCGGTCAAGGCAAAAACATGGAGGAAACATGATTTTCTTTGAGATTCCTTACCTAGAAGCAAAGGAGAGTAATAATATGTAAAAATACAAGCTCAAGCTCCTTCAATGGTGGAACTCCATGGCACCGAAATGGGGCTCTTGAAGCTTTGAGAAGATAGGAATGAAGAGCTTGATGAGAGGAAGAGATTGGTGGTGTTTGTTTTTGATTTGGACAAGTGAGCTAGATTTTACAAGTGGTCAAAGCTAGAGTTTCAATGGTGGTGGTGGTATTACCGTGAGAGAACAGCAAGAAGGGAGGAAGATGGTGTTTGGAACCGTGGGAAATGAAGGAAGGAAATGAGAATGAAGATAGAATTTGCTTTTAAGAGATATTTGTAGTAATAAAGTAAAAAGTAGTTTTAATTAGTTTTATTTACTTACTTATTACATTAACTAGAGAGTGGTGAGTCACCACACTTAGAAAACCGGCCCCTTTATTAATATGAGGGTACTTTAGTCTTTGTTTGTCAATTTAATTACTTAATACAACATATGTTATAAACTAGCTTATAAAAAGCACTATTCATCAAAACAAGGCACTTAGAAGTGAAATTTTTGATTTCCCATTAATATAGCCACCCAAATGTGAGATACTATATAGTACACATATATTTAAGAGTAATGATGGACATTTAGCCATTCAAAACTCATTTACAAGACAATTTTTCAAAAATGTGCTTTAAGACTTCTTAAAGCACATTTTGTGTTTTAACTTGTTTTCAAGCTTGGTTTTCTTTGGTAATTGGTTTAATAAGTTCATTAGTATATAAATGAGGTCTTGGTAAGTTCATTAGGTCTTAACCAAGTTTATCCCAAGCTTAGAGCACATTTTGGCTCTTATTGACTTTAAAGCACATTTTGTGTTTTCTTTTGTTTAAATTTGTTTACTAATGTTTCTAAGACTCTTTTTAGTCTTATTACACCATATTTAGGTGTTTAAACAACATAACTAGGTTGGGGTATTTCAATCTACCCCCCTTAAAAGAACTTTGTCCCCAAAGTTCATACTTCCACATAGCCTAATATTAGAACATGAGAACACATATCAACAACTTCTATATTACATTAACAACATCTTTACATCATATCGGACCCATGGTCCAAACAATAAAACATCACAACATCGTTCTGTAACATAACATAGACAATGTATACATATACATGTCGCACACAACCATAACCGAAACGGCTCTACCCCCCTTAAATAGGGGTACGCCCCTTACCCTATACATACAAGACTAAGAAGTAAACAATGACGGGTACTTCGCCTTCATCTTATCTTCCAGCTCCCAAGTGGCCTCCTCAACGTCCTGGTTAGACCAGAGAACCTTCACCAGTCTCACAGACTTATGGCGAGTGTCTCGAGTCTTAGTGTCCAGAATCCGTACCGGAGTCTCCACTGATCGCATGGTCGGCTCTAAAGTTAGCCTTTCAGGCTGAAGCACATGAGACGGATGAGACATATATTTCTTCAACTGGGACACATGAAATACATCATGTACCTTGCCCAGCTCGGCGGGTAAGTCAAGTCTATAAGCTACCGGGCCGATCCGCTCCGTCACAACATAAGGCCCCACATATTTTGGGCTCAACTTGCCTTTCTGGCCAAAACGAAATACTCCCTTCATGGGGATACTCTCAAAAATACCTGATCGCCCACGGCGAACTCCAGGTCACGTCGGCGCACATCTGCGTACGACTTCTGTCTATCCTGAGCTGCTTTCATATTAGCCCGGATCTGGCGAACTTCTGCCTGAACTTGCTCAAGATACTCTGGTCCTATAATGACCGTCTCACTCGACTCATCCCAGCATAATGGTGTGCGGCATGGTCTACCGTACAATGCCTGGAAGGGAGACATCTTGATCGAAGCATGGTAACTGTTATTGTAACTAAATTCGATCAGATGTAACTTATCAATCCAGCTGGTCTGAAAGTCAAGTGCACATGCACGTAGCATATCCTCAAGTGTCTGAATGGTGCGCTCACTCTGACCATCGGTCTGTGGGTGAAACGCTGTACTCAATTTCAGTTCAGTACCCAATGCCTCTCGTGTAGACTTCCAATATCTGGATAGGAATCTGGTATCTCTGTCAGATACAATCGTCTTTGGTACACCATGATGTCTTACAATTTCTTTGTCGAAGAGCTCTGCAAGCTTAGCCACTTTCCAGGTGTCCTTCATCGGTATGAATCGAGCCACCTTGGTCAGTCGGTCTACCACAACCCAAATCATATTCAGACCTCCCCTTGTAGGCGGAAGCCCTACCACGAAGTCCATAGATATGTCATGGAACTTCCACTCCGGCACTGGCATTGGCTGCACCATACCACCAGGCCGTCGGTGCTCAAACTTGACCTTCTGACAAGTGAGACACCTCAACACATAGTCATTCACATCCTTTTTCATTCCAGTCCACCAAAAATATCTTTTCATACCTTTATACATCTTTGAAGCTCCGGGGTGAATCGAAGTAGTAGAACAATGGGATTCACTCAATATGCGCTCCTTCAACTCAGCGCTACTCCTGGGTATACACAATCGGCCATTAAGCCTAATCAGGTCATCATCGTGGAGTCTGAAGTCGTACTTCTGACCCTCGAATGTGCCATCAATAAGCTTCTGTCTAATCTCCATCATGTACTGATCCGTCATCTGAGCACTCCGCACCTCTTCAACCAAGCCAGTATGAGAGACTAGCGAATGGAGAGAGTGTGCTCGGCGACTCAATGCGTCAGCTACCACATTTGCCTTACCCTCCTTATACTGTAAATTGATGTCATAATCATTTAAGAACTCGACCCACCTTCTTTGCCTCATGTTCAACTCTTTCTGAGTGAACAAGTATTTCAAACTCTTGTGGTATGAATAGATTGTCACGCTTACCCCATACAAATGATGTCGCCATATCTTCATGCGAAGACAATGGCACCCAATTCTAAGTCGTGGGTAGGGTAGTTCTCCTCATGTTTCTTCAGCTGTCGGGAGGCGTAAGCTACGACCTTCCCGTGTTGCATCAACACACAACCCATACCCCTGCCTGATGCGTCGCAATAGACCTCAAAACCATCTGGACCGTCTGGTAATGTCAGAACCGGTGCAGATGTCAGAGCATCCTTGAGACTCGCGAAAGAACTCTCACAGTCGACTGTCCACTCGAATGGTGCATCCTTTTTCATCAAGGAAGTCATCGGCTTCGAGACACTGGAGAAGTTCTTCACAAACCTCCTATAGTAACCTGCCAGACCGAGGAAGCTCCTGATGTCGGTAACTGTCTTCGGCCTAGGCCAGGTGCGCACTGCATCTATCTTTGCCGGATCAACAGCAATCCCGGCCTCAGAAATCACATGTCCAAGGAAGGATACTTGGTTCAACCAAAATTCACACTTAGAAAATTTAGCATACAGCTGATTCTTTCTCAATGTTTGCAATACATCTCTCAGGTGGCTTTCATGCTCACCTCTCGATTTCGAATACACAAGTATGTCATCGATGAAGACTACCACTGATTTGTCCAACTGATCTTGGAACAAACGGTTCATTAAGTCCATGAACTTTGCTGGTGCATTTGACAAGCCAAACGGCATAACTGTGAACTCATAATGCCCATACCTAGTTCTGAATGCTGTCTTTTCGATATCACTGTCACGGATGGCAATCTGGTGGTATCCGGAACGTAGGTCTATCTTGGAGAATACTGATGCTCCCCTCAGCTGATCAAATAGATCGTCGATGCGTGGTAAGGGGTAACGGTTCTTCACCGTAACAGCGTTCAGCTCCCGATAATCAATACACAGGCGGAGGCTACCGTCCTTCTTCTTCACGAAGAGGACCGGCGCTCCCCACGGTGAAACACTAGGGCGGATAAAGCCCTTGTCGAGTAGGTCTCTCAGCTGCTCCTTGAGCTCTGTCATCTCTGCTGGAGCCATACGATAAGGTGCTTTCGCAATGGGTCCGGTGCCCGGAACTAAATCAATCTCAAACTCAACCTCTCGTGCTGGCGGCATGCCCGGCAGTTCCTTAGGAAATACATCAGGAAACTCCGACACTACCGGCACATCTGGGCTAAACTCAGGGTCTCTCTCTATGTCCTGGACATAGCAGAGGTATACATCACTCCCTCGTCGTAACTCGTGATACATAGCCATGGCGGTGATGATCTGAGTCGAAGGCTCCCTGGGCCTCTGGCGGTAAGATATGGTAACCCCAGATGGACTCCGAAGAAGCAGTCGATGCTCGGCACACAGGATTCTGCCCTTGTACCGCTCCAACCAGTTCATTCCGACAATCACATCAAAGCCTAGCCCGTCGAACTCTATCAAGTCGATCGGAAACTCTTCACCCCTGATTCGAACAACAGCATCTCGGTAGTAGCGGGTACATCTGATCCGCTCTTTCGACGGGAGAGTGACCACGAAGTCTGGCATCTCTTCACCGTCTAACCCCAGCCTCTTCGCAAATGATAGCGAAATGAATGTGTGTGAGGCTCCAGAGTCGAACAAGATCGATGCATCCACGCCATTCACTGGAAAGGTACCGGTGAGGATTGTGCCGCTCTTGCCGGCTTCTGCCTTATTGCAGACACTCAGTATACCTCCCGTTCCGAGTGCACAGCCTAATTCATTGGCAAACTAATAAGTATTGGGTAACAACACGGTTTATATGCTTCAAACAACTCCACTTTATTCATTAACACACTCTTTTTACAACATTGGTTGGCTTATACTGTTGCCATGATTTACACTTACAACATCCTTAATACACACTGGTTTATCGCATTACATAATTATACAAGGCTTAAAACTGTCTGAAAGTCAAATTCAAACGTCCGGGTTTCATGTGTGTGGCATTGATCACTGCCGACGGTGCGGTATTCAGTTTGATCTTTCTGATGCCATGGTATAGCATCCTTGATTGCCCACCCATGATTAATACATCTCCCGATTTCAACAATAGCTTCTTTGCGAGGTCAGCACGCTTCTGCTCGCCATATACAAACACTGCGGTATCACCAATGGACCAAGACACCACGGGTACTCCCTTACTTAGAGACTCGGGTGACTCGTCCTTGTCTTGGTGTATACCTAACCGTCCACCTTTCTGGTAGAAGTTCACAATGCATAGATCTGCCTTCACACTTGGAATTGAATCCGTTTCAACTTGTTGAGCAATTCCCACGGCGTGATTAACGACCGCATGGAACTCCTCTGGTATAATTGGTACTGTTGCTCCGTCTTCGGCTCGCATTTCTTGATATGTCTTGGTGTAAGGGTTCCAGTCCTTACCCATGCACATCATCTTTAATTGCATCCTTGCTCCGTTCGGGTATTCGGGTGTGTAGAACCCTCCTGGTTTTGCTCCAAGTTCGTCGCATCGTCTGATGATATGGATTTGTGCTTCCGGTGTCAGGTATCCATTTAAGAGTATCATACCTGGCTGGATAACCTGACATTGCTCCAATGGGAAGTCGGTGATGTTGATGGTGGTTTCTTCAGGGTTTGGTGTGGGTGGGATTGGATAACATATATTGAAGGTTCCTTTAAGTTTAGAGTACTCTAATTAGGTAAATCTCACACTATACTTTATTTATTTACTCACATGGTTGTTTATTTAAACTCACTCACACATATGCATGAAATGCGGTATGCAGACACTCATTACATTCAACAGTTTAGGCGGTACCTGGTCTAGAAGAGGGCCCTGGCGCCTCAGACCGGTCCACCACATTCAGGGGTGGCCTTGTTGGACCCCGACCCCTTCCCCTCTGGGACTCTGTGTACCTCTGATCTGGGGTGGCTGGTTTGCCGTCTTCTGGCCATCGGTGGTCGCAGTGGCCTTACCCTTCCATTGCCCCTTGGGCCTGTAGCTCCTACTGTTTGGGTTCTGCCAGCATTCGTAATCGCGGTGACCCATCTTCTTACAATCGGCACTGAACATCGTTACCCTTGCAGTCCTTGCCGGGTGGTGGTCTCCGTTGCACCACTTGCAGTAATAGTGGCGCTCCGGTCCAGAGCCCGTGCTAGCTGCTATCACAATACACAATCAATACTTTTTCCACAACTTATCAACATATCTCTTACTCTACTTATCACACAGGATTAACAATTACCCTTAGGTGGGTAGAACGTAGGGGCTTGGCCGCATACGCATAGGTGAGCTGCAGAGGCTCCTCAGCAGTGGTGGTCTGGGCCTGGCCCTTGCCACCTTGTTGCTGTCCTTTCTGGGACTGGGGGTATGATTTCTTCTTCTTCCCTCCCCACTGCCCTTGCGTGCCTTGGCCCTCGTTCTGAGCCTTGCGCTTGAGCGCACTCTCCTCGTCCCTCAGACGGACGGTGATCTCCACAATAGCAGCGGCATGATAGCACTACACTCCTATATTTAGGGTGTCCGTTATGCCCCGCCAAATAAACTCACAACACATTAACACATCGTACACACTTATTCACATTACACTGTAGTTCCTTTACCTGCAAAGTGGTATATCCAGTAGGCCCCATGCCGTAGCGTAGGCGATAGTTCAGTCCGTTGTAGAAACGGTTCACAAGAATCCGGTCTGAGTAACCCAGATCCGGTAGCAGGTGGATAAGTCCGATGAAGACTGAGTAGTACTCATCTACCGTCATCTTATCCCCTTGCCTCAGATTGTCCAACTCCAGGCGCTTGGCCTCTTGCACGTGTATCGGGTAGTATTTGGCTCGCAGCAGAGCCGTGTACTCCCTCCACTGAAAAGTCGGGTCAGCAACTCTGCCCTCTCGCACAAGCTTCCACCAGTTCTGTGCCGAGCCCTTCAAGTAATAAGCAGCAAGTCGTACCTTGACCTGCTCAGGTGGTGCTAGGGTTTTGAAGGCGGTCTCCATTTCGGAGATGTACGCCTCGAGCTTACGGGGATCGGTCTCCCCACTGAATGAGGGCGGCCTCAGATCAGCCAACGCCTTGACCCAATTGGTCTCTCGTGGCGGTGGTGGTGGTGGCTGAACTCCGGGCTGTTGCCCTTGCTGTATAGCAGCAACCAAATCGGGTACCAACTGGGCTACGGCGGCTGCAACTGCCTCAGCCATGGTCTGTGCCGTAGTATCATCGCCCTGGTCACCCATACCTCCAGTACCGCGCCCGGCCTCTACCTCGTGGTCTACCTGCCATCTGAATTCATATGAACATCTCATTAGCATTATGCTTGCACACTTATCGGTCCAACGATTGTAACGCTTCCCGATAATAAGGTATCTCCACACTTAGCTAGTGGTTAACCTTTCCCAAATCTGTTCACTTAGGTATCTGCAGTTAGGTTTCCTAACTCGGTATATCCCTAAGCTCGGTATCCTAGTCATCAGAGCGATACTTCGCTCTGATACCACTTTTTGTAACACCCCTACTACGCACATCACATTACTTGGAATCGCAGCGGAATATAAACGGCTAAACAGTAACTAAACGATTGGTGCTACAACGCCGTCAACCACCCACGTGGTTAACAAGGCTGAATAAATACAAGTGTACCGGTCTGATGATCAGACTCCCGAGCATAGAACTAATAACCATATATATACATCAACAAAATACCGAGTGTTTACATAATTCCTTCACTGTATACCGTCACTGTAAACCGTCATAATCAAGTATATAACACGCCACGGGAGCACAGGCGCATCCCGGGCAAACATCCAAAAGTACTCCAAAAGTAAACTACACCCTAGGATCTAGAGCCACTCCGCTTCTTCGATCCTCATCCTGCAGTAAAAGAAATATGGATCCCCCGAGGGGGTCAGCAACCCTTGGCTGGCATGGTTAACGCGCAGCCCATCGACTACCGGAATGCGCGCAACTAATTGTCATGATGACATGGTATTTATTTTAAAACACACAACTCATACATATATAACATAACATGGGTATTGTACACATCATAACACACATCACACACATACAATTCCTTTTAGGAAGAGAACCAACACAGTTAGTCCCCATTGAGAGCCTAGAGAATGTTGCCATGCTCATACTTAGCTCGTTACATAACTCGTTACCGTCCGGTTAGATTGAACGGTTAACTTAACACAAGGTGCCTCGGATATAGTGATCCAAGCACACCGAAATAACACATAGTATGCCCCTGTGGCCCGACGTGAGTCAGTAAAATAGCCTTGGTTAAGCTAAAGGGAAGGTTGGAAACCAAATTGGAAACTCAACCATAACATACAGAGAGAATCGAACCGGTTATGACATCGACTCCCATACTCACACGCGTGGCCGGAACAGACCGGACTCCTCACTTCCCCCGTTAGCCCATGTTAGTAGTTCATCATTGAACACAACAAACAATTCACAATAATAGGTCAGGTCTTGTTAGACACACACAAGGGAAGAGAGAGTCATACTCAACAACATAATGATATTTAACAACGGTAAACTCTTTACATGGCTTAATCTTACAAAGTCATAAACACACAGAAAAACAAACAACACACAAGCCGGTGTAAACCGGTAGGCAACAGACTGCAAGAAAACCATACCTTGGTCCTTGCCTCGATTGATTTCCACCTTGAGAGAATCCTAAACACATTAGTAACGTCGGTTAATTATTTATTTAACTTCAAACTTACTAAGTATTTAACATGATTGTATGACATGTTTTAATGTCTATTCTACCCTAGGTTATCTTCATTATACACCCTAGGGTTAACTACGTAAGTCACATTCTTTTCTGTTTTTTTTTTTTTTACAAATTTAGGTCCGACCGACCTTACCGACCGAACTTACCCAAGTTCGGTCGATTCCAGAACACATTTCCGTCAAAATTTTCTACTCCGACCGACCTTGTAAGTCCGGTCGCATGTTCGGTCTTTTCCCGAGAGTTTCTTCCCTTTGAAAATTTAGCCCGACCGAACTTGCCAAGTCCGGTCCTATGTTCGGTCGTTTCCAGTAGCTCAATCCGTACACAAAATACAAGCCCGACCGACCTTGCAAGTCCGGTCCCCAAGGTCGGTCCATTCCAGAAGCCAATTCTCGCAGGGTAAACTGGGCTCGACCGAACTTGCAAGTTCGGTCGCAAGTTCGGTCTGCCCCAGACCTTTGTTTTCCTTTTCACATTCAACTCCAAACTTCACCCCATATAACCTAGTACCCCCTAACCTCATTTGGGCACTTTAAACTCACCTTAAGACATCCTTAAACACTCATACAACTCATTATCTAATTCCTTAAGCCTTTACCCATTTCTTCACAAAATTCCTAACACTTACAATGTTTCTCCTAGTTTTTTTTTCAAGTGGTGTTTCATACCTATGATAACTACTATCCCAAAAGCTTTCTCCTTATTTTAACATCATCTCCCAAGCATCATCTCTCACAACTAACTCCTTATATCCATCTTGAAAATTCTTTTCCAAGTTTACACTTCTCCTTATTACCAAAGTTTGCCTAAGTATTTACCTAAGTCCCAAAGTGACTTTGGTACTTACTAAAACCTCAAGATCATGCCTAAGTCCTTGTACACTCTAGAGCACTTCCTAGTTCCTCACAATTCCTTTAAAACATCATGAACTCCTTATACATTTCCTAAATTTCGACATAAGTTCTCCTAGTATTTTGTTACACCTTAGCACACTGTTTTCATCATTAAACATCCTAGAACACTAAGAACACCAAGAACACTTTCTTACACAACTTCACCAAATTCACACTACATCACAATATAGTGCATAATTTAAATTGCATGGCACTTAGGCCCTTAAAATGCATGGCTCTTAGGCCCTTAAAGTGCTTAAATCATAAACACTGAATTTCCACAATATATATGCCTTTAACCTGCGATTACATACAACAAGACATATGTTATTTTACTAGTCTCCTTGAGAACATTTACTAGGTCATTCACCATTTGCTCTTTAGGTAGTTTTAATAAGCATTTATAAGCTCATTCCTCCTAAGGCATTAAACAACATTAGGTTAGTAGATTTACCTCCTTTCCAAACCACTCCTTTCTTGTTTCACTACAAGACCGGTAGGGTATTTGATTCCTTGTCAAGTTCTAAACAATATACAAACATTATAATGAGTATTCAAGCTATAAGCTTCATCTCATTGTAAACCCTAATTTTTCATTGTTTGAAGAACATTAATGTAGTTGTTTTACCTTGATCTTTGAAGAGTGTTTGAATATTTAACAAGAGAGGACTCCACCTAGTCCATGAAGAGTTGGAATGAAGCTAGAACAAAGTCACACAAAGAGCTATATCAATGTGTATTTTCGGTCAAGGCAAAAACATGGAGGAAACATGATTTTTCTTTGAGATTCCTTACCTAGAAGCAAAGGAGAGTAATAATATGTAAAAATACAAGCTCAAGCTCCTTCAATGGTGGAACTCCATGGCACCGAAATGGGGCTCTTGAAGCTTTGAGAAGATAGGAATGAAGAGCTTGATGAGAGGAAGAGATTGGTGGTGTTTGTTTTTGATTTGGACAAGTGAGCTAGATTTTACAAGTGGTCAAAGCTAGAGTTTCAATGGTGGTGGTATTACCGTGAGAGAACAGCAAGAAGGGAGGAAGATGGTGTTTGGAACCGTGGGAAATGAAGGAAGGAAATGAGAATGAAGATAGAATTTGCTTTTAAGGAGATATTTGTAGTAATAGTAAAAAGTAGTTTTAATTAGTTTTATTTACTTACTTATTACATTAACTAGAGAGTGGTGAGTCACCACACTTAGAAAACCGGCCCCCTTTATTAATAGGGTACTTTAGTCTTTGTTTGTCAATTTAATTACTTAATACAACATATGTTATAAACTAGCTTATAAAAAGCACTATTCATCAAAACAAGGCACTTAGAAGTGAAATTTTTGATTTCCCATTAATATAGCCACCCAAATGTGATACTATATAGTACACATATATATTTAAGAGTAATGATGGACATTTAGCCATTCAAAACTCATTTACAAGACAATTTTTCAAAAATGTGCTTTAAGACTTCTTAAAGCACATTTTGTGTTTTAACTTGTTTTCAAGCTTGGTTTTCTTTGGTAATTGGTTTAATAAGTTCATTAGTATATAAATGAGGTCTTGGTAAGTTCATTAGGTCTTAACCAAGTTTATCCCAAGCTTAGAGCACATTTTGGCTCTTATTGACTTTAAAGCACATTTTGTGTTTTTGTTTTAAATTTGTTTACTAATGTTTCTAAGACTCTTTTTTAGTCTTATTACACCCATATTTAGGTGTTAAAAACAACATAACTAGGTTTGGGGTATTTCAATCTACCCCCCTTAAAAGAACTTTGTCCCAAAGTTCATACTTCCACATAGCCTAATATTAGAACATGAGAACACATATAACCACACTTCTATTACATTAACAAAACTTTACATCATATCGGACCATGTCCAAACAATAAAAATCACAACATCGTTCTGTAACCATAACATAGACATGTATACATATACATGTCGCACACCAACCATAACCGAAACGGCTCTACCCCCTTAAATAGGGGTAGCCCCGTACCCTATACATACAAAGACTAGAAGTAAACAATGACGGGTATCGCCTACCTTATCTTCCAGCTCCAAGTGGCCTCCTCAACGTCCTGGTTAGACCAGAGAACCTTCACCAGTCTCACAGACTTATGGCGAGTGTCTCGAGTCTTAGTGTCCAGAATCCGTACCGGAGTCTCCATGATCGCATGGTCGGCTCTAAAGTTAGCCTTTCAGGCTGAAGCACATGAGACGGATGAGACATATATTTCTTCAACTGGGACACATGAAATACATCATGTACCTTGCCCAGCCGGCGGGGGTAAGTCAAGTCTATAAGCTACCGGGCCGATCCGCTCCGTCACAACATAAGGCCCCACTATTTTGGGCTCAACTTGCCTTTCTGGCCAAAATGAAATACTCCCTTCATGGGGGATACTCTCAAAAATACCTGATCGCCCAGGGAACTCCAGGTCACGTCGGCGCACATCTGCGTACGACTTTGTCTATCCTGAGCTGCTTTCTATTAGCCCGGATCTGGCGAACTTCTGCCTGAACTTGCTCAAGATACTCGGTCCTATAATGACCGTCTCACTCGACTCATAGCATAATGGTGTGCGGCATGGTCTACCGTACAATGCCTGGAAGGGAGACAGCTTGATCGAAGCATGGTAACTGTTATTGTAACTAATTCGATCAGATGTAACTTATCAATCCAGCTGGTCTGAAAGTCAAGTGCACATGCACGTAGCATATCCTAAAGTGTCTGAATGGTGCGCTCACTCTGACCATCGGTCTGTGGGTGAAACGCTGTACTCAATTTCAGTTCAGTACCCAATGCCTCTCGTGTAGACTTCCAATATCGGATAGGAATCTGGTATCTCTGTCAGATACAATCGTCTTTGGTACACCATGATGTCTACAATTTCTTTGTCGAAGAGCTCTGCAAGCTTAGCCACTTTCCAGGTGTCCTTCATCGGTATGAATCGAGCCACCTTGGTCGTCGGTCTACCAAACCCAAATCATATTCAGACCTCTCCCTTGTAGGCGGAAGCCCTACCACGAAGTCCATAGATACGTCATGGAACTTCCACTCCGGCACTGGCATTGGCTGCACCATACCACCAGGCCGTCGGTGCTCAAACTTGACCTTGACAAGTGAGACACCTCAACACATAGTCATTCACATCCTTTTTCATTCCAGTCCACCAAAAATATATTTTCATACCTTATACATCTTGAAGCTCCGGGGTGAATCGAAGTAGTAGAACAATGGGATTCACTCAATATGCGCTCCTTCAACTCAGGCTACTCCTGGTATACACAATCGGCCATTAAGCCTAATCAGGTCATCATCGTGGAGTCTGAAGTCGTACTTCTGACCCTCGAATGTGCCATCAATAAGCTTCTGCTAATCTCCATCATGTACTGATCCGTCATCTGAGCACTCCGCACTCTTCAACCAAGCCAGTATGAGAGACTAGCGAATGGAGAGAGTGTGCTCGGCGACTCAATGCGTCAGCTACCACATTTGCCTTACCTCCTTATACTGTAAATGATGTCATAATCATTTAAGAACTCGACCCACCTTCTTTGCCTCATGTTCAACTCTTTCTGAGTGAATAAGTATTTCAAAACTCTTGTGGTCCGAATAGATTGTCACGCTTACCCCATACAAATGATGTCGCCATATCTTCAGTGCGAAGACAATGGCACCCAATTCTAAATCGTGGGTAGGGTAGTTCTCCTCATGTTCTTCAGCTGTCGGGAGGCGTAAGCTACGACCTTCCCGTGTTGCATCAACACAACCCATACCCCTGCCTGATGCGTCGCAATAGACCTCAAAACCATCTGGACCGTCTGGTAATGTCAGAACCGGTGCAGATGTCAGAGCATCCTTGAGACTCGCGAAGAATCCACAGTCGACTGTCCACTCGAATGGTGCATCCTTTTCATCAAGGAAGTCATCGGCTCGAGACACTGGAGAAGTTCTTCACAAACTCCTATAGTAACCTGCCAGACCGAGGAAGCTCTGATGTCGGTAACTGTCTTCGGCCTAGGCCAGGTGCGCACTGCATCTATCTTTGCCAGGTCAACAGCATCCCGGCCTCAGAAATCACATGTCCAAGGAAGGATACTTGGTTACCAAAATTCACACTTAGAAAATTTAGCATACAGCTGATTCTTTCTCAATGTTTGCAATACATCTCTCAGGTGGCTTTCATGCGCACCTCTCGATTTCGAATACACAAGTATGTCATCGATGAAGACTACCACTGATTTGTCCAACTGATCTTGGAACAACGGTTCATTAAGTCCATGAACTTTGCTGGTGCATTTGACAGCCAAACGGCATAACTGTGAACTCATAATGCCCATACCTGGTTCTGAATGCTGTCTTTTCGATATCACTGTCACGGATGGCAATCTGGTGGTATCCGGAACGTAGGTCTATCTTGGAGAATACTGATGCTCCCCCCAGCTGATCAAATAGATCGTCGATGCGTGGTAAGGGGTAACGGTTCTTCACCGTAACAGCGTTCAGCCCGATAATCAATACACAGGCGGAGGCTACCGTCCTTCTTCTTCACGAAGAGGACCGGCGCTCCCCACGGTGAAACACTAGGGCGGATAAAGCCCTTGTCGAGTAGGTCTCTCAGCTGCTCCTTGAGCTCTGTCATCTCTGCTGGAGCCATACGATAAGGTACTTTCGCAATGGGTCCGGTGCCCGGAACTAAATCAATCTCAAACTCAACCTCTCGTGCTGGCGGCATGCCCGGCAGTTCCTTAGGAAATACATCAGGAAACTCCGACACTACCGGCACATCTGGGCTAAACTCAGGGTCTCTCTCTATGTCCTGGACATAGCAGAGGTATACATCACTCCCTCGTCGTAACTCGTGATACATAGCCATGGCGGTGATGATCTGAGTCGAAGGCTCCCTGGGCCTCTGGCGGTAAGATATGGTAACCCCAGATAGACTCCGAAGAAGCAGTTGATGCTCGGCACATAGGATTCTGCCCTTGTACCGCTCCAACCAGTTCATCCGGACAATCACATCAAAGCCTAGCCCGTCGAACTCTATCAAGTCGATCGGAAACTCTTCACCCTGATTCGAACAATAGCATCTCGGTAGTAGCGGGTACATCTGATCCGCTCTTTCGACGGGAGAGTGACCACGAAGTCTGGCATCTCTTCACGTCTAACCCCAGCCTCTTCGCAAATGATAGCGAAATGAATGTGTGTGAGGCTCCAGAGTCGAACAAGATCGATGCATCCACGCCATTCACTGGAAAGGTACCGGTGAGGATTGTGCCGCTCTTGCCGGCTTCTGCCTTTGCAGACACTCAGTATACCTCCCGTTCCGAGTGCACAGCCTAATTCATTGGCAAACTAATAAGTATTGGGTAACAACACGGTTTATATGCTTCAAACAACTCCACTTATTCATTAACACACTCTTTTTACAACATTGGTTGGCTTATACTGTTGCCATGATTTACACTACAACATCCTTAATACACACTGGTTATCGCATTACATAATTATACAAGGCTTAAAACTGTCTGAAAGTCAAATTCAAACGTCCGGGTTTCATGTGTGTGGCATTGATCACTGCCGACGGTGCGGTATTCAGTTTGATCTTTTTGATGCCATGGTATAGCATCCTTGATTGCCCACCCATGATTAATACATCTCCCGATTTCAACAATAGCTTCTTTGCGAGGTCAGCACGCTTCTACTGCCATATACAAACACTGCGGTATCACCAATGGACCAAGACACCACAGGTACTCCCTTACTTAGAGACTCGGGTGACTCGTCCTTGTCTTGGTGTATACCTAACCGTCCACCTTTCTAGTAGAAGTTCACAATGCATAGATCTGCCTTCACACTTGGAATTGAATCCGTTTCAACTTGTTGAGCAATTCCCACGGCGTGATTAACGACCGCATGGAACTCCTCTGGTATAATTGGTATGTTGCTCCGTCTTCGGCTCGCATTTCTTGATATGTCTTGGTGTAAGGGTTCCAGTCCTTACCCATGCACATCATCTTTAATTGCATCCTTGCTCCGTTCGGGTATTCGGGTCTGTAGAACCCTCCTGGTTTTGCTCCAAGTTTGTCGCATCGTCTGATGATATGGATTTGTGCTTCCGGTGGTCAGGTATCCATTTAAGAGTATCATACCTGGCTGGATAACCTGACATTGCTCCAATGGGAAGCGGTGTGATGTTGATGGTGGTTTCTTCAGGGTTTGGTGTGGGTGGGATTGGATAACATATATTGAAGGTTCCTTTAAGTTTAGAGTACTCTAATTAGGTAAATCTCACACTATACTTTATTTATTTACTCACATGGTTGTTTATTTAAACTCACTCACACATATGCATGAAATGCGGTATGCAGACACTCATTACATTCAACAGTTTAGGCGGTACCTGGTCTAGAAGAGGGCCCTAGCGCCTCAGACCGGTCCACCACATTCAGGGTGGCCTTGTTGGACCCCGACCCCTTGCCCTTCTGGGACTCTGTGTACCTCTGATCTGGGGGTGGCTGGTTTGCCGTCTTCTGGCCATCGGTGGTCGCAGTGGCCTTACCCTTCCATTGCCCCTTGGGCCTGTAGCTCCTACTGTTTGGGTTCTGCCAGCATTCGTAATCGCGGTGACCCATCTTCTTACAATATCGGCACTGAACATCGTTACCCTTGCAGTCCTTGCCGGGGTGGTCTCCGTTGCACCACTTGCAGTAATAGTGGCGCTCCGGTCCAGAGCCCGTGCTAGCTGCTATCACAATACACAATCAATACTTGTTCCACAACTTATCAACATATACTCTAACTTATCACACAGGATTAGACAATTACCCTTAGGTGGGTAAGAACGTAGGGGCTTGGCCGCATACGCATAGGTGAGCTGCAGAGGCTCCTCAGCAGTGGTGGTCTGGGCCTGGCCCTTGCCACCTTGTTGCTGTCCTTTCTGGGACTGGGGGTATGATTTCTTCTTCTTCCCTCCCCACTGCCCTTGCGTGCCTTGGCCCTCGTTCTGAGCCTTGCGCTTGAGCGCACTCTCCTCGTCCCTCAGACGGACGGTGATCTCCACAATAGCAGCGGCATGATAGCACTCCTATATTTAGGGTGTCCGTTATGCCCCGCCAAATAAACTCACAAACACATTAACACATCGTACACACTTATTCACATTACACTGTAGTTCCTTACCTGCAAAGTGGTATATCCAGTAGGCCCCATGCGTAGCGTAGGCGATAGTTCAGTCCGTTGTAGAAACGGTTCACAAGAATCCGGTTTGAGTAACCCAGATCCGGTAGCAGGTGGATAAGTCCGATGAAGGCTGAGTAGTACTCATCTACCGTCATCTTATCCCCTTGCCTCAGATTGTCCAACTCCAGGCGCTTGGCCTCTTGCACGTGTATCGGGTAGTATTTGGCTCGCAGCAGAGCCGTGTACTCCCTCCACTGAAAAGTCGGGTCAGCAACTCTGCCCTCTCGCACAAGCTTCACCAGTTCTGTGCCGAGCCCTTCAAGTAATAAGCAGCAAGTCGTACCTTGACCTGCTCAGGTGGTGCTAGGGTTTCGAAGGCGGTCTCCATTTCGGAGATGTACGCCTCGAGCTTAGGGGATCGGTCTCCCCACTGAATGAGGGCGGCCTCAGATCAGCCAACGCCTTGACCCAATTGGTCTCTCGTGGCGGTGGTGGTGGTGGCTGAACTCCGGGCTGTGCCCTTGCTGTATAGCAGCAACCAAATCGTGGTACCAACTGGGCTACGGCGGCTGCAACTGCCTCAGCCATGGTCTGTGCCGTAGTATCATCGCCCTGGTCACCCATACCTCCAGTACCGCGCCCGCGGCCTCTACCTCGTGGTCTACCTGCCATCTGAATTCATATGAACATCTCATTAGCATTATGCTTGCACACTTATCGGTCCAACGATTGTAACGCTTCCCGATAATAAGGTATCTCCACACTTAGTTAGTGGTTAACCTTTCCCAAATCTGTTCACTTAGGTATCTGCAGTTAGGTTTCCTAACTCGGTATATCCCTAAGCTCGGTATCCTAGTCATCAGAGCGATACTTCGCTCTGATACCACTTTTTGTAACACCCCTACTACGCACATCACATTACTTGGAATCGCAGCGGAATATAAACGGCTAAACAGTAACTAAACGATTGGTGCTACAACGCCGTCAACCACCCACGTGGTTAACAAGGCTGAATAAATACAAGTGTACCGGTCTGATGATCAGACTCCCGAGCATAGAACTAATAACCATATATACATCAACAAAATACCGAGTGTTTACATAATTCCTTCACTGTATACCGTCACTGTAAACCGTCATAATCAAGTATATAACACGCCACGGGAGCACAGGCGCATCCCGGGCAAACATCCAAAAGTACTCCAAAAGTAAACTACACCCTAGGATCTAGAGCCACTCCGCTTCTTCGATCCTCATCCTGCAGTAAAAGAAATATGGATGCCCCGAGGGGGTCAGCAACCCTTGGCTGGCATGGTTAACGCGCAGCCCATCGACTACCGGAATGCGCGCAACTAATTGTCATGATGACATGGTATTTATTTTAAAACACACAACTCATACATATATAACATAACATGGGTATTGTACACATCATAACACACATCACACATACAATTCCTTTTAGGAAGAGAACCAACACAGTTAGTCCCCATTGAGAGCCTAGAGAATGTTGCCATGCTCATACTTAGCTCGTTACATAACTCGTTACCGTCCGGTTAGATTGAACGGTTAACTTAACACAAGGTGCCTCGGATATAGTGATCCAAGCACACCGAAATAACACATAGTATGCCCCTGTGGCCCGACGTGAGTCAGTAAAATAGCCTTGGTTAAGCTAAGGGAAGGTTGGAAACCAAATTGGAAACTCAACCATAACATACAGAGAGAATCAAACCGGTTATGACATCGACTCCCATACTCACACGCGTGGCCGGAACAGACCGGACTCCTCACTTCCCCCGTTAGCCCGTGTTAGTAGTTCATCATTGAACACAACAACAATTCACAATAATAGGTCAGGTCTTGTTAGACACACACAAGGGAAGAGAGAGTCATACTCAACAACATAATGATTTAACAACGGTAAACTCTTTACATGGCTTAATCTTACAAAGTCAAAACACACAGAAAAACAAAAAACACCACAAGCCGGTGTAAACCGGTAGGCAACAGACTGCAAGAAAACCATACCTTGGTCCTTGCCTCGATTGATTTCCACCTTGAGAGAATCCTAAACACATTAGTAACGTCGGTTAATTATTTATTTAACTTCAAACTTACTAAGTATTTAACATGATTGTATGACATGTTTTAATGTCTATTCTACCCTAGGTTATCTTCATTATACACCCTAGGGTTAACTACGTAAGTCACATTCTTTTCTGTTTTTTTTTTTTTACAAATTTAGGTCCGACCGACCTTACCGACCGAACTTACCCAAGTTCGGTCGATTCCATAACACATTTCCGTCAAAATTTTCTACTCCGACCGACCTTGTAAGTCCGGTCGCATGTTCGGTCTTTTCCCGAGAGTTCTTCCCTTTGAAAATTTAGCCCGACCGAACTTGCCAAGTCCGGTCCTATGTTCGGTCGTTTCCAGTAGCTCAATCCGTACACAAAATACAAGCCCGACCGACCTTGCAAGTCCGGTCCCCAAGGTCGGTCCATTCCAGAAGCCAATTCTCGCAGGGTAAACTGGGCTCGACCGAACTTGCAAGTTCGGTCGCAAGTTCGGTCTGCCCCAGACCTTTGTTTTCCTTTTCACATTCAACTCCAAACTTCACCCCATATAACCTAGTACCCCCTAACCTCATTTGGGCACTTTAAACTCACCTTAAGACATCCTTAAACACTCATACAACTCATTATCTAATTCCTTAAGCCTTTACCCATTTCTTCACAAAATTCCTAACACTTACAATGCTTTCTCCTAGTTTTTTTTTTTCAAGTGGTGTTTCATACCTATGATAACTACTATCCCAAAAGCTTTCTCCTTATTTTAACATCATCTCCCAAGCATCATCTCTCACAACTAACTCCTTATATCCATCTTGAAAATTCTTTTCCAAGTTTACACTCTCTCCTTATTACCAAAGTTTGCCTAAGTATTTACCTAAGTCCCAAAGTGACTTTGGTACTTACTAAAACCTCAAGATCATGCCTAAGTCCTTGCTACACTCTAGAGCACTTCCTAGTTCCTCACAATTCCTTTAAAACATCATGAACTCCTTATACATTTCCTAAATTTCGACATAAGTTCTCCTAGTATTTTGTTACACCTTAGCACACTGTTTTCATCATTAAACATCCTAGAACACTAAGAACACCAAGAACACTTTCTTACACAACTTCACCAAATTCACACTACATCACAATATAGTGCATAATTTAAATTGCATGGCACTTAGGCCCTTAAAATGCATGGCTCTTAGGCCCTTAAAGTGCTTAAATCATAAACACTGAATTTCCACAATATATATGCCTTTAACCTGCGATTACATACAACAAGACATATGTTATTTTACTAGTCTCCTTGAGAACATTTACTAGGTCATTCACCATTTTCTCTTTAGGTAGTTTTAATAAGCATTTATAAGCTCATTCCTCCTAAGGCATTAAACAACATTAGGTTAGTAGATTTACCTCCTTTCCAAACCACTCCATTCTTGTTTCACTACAAGACCGGTAGGGTATTTGATTCCTTGTCAAGTTCTAAACAAAATACAAACATTATAATGAGTATTCAAGCTATAAGCTTCATCTCATTGTAAACCCTAATTTTTCATTGTTTGAAGAACATTAATGTAGTTGTTTTACCTTGATCTTTGAAGAGTGTTTGAATATTTAACAAGAGAGGACTCCACCTAGACCATGAAGAGTTGGAATGAAGCTAGAACAAAGTCACACAAAGAGCTATATCAATGTGTATTTTCGGTCAAGGCAAAAACATGGAGGAAACATGATTTTTCTTTGAGATTCCTTACCTAGAAGCAAAGGAGAGTAATAATATGTAAAAATACAAGCTCAAGCTCCTTCAATGGTGGAACTCCATGGCACCGAAATGGGGCTCTTGAAGCTTTGAGAAGATAGGAATGAAGAGCTTGATGAGAGGAAGAGATTGGTGGTGTTTGTTTTTGATTTGGACAAGTGAGCTAGATTTTACAAGTGGTCAAAGCTAGAGTTTCAATGGTGGTGGTGGTATTACCGTGAGAGAACAGCAAGAAGGGAGGAAGATGGTGTTTGGAACCGTGGGAAATGAAGGAAGGAAATGAGAATGAAGATAGAATTTGCTTTTAAGGAGATATTTGTAGTAATAAAGTAAAAAGTAGTTTTAATTAGTTTTATTTACTTACTTATTACATTAACTAGAGAGTGGTGAGTCACCACACTTAGAAAACCGGCCCCCTTTATTAATATGAGGGTACTTTAGTCTTTGTTTGTCAATTTAATTACTTAATACAACATATGTTATAAACTAGCTTATAAAAAGCACTATTCATCAAAACAAGGCACTTAGAAGTGAAATTTTTGATTTCCCATTAATATAGCCTCCCAAATGTGATACTATATAGTACACATATATATTTAAGAGTAATGATGGACATTTAGCCATTCAAAACTCATTTACAAGACAATTTTTCAAAAATGTGCTTTAAGACTTCTTAAAGCACATTTTTGTTTTAACTTGTTTTCAAGCTTGGTTTTCTTTGGTAATTGGTTTAATAAGTTCATTAGTATATAAATGAGGTCTTGGTAAGTTCATTAGGTCTTAACCAAGTTTATCCCAAGCTTAGAGCACATTTTGGCTCTTATTGACTTTAAAGCACATTTTGTGTTTTCTTTTGTTTAAATTTGTTTACTAATGTTTCTAAGACTCTTTTTAGTCTTATTACACCATATTTAGGTGTTTAAACAACATAACTAGGTTTGGGGTATTTCACCAAATCACAACCAAAATAATCCCAAAGCCTTACCATTATTAAACCTTACCCTTTGACCTAATCCGGCACTAGTAAAGAAGCTTGACAACAGCAGAAAGGGAGAGCGAGAATTTTGAAATTTGGAGAGAAAGAGCATAATAGCACCGCGGTTAGGATGAAGGTGATCGTGAGGTAGATCATGTTTATAAATAGAAATCATGTAGAAGAGAGGGATTATATTAATTAAATAATAAGTATAGGTGATTTACAAAGAAAAAGAAATAATCGATGTTGTAAATAATAAGTCAAAAAAAAGGTGAGTAAATAACGTTGTAATGAGTTTGAAGAGGCTAGATTCAACGGGTTAGAAAAACAAGGAGTGATTTATTAATTGAAAATAAAATAAGAAAAGAGATAGTCTGATTGTTAGGAAGATTATAAGGATGAACAAAATATCTTTTAGGGAGAGAGAATAATTAAGTAGATAAATAAATCAACACTTAAAAGTTTATTTAAGTGAAAAATATATTAAATTTAGTAAGAATAAAATTAGTTTCGTAATAAGAGGAGAAATGCATCACGTAATAACTAACTAGAGAATAAGTGACGATCTACTAATGTGAATAAAGAGTCAATTCAGCCATATTTATCTCTTAAAGAAAATAGTTTATTTAAACATCAATAAGTAATTGAATAAGTATTAGTAATTCCCTTAAGATAAACGAGAATAGATAATTTGGAAGTATGAGGAAAATATTTTAGTGTTATGTTGATTTAAGAAAAAGAATAAAGATGATATAATTATCTTAGCTTCTCTGGGCCTTTAATCAGCTCTGCTCTCGACTAACTATTTAATAACTTATTTATTCCAACTATGTATTATATATATCCTATCTCGAAATTCACGGGTATTTGTAATTGAGTTTAAGGCGTCAGCAACTCAAAAATATATTTGGATTGACTCTAAAAAAATCCCTTTTTGTGTATAGTCTTTCTTGTTTTAAGATCCTTAATAAAAAATAAGACGGATATAACTCAATGTAATTATTGTTATCATAGTGAAACCTTCTTACTAACAACATACTCTTGGTGATTGAGGAACACGAAGAAGCTTTCATAAAATAAATATTCAAGAGGGTAAAGTAGTAGAACAAGTGCAGTAGTTGGGAAAAGGAAAAATATAGCCATCTCCCACAAAAACATTGTATGGACCTTGATAAGATCGATACCCAGAAGAGTATGTGAAATAATAGAGAGAAGGAATATGAAAAGAGAACTTTTATTGAATATGAATTGAGTATCGGTATTTGCTATATGACGGTATATACTATTCTATACAGGGAGGGGAGTATTTATAAAAGAGCTTAGCGTAGCGGAAAGAATTACATATATTGCCTATATACACACTAAAAGGAAAAGTACATGACTGTCCCTATGTACAAACTAATGTGCAGTAAACATAAGAGAATATTATATCCTAACACTCCCCCTCAAGATTAGACTCATCTAAGTGAGTGTGATCTTGTAATAAAAACAAACCAATATCTTTTAGTATTTCTCTGTATTTCTTGCCAGGTAGGGTTTTCGTCAAGAAATCTGCTTTCTGATGTGGAGATGGAACATGGTGGACTGATATTAAACCTTGTTGTATCATCTGCCTGACATAGTGAATGTCAACTTCTATATGCTTCGTTCTTTGATGAGCCACTGGATTTTTAGCTATGTATATAGCTGACCTGTTATCACATTTAAGAGGTATAGGAACAATATCATGTATACCAAGCTGATGTATTAACCTGCTTAGCCATGCCAGCTCGGTTGTTACAACCTTCATAGCTCTATACTCAGCCTCTACAGAGGAGAGTGATATGCAGCCCTGTTTCTTGGATTTCCAAGATATGGGAGATCCACCAATAAAAATATAATAGCCAGAAATCGATTTTCTTGTGAGAGGGCAGCTGGCCCAATCACTGTCACAGTATGCAGTAAGAGAGAAATCAGGGTTATTATTGAGCAGTATACCATAGTTTAAAGTACCTTTTATATACTTTAAAGTGTGAAGGGCAGCAGACATATGTATATCAGTGGGTTTTTGAAGGAATTGGCTTAGCAGTTGAGCAGTAAAAGCAAGATCAGGTATGGTATGAGTAAGGAAGTTGATCTTACCTACTAAGCTTCTATAATCCGTTGGATTATCCAACAGCTTACCTTCATCGGTTTTGAGTTTGACACCTAACTGCAGAGGGGCAGCAGTGTGTTTTGAACTGGACACATCATAATCATGTAAGAGATCCAAACAGAATTTTCTTTGGGATATTATAAGACCTTTATCATGATGGAGGAATTCCATTCCAAGAAAATAATTCAGCTCACCTAAATCTTTAATGCAGAACTTGGTATGTAATTGTTGTTTGACCATGCGTATTTCATCCATGTCATTTCCAGTTAACAAAACATCATCCACATAGACAGCTAGGAAAGTGCATTTAATATTGTTGGATTTATAAAACAGAGAGGGGTCATGTTGGGACTGATTGTATCCAATGTATGTGAGAAAATCACTAAGCTTGGCAAACCATTGCCTTGAGGCTTGCTTAAGCCCATATAGGGATTTTCTCAGTTTACATGCAGTGTATTTGTTGTCAGTTTTTAAACCTTTTGGCAATTGCATATAGATATCTTCATTGAGATCACCATGAATAAAGGCATTATTTACATCGAGCTGATGTAAATGCCATCCTTTTTTCACTGATATAGCAATTAAGGTTCTAATAGTAGTCATACGGACAACAGTAGAAAATGTTTCTGTATAGTCTAAACCAAAACGCTGGTTGAATCCCTTAGCCACAAGTCTTGCCTTGTATCTTTCAATGGAACCATCAGCTCTCAGTTTAATTTTGTAGATCCATCTACATCCTATTGCCTTTTTATGTTTTGGAAGCTTGACTAAGTCCCAAGTATGGTTTTGGATTAGGGCTGTGAGTTCCTTATCCATGGCTTCAGTCCACTCTTTACTGAGACAAGCTTGCTCATAATTTTTGGGTTCTTGGGTTTGAGAGATTCTGTTTATGTTGTCTTTATTTTTGATGGAAGAGAAAGTAAAGGATATAGTAGGAATCTCATCTGTCAAAGAGAATATATCAGGAGGGTTGTGTATCTGTTGCTGTTGGTTGTGTCTGTGTATCCTGCTGGATATGATTTTAGAAAAAGGGTCTTGGTTATAGATGGTGGAGTAAACCTGATAATCTTGGAAACGGGTGGGCAATTGTCTAGTCCTAGTAGACCTTCTCAAAGGCTGGTCTGCACACTCAGCTTCTGATATATCTGTTTGGACTGGAATGTCAATGGGATGAGTGTCAAGAGGTGGTTCAAGATTGATATTGGTGCTGTCATAAGGATTTGGATCTGTAGTATCATGTATCTGGTTCTGCTGTGGTATATCATGTATGAAATTGTTGTGGAGGTTGGGAAGAAGGTATGTCTCATCTGTATAATCACTGCTTTGGAATGGTATTTCTGTGTGATGGTCAGGAGAAAGAAGTGTTTTGTTTTTCTGAAATGGGAATGTTGTTTCATGAAAAACAACATCACGGGATATAACTATCTTGTAATCAGATAACCTCAGTAATTTATGCCCTTTCTGATTGTCAGCTGGGCCAAGGTAAGCACAAGGAGTGGATTTTGGATTGTATTTTCCTTGGGATTGACCCTAGTTTAACACATAACATAGGCAACCAAAGACTTTGGAAGAACTGTAATCTGGTTGTTTGTTGTAGAGAGCCTCATATGGTGTTTTGCCTTCAAGAGAGGTGCTAGGAAGTCTATTTATTATGTGGGTAGCATACAGAATTGATTCCCCCCAATATTCAATAGGAAGGTGTGATTCAAAGAATATAGCACGGGATGTCTCCATTAGATAACGATGTTTTCTTTCTACAATCCCATTCTGTTGAGGAGAATGTGGGCAAGAAGTTTGATGGATAATCCCTATACTATTGAAAAATGTTTTTCCCTCATTAGAAGATCCTAACTCAAAGGCATTATCAGATCTTATTATTTTAATTTTCTTGCTGTATTGTCGTTCAATCATGACAATAAAATATTTAATGAACTGCAATGCCTCTGATTTATTATTGAGAAGTTTAACCCATAAGGCTCTCGATTTATCATCAACCAAGCTCAAAAAATACCTTTTGTTGTCATAGGTGGGATTTCTGAAGGGCCCACAAATATCTATGTGAACTAAGTCAAAAATATTTTGGCTGAAGGTTATAGATCTTTGAAAAGGAAGTCTATGGGCTTTCGCTTTGTGACAATAATCACAAACAAAAAGATTAGGTATGTCCTTTTTATCAAAAAATTTCAGTTTTATGAGTTTGTCTAAAGGACAATGTCCTAGTCTATTGTGCCACAAACAAGCTTTATTAATCTTCCCTGACAACTGATTTACACAACTAGTTTGTTCTGAATTCAGAAAAATCTCATTAACAGCAGCAGTGGTGTTTACATCAGTAGCAACATTCGTATCAACTTTCAGTATGTTACAATCTAAAACATACAACCCATGATGAAGTATTCCAAACATTATATTTGTCCTAGTATCAAGGGCCTGCAAAACACATTTATCATGCAGAATAAGAGCACAAGCCTTAAATTGTTTTAACAGTTGTCTGATTGAAAGAAGATTGAATTTGAAAGCACTGACATGTAACACAGAATTCACTATTAGGTTATTTCCTAATTCAACACTGCATATTCCTTCAATAAGGCCAGTGTGACCATCTGGCATAACAACTTCATAAGAGCAAGTTCTCTAATCATTCATGAAAAAATCCTTGTTACCACATACATGGTCAGTTGCTTCAGTATCTAAAATCCATAATTTTTCCAGTTGTGTGCCAGATAAGGAAGTGTTGTTTCGTTTTGTATTATTACTAATAAAGAGTTTAGAATTACCTGCAAACTGACGTTGGTAGTCAGTTCCTTCTTCTCCATTCACTGATTTGTCACTTCTTAAGTAAGAAGTCAAGCACATCTGTTGATTGTTGGTTGAAACAGCTCCTTGATTCTTCAAGTAAGTGACCAGGGCCTTGAGTTGCAATTCTGACATTCCTGGCACTTGCTGGTTGTTGGTCTCTCCAGTAGTTATTCTAGGTTGGTTGTTGATGATTCCAGAAAAGGCAGTCCTTTCCTTGCTTTGGGTGTGTTTCCAGTTACTAGGAAAATTACCGGTTGCCCAGTAGCAAGTCTCGACCGTGTGCCCTTGCTTTTTGCAGTGAGAGCACTTCCCCTTTCTTTTTTCATTCTTGTCCCCTTTGTTATCATTTACTTGAGAAAAACGATTTGTGGTTGAATTCGCAAAAACCGCTGAATCATCGTCACTTCTTCGGTTTCTTTGTGCCGATCTATGACCTTCTTCTTCTCTGAGCACCGAGTAGGCTTGATCCATGGATGGTAAGGGTTTCATCAGAAGGAGGCTACTACGTATTGCCTTGTAAGAATCGCATAACCCCATCAGAAATTCCAGAAGCCTTTGATTCTCTTGAATCTTGCATATCGCTTCAGCAGACCCACACGAACACAGAGGTATGTCGATTAATTCCTGCTCCTCGTTCCATATCTTGACATATTTTGTATAATATTCGTTAATTGTTGAAGTTCCTTGTTCCAATCTTTGTGCTTCTCGCCGAAGAGCATACAATCGGGTGCCGGAGGTACTGTCGAATCTTTTATGAAGAGTAGCCCAAATTTCTGGCGCGGTTTTGAGATACATCACAGACTCTCTGATTGAGTCATCTAGAGCCGTAAACAGCCACCCGATAACCATTTCATTGGTTCGGTCCCAAACGCGTTGCAGTGCTGGATTATAATCGGATCTTTTGGTTTTCCCGGTAACAAAACCTAATTTGCTCTTCGAGACCAAGCCTACGGTGAAAGAACGCTTCCATTTCACAAACCCAATCCCATTAAATTTGTACGCAAGGACTATACCTGGGTTGTCTGATGGATGCGTGTATAGTTCTTCCTCTTCGGGTGTTAATTTGGAGAAGCCGCCGCTGGAGCTTGAATCGTCGATGTCGAAAGAGGTTTTCCCTTTCTGCTTCTTTGCGTTTTCTTGAACATTCTCATCATCATCTTTCGGTGGGTCTTCTTTCTCAGACATGGTGAAGAAACCAGTCGAGAATCACAGTGAAATTCTGTAGTGTTTTGGTATTGGGTCGAGCTACGACATTTCCAGGGTAAGCTCTGGTACCATGTGAAATAATAGAGAGAAGGAATATGAAAAGAGAACTTTTATTGAATATGAATTGAGTATCGGTATTTGCTATATGACGGTATATACTATTCTATACAGGGAGCGAAGTATTTATAAAAGAGCTTAGTGTAGCGGAAAGAATTACATATATTGCCTATATACACACTAAAAGGAAAAGTACATGACTGTCCCTATGTACAAACTAATGTGCAGTAAACATAAGAGAATATTATATCCTAACAGAGTAGGAGCTAGGATTGTTAAAAAGGTTGATTGTTCTTGTATCTTAAAACCAACATGCAATGTTGAGGGAATTTAGGCTAGTCTTATGAGCATTAGTTCGTCTTGATAAGTTAAGTAGATATGATTGATCAAAATACTGCCAGAAGTCTAGATCGTTATTTCCTTTTTGAATAGACTTGATAAACTTCTTTGTTGTCTGTCTAACTTGTCACGAGGTTCTTATTGCAGGATCTTGCCCCTCTTGATTTTTCTTCTCTTCCACGAGGAGAGTAGTTGTAATTGCTTCCTCATCTTCCTATATACTGATTATTTATTTTGTCTTTGTTTAATTATCCATTTTCTCCCTTGTTTGATCCAGCAATGGTGTTGAGGGAGATATAATTTACTGTTTCCTTGACAGTAGCTTGATTGAGTTGGTTTAGCTGATTTTCAAATATCTAACAGTTGTCCCAGAAGTTGGTGAGGGGTAATTGACTCCTCACGAATCATAGCATATGTACCTCGCTCCCTCAACCAAAGTGAATATAGTTTTAAGTCATCATCACTCATTGGTGAACCTGCAACGGCAATCAGGGTTGCTAAACTCCTAAAATAGCAACCAATGATTATGTAGGAAATTATAAGAGTAGTTTAGTAATTATATACTCAAAAGCTATTTTGGTAATTAGCCACATTAGCAAGTTACATTTTGGTTGTTTAGGAATACCAAATAAGGGCTACTATAAGGTGTCTTTATGTGAAGACATTTATAGAGTTGTGACTTCATGGAAAGCCATAAATAAAAGGACATGTCTTTCCATAATAAATCATTCGTGAGAGATTTTATATGAAGAGGTGTCTTCTAATAAAAGAGAGCATCTTTTGGAAGTATGCATTTATGGAAAGACACTATTTGAGATGTGTCTCTCCATAGCGACACTTCCTATGCCTATAAATATATACCTTCGTGATCATTTTGGATATACGTTATCCGCTGAAATGATCTTTATATTTCTACAACAAATTCTCTCAAAACTACGCTTGTGTTTGTTGGAGGCATTTACTTTGTGAATAACATTGAATCGAACCTTCGTTTCAATACCGGGATACCGTTGATCAAAGAAGAAGATCCATATCCATTTAAAAGACCAAGTTGTCATCAATTGCTCTTCTACAAGTAAGATTATCCTTCATTGGTATCAGAGCTTTGGTTGATTCCTTGAATCTATAGTTCCTACACATGAGTATTATATCCTCTAAAATTGATTATACGTAACCGATGTTCATGTTCCATACGGAATTGAACATTCTATGGCAATATGTTTGTCATCGGTTACATAAATGAGGATAAATAATTCATTCATGTGTTCGGTATTGGTAACAATTCACGGGCAGGATACATGCATAATTTCCTCCATTAAAGGCTGTGAAGAAATCGTACTTGGCGATGGTATTCAAGTATACTATTTGGCATGAGTACACCACTAATAAATCGTCAAGTTTCTTCACGCACTTCATGAAGAAATTGGATATGGCATGTCAATCTAATATACATGCAAAGGTCCTGAAAGATTGCCGCGCAAATATATTTCTGACATCATGCGGTTTTACCTTGTGATGTAGAATATGTTTCATAAGCGGGCATGTCTTCTCATGTGAGTTCTGCCGTGTTAATTGGAATAAAATATAATTTTTTTTTGTGAACGGTTATTGATGTAGTTACCGGCATTATTGCCCCTTCTCAAAACGGCATGTTACTTAACAGTTATTAAAATTAAACATGTGCTTGTACAATCTTTTTTTGCTTATTCAATTTTTGACCGATTTATTATGAAAGTTTTCTTTTATATAAGAAAACAAACAGTATGTTTTTTTTCTGTTTTGATCTGCAAGATAAGCATTTATTAAATTGCTTATACGTGAATTAGGTGATTGTGTTAAGTACCAATCCCAGATATAATTATGATAAAATTTATCATAATTTATATTCTCTCTTGTTTCCATTTTTTTAAGCATGTTGTACTTTGGTACAAATTGTTTGAAGTTCTAAACCATATTACTTGGATGGGGTCTACTGTATTTGTTACAGAGTACCCAGTTAAGTCTACTGGTTCATCAGATTGCTTTATTGGATCTACTATATTTTTACATAGATTATCCAATGTGTCTACTGATGTCGCCAAATTGCTCGGATGAATCTACTGTAAATTGTTTTTACAGATTATTCAACCGAGTCTACGGGGTGGACCCTACTGTATTTCCATACAGATTGGTTTTCTCCTCTACTATACTTAGTGTACAGATTAAGAATATTTTAAAAGGGATACATTTTGATAAGAACTTGTCAATTATCTTTTTGTAAGATATTAGATCTTTGTGTTATAAAAAATCTATGTGATTATTAAGGACTATGTGTTCTCATGTATCATGTTGTTTATGTAACAATTTTTTTTCTTTTGTAGACGAATAATGATACATATATATACATATATATATATGTGTATATATGTATATATATATATACAAAAATAGCCAATATGTTTTTTGACTACTTAAAAGGTATAATCATATGGAAAAGTACCCTAATGTAAGACAACGAAATTGTTGTTTGGTCATGTACTTGTGTAGTACATATTCGTTTCTGTAAAAGGTAATCCATATCCAGCACTTGACAAGTTCTAAAGCTGGGAAAATGTTTTTCCCAGTGAGAGTTTCATGTGTTGAATCAATTATTTAATTACTTGTTTGATAACTAGTATTTATGATTGATTATAAGCTACATGCTTGTCTTTGTTTTAAATACTTATTTGATGGCAAGTGATTATTTAATTGGATGTGATTTATTATTTACATGATGATCGCATTATCTTATTATTTCATTTATTTTGTGTAGAGAAATGGTTGGAAATAATAGTATATGCAGTGGCATTGTTGCCGACCTTACCAAGAAGGACAAGCTCTCAGAGCACAATACGACACATGGAGTCGTAAGGTCCAATATGTGTTAGAGGATGAAGACCTTCTTGAACCACTATCATCGAATATGACCCAACCTGAGGTACCACCTGAAGGTCCTAACAATGAACATTTCAGAGTGGCCTTAGAGGCATATCATGCTTGGCAGAAAAAGAGCCGAGCTGCCCGAATAATCTTGCTTAGTAGCATGTGAAATGATCTCATGTTACGGTTTGAAAAAAGCAAGACCGCCAAAGGCGTCTGGGATGCCGTAAAATGGACTTTTGGCGGTACCACTGTTACCAGGCAGCGTCAACTTCAGATGTGTTTGGACAGTTATAAAAAGAAACCGAATCATACTATGGCTGAACATATCACAGCCATGTCTAATATGATTCAAGAGCTTAACTCTGCTTGTCAAATCATAAGTGACGAGGAGCAAGTTCAGGCTTCGATTCGGTCATTACCCCTGGGTCGAGATTGGAGTTCGCTCAAACAAAGTTTGACCCATGACGAGAACATCAAAACATTTGATGATGTTGCTCGTCACCTTACGCTAGAGGAGGATAGAATTATGTCTGAAAATCCTCCCACTGAAGCTCATATGACATCTTATGATAACTCGGGTCATAAGAATAGAAAGCGTAAGAAGGGGTATAATAAGCATTCGGGCAAGAAGCAAAAGAAGGGAAATCATAACAAAGGAAAGTTTGGAGGAAACCAAACGAACAAGGGCAAGAACAACGAAAATAAGAAAATCAAGCCCAAGGGAGTTTGCCATGTTTGTCGAAAGCTTGGACATTATGACAGGGAATGCCCACGGGAACAGGTGTGTAACTTATACATGTGTTGTACTAAGTCTTTTGTGGCATCATGTTTTATGTCGAGTTCTGACTCCAATTTTTGGATTGTAGACTCAGCAGCCACCGAGCACATAGCGCATGATCGCGTTTACTTTGTTGAGTTCCGACGCATCCCTAGAGGGAGCAAAGTCATCTATGTGGGAAACAACACAGTTGTAGATGTACACGGCATAGGAACGTGTAAATTAGATCTCTGGAGTGGGAGAACTTTATATCTATATAATGTGTTGTATGCCCCTAAAATTAGTCATAATTTAATGTTATATATTTAACTTTAAAAATAATGTTATGAGTCTATATTCCAGGAATACCTAGATTGGACATGGTGAAATAAATGAAGGTTTTATTAATTATCCTACAAACTTGTCCAATATCCTTTTCTCATGAATATGGTTATATTGCTTCTTCTTCTAACAACCATGTTTCAGCAGAAACATGGCATTCACGTTTGGGACATATCGGTATTGATAGAATAAACAGATTAGCCAAGGATGGATATCTTGGTGAACCATTAAAATTCAAAATGGAAATCTGTGAACCGTGTTTGACCGGCAAAGCAACACGTAAGCCTTTTGGTAAGGCTCAAAGGGCTACTCAACCTTTGCAATTGATCCACTCTAACATTTGTGGGCCAATGAATGGAGAAGCAAGGCATGGTGCCAAGTACTTCATTACATTCATTGATGATTATACTAGATATGGTTACATATATCTCATCACCCACAAATCAGATGCTTTAGAATGTTTTCAAAAGTTTGTGACTCTCGTGGAAAATTAGTTAGACCTTAAAATTAAGGCTCTTTGAACTGATTGGGGTAGAGAATATTTATCTCATCAATTCAAAGACTTTTGTGAATAAAAAGGAATAGTTCATTAGTTAACTACTCCTTATACCTCGCAACAAAATGGAGTTGTTGAAAGAAGGAATAGGACACTCATGGACATGGTTAGATCCATGATGTCACAAGCTAATCTTCCTATATCTTTTTGGGGAGATGCTTTGTTAACAACGGTTTATGTGTTGAACCGTGTTCCTTCTAAATCAATCTCAAACCCCTTATGAATTATGGAATCCAAGACGACCAGATCTTGATCATCTTCGACCATGGGGGTGTGGCGCCTACATAACCTCTACCTTCCACAAATATGGAAAATAAAGCGCTTGTGGCCAGAAATGCATTTTCATACGCTACTGTGAAAACTCTAAAGCTTATGTTTTTATAGGTGAAAATGAACATGGAAAGGTCACGTGCATTCTTAGAAAGTGAATTTCCAACACTTTCAGGAGCCATTAAAGGACCAAGTTTTTATGAACTTGATGATTTTGCCACTAATCAATTTGTTCCCAGCTCAAAGGAAGATGAGTCTAATGATGTTCAAGAGCCTTTAGCTCCAATGGAACAAATGAATTCTTCACTCACTCATACTCATGATGAGGAAACCGAGAATATAGAGGAATTACCACCTCCAACTCGGAAAAGCGGGAGAGGAAGAATACCAAAACAATTTTATGGTATTGAAGAATATGAAACAAATATGGATGAAGAGGAACCTCGTAATGTTCATGAAGCCCTCTCCGGCCCTAAAGCTAAGGAGTGGAAAGTTGCCTTAATGGATGAACTGGAGTCTATGAGTACCAATCATGTTTGGAATATAGTTGATCTTCCACCTGGGCGTAAAGCCATTGGAAGCAATTGGATTTTTAAAATCAAACACAAGTCAGATGGTTCTATAGACAAGTACAAAGCAAGGCTTGTTGCCAAAGGCTACACCCAGAAGGAGAACATTGATTATGAGGATACTTTTTCTCCTATTGTTCGAATTGGATCAATTCGTCTCATACTAGCTATTGTGGCTTACATGGACTTAGAGCTACATCAAATGGATGTTAAAACTGCTTTTCTCCATGGAGAACTTGATGAAGAAATTTATATGGAACAACCTCAAGGATTTAAGCAAGCAGGAAATGAGAAGAAGGTATGTCGACTTCTCAAATCCATTTATGGTCTTAAACAAGCTTCACGACAATGGAACATCAAGTTTCATGAAGCTATGGTAAAGCATGAAATTACAGAGCTTTATGAAGACCAATGTGTTTATATGAAACACACTTCCACAGGATTTGTCCTATTGACATTATATGTGGATGACAATATAATAGCTAGCATTAACAAGTCACTTTTTACTTGATACTAAGAAGAGTCTTACAACAATATTTGAGATGAAAGATATGGGTGAAGCAAGCTATGTACTTGGTGTGAAAATTCTTCAAAATAGATCGAAGAGATTATTGGGTTTGAGCCAAGAGAACTACATTAACACAATTCTCAAAAGGTTCAACATGCATAATTGCAAACCCATAAACACACCAGTTAATAAAGGGATATTTTTTAGCACATCAATGTGTCCTAAGACTCCAGAAGAAGAAAGTGAAATGAAAAAGGTACCCTATTCTAGTGCTATTGGTAGTTTGATGTACGCCATGATGTGCACTCGACCAGATATCTGCTATGTAGTAGGATTAGTAAGTTGATTTCAAAACAATCCTGGTCAAGCACATTGAAATGCTATCAAACGCATTCTATGATACTTAAATGGCACTACGAAGTACGTGTTGTGCTATGGAGGTGAAGATTTACGCTTAAGAGGTTTAAGTGATGCCGATTGGGCAGGCGATATTGATGAGCGTAAATCAACCTCTCGTTATGCCTTTCTGCTTGGTGGTGGGGCTATATCTTGGTGTAGCAAGAAACAAGCATGTGCAGCATTATCAACCATGGAAGCTGAATATATTGTTGTATCAGCTACTGCACAAGAAGCTGTTTGGCTTAATAGTTTTCTGAAGCACGTGGGAATGGTTAAAAATGCTAAAGATCCAGTTGTCATGCATAGTGATAGTATGGCGCTGCTCTAGCATATATGAAGGATCCTAAGTACCACAGAAAAACTAAGCACATTTAAATTAGATACCACTTTATTAGAGATGTATGTGAGAAAGGAAATATTGAATTGAAGCACATTGATACTAGGCGCATGGTGGCTGATCCGCTCACCAAGCCTATACCCCATAATGTGTTTCAAGATCATGTAATATCTTTGGGATTACATGTTGGTCTGTAAACAATTATTGTTTTATGAATAAAAGATCAATCTTTCTACATCTCTATTTTCCACATTTGATAGTTTTGCAAGTCATCATGAGATGTCAAGTTGAACCAAAGGTTAACTCACGCACACGAGTAACCGTCCCTATGATGTATGAGTTAGTCATGAGGGGTAAGGCTAAAATAATTCTTTTGAGGGTACAAGAATTATGAGCCGCCTTGATTAGAAAATCAAGATGAGATTTTTCATATAGGAGAACCGAATATGGAAAAATACTCCCGAATTCCATGTAGGTTCGACCTAACCTAGCATGAGCATTGAACACATGTGTTGTGCTCAAGTTAACCATGTGTGTAACACCCCAACTCATAAAGCCATACTCGTCTCTAAACCTCCACTTACTTATATTAACATTGCAGCAGAATTCTTACAACAATTGGTGTTACCTCCGTTAGTCACCCACGTGACTAACTAGGCATACTAAATTCTCCAAGATCTAGCTACGGTCTGATGGACCCGAATATACCGAACATTAGTGTATACTAAAGCTTAACCAATTACATATTCTCAGTACATAGGATACATCATTCTACAACTTATACTATCTACAGACGAGTGTACATGCACATCTCGTTTAACAAAAGGAAAACCCGAAGAACATCTACCCGCTCCTACTCTTAGGACGGTCGTCTTCTATCATTTACCTGCAAAGTAATATGGATGCCCCTAGGGGCTCAGCACCTTTGCTGGTATGATTAATGTGTAGCCCCCAAGCTAACGGGGCTACGCATGACTATTTTGTCGTATACATGCGATTGATTATTTATACAACATTAATAAGAACTACAATAAACACCACACAATATATGAAGCAACTCATAGCTCAAACACAATGAACGACTTAATAAGCGTTCCTCAAGTAAACGAGTTAGTTTTTAACTCCTTAAGTTCAAGAAACATTTAGTTCTCATATTTTCTCTTATCTCAAACATATCAACCTTTCTTTAGTTAGAATTGGTTGTTCCTTAATTCATTGTTTATCTTGTCGGGTCAAAGGTAACCCTAGCCAATGAGCTATCAACTCCATTGGGTTAAATAAACAATATTTCTTAGAATTAGTTGGGATTTAGGTAGATCCCACCACACCATCTTAATAATGCCTCCCACCACGAACAAAAATCGAGGTGACCGAGTCTATATGTTGACTCTAGGGGACGAGTTCGAAGACAAGTCATATTTTGGAAGTCGGAATCTGATAAGGATACCGACCTCCTACTTAACACCTGCATGACCGAACCATTCCGGATTCCTCACTCCCCCCAAGTTCCACTTAGTTGAAGTCTCAAAGACAGTGTTTGTTAGTTAAACCTCTTTCGGTTATTAACAAACTAATGTTAGGGAGTGTTCCTTGTTCTCACACAATTGTTTACGAAACATTAGTTAGTAAGTTCTCAAAGGTAGGTTGTGTTAGTTTCATACAACACACAACACATACAATGAACCGGTTGCACGCTTTATCTTGTTTAGTCGGAACATATAAACAAATAGCACACAAGCTGAGGTACACCTCGTTAGCAAGCAGGCTACAAGAAAACCATACCGTTCACCGTTGGTCGTTCGGTTGCCTATTCCCCTCCGGAGTCCAAATACTCAACCCTAAAACATTCATCCAATCGGGTGGTTAATTACTTTCAATTAACCTAACTCGATCATCACTAATGATTTCCGATTAATAATCTCTAAGTCATTGTAGTTTAAACTTAACCACTTAAGTCATTTACTTCTCATTATTTCTTAAGCTTGTTTATGCCTCTAATGCCCATTATATGTCATTAATTAAGTCCTAACAATCTTATAATATCATTACCAAACAAGTCCGTACCTTAAAACCCCATTTTTCAACATTCTGTGGCTTTTTTTTGTTGGTCCGGGTTTGTGTCCGAGGATGTAAACCTGGACCAACTCATCGGATGACTTTCTGCCATGTTTTGTGACCGGTCCGGGTTTGTGTACCGGGATGTAAACCCAGACCAAGCCACGGTATAAGTCTCTGCCTAGTTTTTGGTGTGGTCCGGGTTTATGTACTTGGTTACGAACCCGGACCAACACTAAATGTGTCCAGAATTGTAGTTTTGACCTCTTTTCAACCTTAATTCTCACCCAATCTTTTCCTAACCTCTCCACAAGTATTCCAGCGTGTTTTAACATCATTTTGGCACCTTAAAATCCTCCTAATTCATCCACCAAACTCATACTCAATTGCTTGATCATTTACTCAAGTTCTTACAAAACTCCTAACACTTATAACTTAGTTTCTTACACTTCCAACATGTAAACTTTGCCTAAAACCTTAACTAACCAAAGTGTTTCCTCATAACCATTTTGACCACTCCTAAAGCATCATTAATCATCTTTACCTCTTTTATTCAAACTTCTCAAGATTCCCAAAGTTATATTGCATCTCCATGCACAATTTCCTTTCCTTTCCATTTACTACTCATCATTCCCAAACTTGTACATACCTATGCATTTCTTGCCATCCTCTTAACACCTTAACATTGTTCTTCATTTACCTTGACCTTGCTAAATCCTTCTTAGACATTTCCATTTCCTTTACTCAATTTACTCACCATTCTCATGGTTATACACTCTTATACATTCCTAGTCATCCCCTTGACAACTTACAACTTCCTCCTACAGTTTTCACCTTCATCACTCAAGTCCACCCACTACTATCCAAGTTATACACTTATTGATTCACTACTAGCACCTTTATCTCCTTTACATAAGCTGCCCAAAATTCTCAAAGTTATATTCTCTAGTTCATACCTAAATCATCATAAGACATTATACATCATTTCCTCCAAATTTTTGCACAAGTCTTAACATCCCTCATACCATGATTTTGGTGTGTTTAATACACCCACCAAACCTCTAATTCCTCCTAGACAACTCTAGGTCATAAAAATTCACTAGAACAACCTAAACACTTGGTTTATACTCAAATTTTGCCATAGTTTCTCTAGTATATTATAATGACCATATGCATAGTCTTTCTCCTCTAATCAACACACACACATCAAGCCCTTTTCTCATGATATTTCTCAACCAATTCAAGCCATTCATAACAAACTCAATATGGTGCAATAATCTTAAATTGCATAGCACTAAGGCTCTTAAATGACATGGCTCTTATGCCCTTAAATGACATGGCTCTTAGGCCCTTAAATGACATGAATTTAAACACTGAATTTCCCACATTTAGAGCTTTCAACCTGCATTTACGCAACACTCAATCTCATAGAAATTATAAATGCTCTTATAATCCACCTTATGCTTATCTTACTAACTCATTTTCCGTTGGCTCCTTAGTCACAAGTTCACAAGTTCTTAAGCTTGTTCATATGCTTTTCCCTGGGTTATATAAACTATATTGTAATGTAAGCTCTAGGCTACGTTTGGTATTCATATAAACACCATTTCCTTAAGGCACTAAATTACATTAAGGCAAGCAATTTACCTTATGTTTCAAGCCTTTTCCTTTCTCCTTCCCTCTTTGTTTCTTGACTGATTTTTGGCAAGGACTTTTAGTTCCCTTGCTAAGCTTTTAATCAACATTCAAATAATGCAATGAGTGCTAAGGAATATACCTAGACTCATGGAATTTACTCTTAGGTTAAAAAGAGTGTTTAAAGCGTTAAAAAGAGTGTTTAAAGCATTAAAATGGATGATTACCTTTGGAGTCTTAAGATAGACTTTGGTAAGGAATCAAAGGAGGACCTCCACTAGTCCCTTGGAGATTGAATTAAGGCTAAATCAAAGAGTACAAAAAGGCCTCATGAGAAGTCAATTTCGGCCATGTAAGGAAAATGAAGAAAATGATGATTTTTGAAGCTTTTCTTACCTTAAACCAAAGAGAGTATATACTAGCTATTGAAACTGAATTTTCCCCTTCAAATGGAGCTCCTTCAATGGAGTCAATCTTCTGATTTTGGGATTTTGAAAAGAGCACTTTGAAGCCCTTGACTCAACTAAGAGAAATATGTGGTTTATTTGTGATTTGGAGCTTTGTGTTGGATTTGGCAAGAAAAAGAAGATGAAGAAGCCATGGTGCTGTAGCATGAACGGTTTTGGAACAGAAATAATGAAGAAAATTCTGGGGAAGAAGGAAGAAATGGGAGGAGAGAGGAGGGAGGAAGGCAAAGTGAGATATTTGTTACTTTTGTCAAAAGTGATGAATAGTTTCTTCCCCCCCCCCCCTTCCTCTTCTTTTCTACTAAGGCTGGCAGCTAAAGGTGATGACTCACCATATAAAACCGTGCCCCCTTGATATTTTAGGGAGTGGTTTGACCATTGACCAATTAAGAAGTCATTTGACTTATTTTGGGCACTATTTGGGTACTATTCATAATTAGTGCACAAATTTGTGAAATTTTTTATTTCTCATTGTTTTAGGCTTCCTAATGTGATAATAAGTAGTACACATGTTGATTAAGGTATAATCTTGGTCAACTAGCCACTTAAAACTCATTTCTAAGACAATTTTTCAAAAATGTGCTTTAAGAAGTCTTAAAGCACAATTTGTGTCTTAGCTTATTTTTGAGCTTAGTTTTCTTTGGTAATTGATTTAACATTTTCATTAGCATTTTAATAAGTTCTAGGAATGACCTTTGGGTCCTAATCAAGGTTACACCAAGTCTAGAGTAAGTATTTGCTTAAATTGACTTTATGGTGTTTTCTTGTGTTTTCTTCGGTTTAAATTGTCTACCAATGTTTCTAAGGCATGTTTTAGCCTTATTACATCATGACTTGATGTTTAATTACCATACTTAGGTTTGGGGTATTCCATTGTGGGTTAAATGCTAGTGTGGATTGATAGTATGACATCCTTTCCCTTAGGGAAATGTGTATCTCCACAACAGACTTTCATACAGTGTGTGCTGACGACCATTGCTTGAGGTGATGGATGAATCCCTTCTCCTTCACTGTGTGAGTCACACAATTTTAGTTTCCCTTATGACTTCCTAGAGATGGACCATGAAGTATGATGATTATGTTGCTACTTTAGGAAGCATTCGAAGACCATAAAATCTGGTTGGAGTACATGCTTCTTAAGAAAGCAGTTATCATTGTAACACCCCTACCGCTAATCAAGTCATTATCTCATAATCCATATCATTTATCAAAACCAAAGCAGCGGAAATCATACTACAAACGGTGGGTGATACAATGCTGTTAGTCACCCACGTGACTAATAAGGCCAAATCCAAGCAAAACAATATTGGTCTGATGAACTAGTATACCGAGTACTCTATATCAAACAACACATTTTATTCCTTAATCAAATCAAATACATACAAAACCTCAAATCTATTCTATACCGAGTCGCTACAATTCTCAAGCTTGCCGATATCATATCGGACTTACAATACAACCTTTACAATATACAAAATTTCCTAATCAACTACCCATGTTTAACCTCCATCCCCGTCCTACTCTCGAACGGTAATCGGCTCCAAGGTACTTGTAAGTAAAAACGGTGCCCGAAGGGGCACAACAAATTGCTGGTATAAAATTCGCATACCCCGCGTGCTAACGGGGGTACGCCGATTATTTTGTCGAGAACATGGGATTCATTTTAATTCCACAATCATGCAGGATAGCAATTTATTAAACATGTACAATAGCACAAGTATTCAACATTAAATCATGGAATACAATCCCTAACTAACACATCAAGGTTGTTAGTTCATATTATCTTACTCTTAGGCCTTGAGGGTTTCTACCTCACTATTGCCTTAGTCACTTACTCATTGTCTTACCCATTCTCTTGGGTTACTCTGTCTTGGGTTACTCTTACTCAACCTATTTTAGGTTTGTAAACCCTACAAATCTCAATCTCAATTCAAGTTCTACAATTTTCAATCTCAATTCTCAAGCTCTCAAGTTCTCAATCTAAATTCTTAAATCTTAACTCTCAAGCACATTTCTCAAATTCTTAACTCTCAAGCTCAACTATCAAATTCTCAAATCTCAATCTCAATTCTCAAGTCTAAAATCTCAAATTCTCAAAGAGACATCTTTTAAGTCATTACCCATGACCTCCGGGCAGAGTCATACACAAGACTCACCACCGGGCTTACAAATTCTCGTGTTACTTCCCCGGCTACGACCCTACACCGGATCTAGCATAATGGGAAGGTTCGACTATCAAACGGAACTATACACCTAGTTCCTCAAATCACAAATGTCGGTTTCTCTACCGGACTACTCAATTTCCCAAATGCTCCTCTCTCGGAGTCATATCACAATCTCATGGATTAGCCTAGAAGTATCACTCTCGATATCATCTAATAGCTTAGGGAACTTTCTCAATGTCTAGTATTCTCAAATTTAAGGGTTTCCCCAACTTTTCGAATACTTTTATGTTTGGGACATTTTCTCATACTAGGTCGGATCCTCATATTGTGGATCGACTATCTTTTAAAGGAGTTTGACGGTCCTTTATATCTCTTTTACTTTTCTCATAAGTTCATATCTTTGAACTATCATCAATCTCTTAATGGAGGTTTCATCATTTCTTTCCACTATTGATTATTTCGTGGATTGTTCATTTCGGTTCTCTAACCGTTATCGGGAGTTTACTAATCCCGTATGACTCTCTCTCACGTTCTAGTGAGTTCATAAGTTTGCCTTTTTGTAACACCCCTACTATTAATACAGTCATTAACGTCCAATCTCCTTACTCACCAGATACACGCAGCGGATACCTACTTACATACATTGGGTGATACAATGCCGTTAGCCACCCACGTGACTAACAAGGCTACTACTTCTACATACAGCATCGGTCTGATGGACCGGAATCCCGAGTATTACATATCTACCATATATATTTCATACACCAATACACACTACATTCTTCCATTCGATACAATACTTCAAATACCATACAATATAATCCACATACCGAGTTTACTAAGATCCTTATACAGATATACTACCTCTTCAAAGTTCATTCGTACTCACTACGAGTCTACTTACTACCCGTTCCTCACAAACTACTTACTCCTAATTACAAGGGTGTGCCTCCGGCCTCTTCCTTGACCACATTCGCTTTGGGTACCTGCACACTAAAAAAATGTCCCCCGAAGGGGTCAGCTTTCGCCGAGCATGATAACCGCATACCCCGCGTACTAGTGAGGGTACGCCGACCACTTGGTCGAATACATGCGGTTGATTTCATTCAAACATACATGCATACATGCTCTTATACACAATACAACAATACTTACGCAAGGCATACATACATACACTACATTACATACAAGGAATACAATAAACCATCCAATACATACTTACCTTCTTCCGAAATACACATACTCATTACATACACAATATACAATTCTTGTTAGCTTCATTGGTCCACCCGGGTAATCGGGTGGAGATTACTCTTTTACTCGTTACTTCATACACATACATACTCATACTCATACTTACTTACGGATCCATACTTACTTACTCTTACTCTTACTCAAGTTAAGTCGTCGGGACCTCCGGCCCTGGGGACTACACCGTCCCACCTCCGGGATTTACTTGACTCACCAATCCGGGATGCTACCCATTTAAGGGATTTGGGCCGCGGACCAGTTTAAGAGTCAGGAATTGCAGCCAACCTCTTGTGACTCCGCATCCTCACGCGTGGCCGAAGCTATATCGGACTTGTACTCATTCCAATTTACTCACTTAAGTTAGGAGTTAGATAGTTAGGAATTAGTACAAGTCAACATCCAAGCCACAATAATACAATACCCATATACACTTACATACAAATACATTACAATATACAAGTACACTACAAGTATGATACACTTCATCATCATTCATATGTTTCATGAATTATACAAACTATTGTTCAAGACAAATATCAAGAACAATGTAAACAAGCACAAGTAGGTGCAATATCGTCCGATTCATGCATTTATCTTATTAGGTGATCAAATAAGCACACAAATCGGGGTAACCAGATTAGGATACAGGGCATGAAGAAATCATACCTTTCACCGTTGTACTTGTATCCCAACGTTCCTCCGGTATTCACAATCCAAATCCTATGGTATACAACCGAATAATTAATCTAACTATCATTAACTTAATTCGGTTATCCTTACGCTTCCTAACTCATACTTACTAGGTCTTCACATTCCTATACTTACATTTTATTTACTTACTTTTAATTACTTAACAATGGTTTACTTACACACATATGCACGTATGTATAGGTGGGTATACATATACATACATACATATACTAAGCATAGTCTTATAGTTTTTTTTTTTTGTAAGTTTTGACCCGACCGAACTTGCGACCGACCTTGCAAGTTCGGTCCGAGTCAGTAGGTTACATCGGGTGAAAATTCCGGGGCCGACCGACCTTGCAAGTCCGGTCCCAAGGTCGGTCCATTCCAGTAAGTTACTTAACGGAAAGATTTTTGCCCGACCGACCTTGCAAGTCCGGTCGCAAGGTCGGTCCATTCCAGTAGCTTGCTCGATGGAAATTTTCCTGGCCGACCGAACTTGCATGTCCGGTCGCAAGTCCGGTCAATTCCAGAAGCTTTCCCGTCTTTGTAAATCTGGGCTCGACCGAACTTGCAAGTCCGGTCGCAAGTTCGGTCCGGCCCAGCATTTGCATTTTTACTTCTGTTTTCAGTCCCATACTTTACCCATTGTTTCTCCAATCTTCTTACATGTAATCTCACATGTTTAAACACTACCTAGGCCCTTCTAATTGCCTTAGTTCATCCACTTTACATTCTTACTAATTCTTACTTGTACCATTTCATTTCCATTCTTTACTTACTTCTCATTCTCATTCTAGCTTGTTTATACTCCTAATGAGTCTTACTTATGATTACTTAAGCCTGAAGCAACTTATACAACCATCCCCAAACAAAGCCTTAACTTACAGCCCATTAAAATTTCTCTCGGGTGAATTATGGTGTTGGTCCGGGACCTTGTCCAGGACCTAAGTCCCGGACCAACACAAATCAGAACTCTCGAATGGTTTTTAGTTATGGTCCGGGACCTTGTACATGGGGTAAGTCCCGGACCAGGCGTTTTGGGAAACTCTCGGGTAGTTTTAGATGGTTGGTCCGGGACTTAATACAAGGCCTAAGTCCCGGACCAACAATGGTCTGTTACGAACTGATACGTTTTTCCTGCTCTATTTCATTGTCTTCTTCCTTTAATCACTTCCTAATGGTTTCTAATGTTAACATTACATGTTTAACTACTTATCCAAGCATCTAAATCTCCTAAACCCCTCACCAAAATCAATTCCCTCAACCTACTGCTATCTCACCATTTCCACTGTTTCATTCTTTTCTTCCTTTCTGTTGCAGAGTTCGAGCTGCTGCTGCTGCTTATGTTTAGTTTTCATTCTTCTTCTACAAATGCCAACAACCCTTAAGTGACATAGTTTCTCTCTAGATTTTGACATGGTATCCCCTAAAACTTAAGGTTTCACCACATTAGTTTGTTCACCCATCAAAGATCACAACCTGTTCAACTATACATATATGCATCAGTTCACTCACGTTCACAGCAGCAGCTCATCCCTTTATGTTCTGACAGATTTCAACTTATCTACACAACTAATGTTATCATTACTATTATGCTCATCTGTTTATACGGTTACAGTAGGTTTACATTTGTTAAACAGTGTACTTATACATACACACACACGCATTGCTCACGGCTGAACAGAGGTGAATCCTTACCTTGTTCTTGCTTCTGTTTTGTTTTCCTTCCTTTCCTTCTTTCTTCTTCCTTCCTCTCTTTCTCCCCGGTTACAGTACTTCACAAATCTAATATCATAACCCATACATACCCACAAATTCAATACCAAAACTAACCCTAACATTATTTACGTTAAAATGTAAGGTTTAGGGTTTAGAATTTCCTTTACCTCTCAAGGGTGCAAACAAAGCTTGGAGTGGTTCAAGAAGAAGATTCCAACTCCACCAATGAGGCAAAAATCGGCTAGAACACAAGGAGTAAACAAGAGTTTTAGCTCAAATTTCGTTTTGCCTTTGAGGCTAGAAAAAGATGGAGTTTTTAAGGATATTTTTACCTCAATAGAACAAGGAGAAGGAGGGCCTTCTAATGGTGGTCTTGAAGCTCCAAATGGGGTATACCCATAAAAACAAAAGTTCTCCTTTTTGATTTTTGAAAAGAGAGAAGTGTTCCTCTTGATGAGAGGAATCCAATGGTGTAGTTTTTGTAATTTTTGGAGGAGGTTCAAGAAGGTTACAAGAGGAGAGAAGTGAATATTTGTGTTGGTTTCTCAAGCCCCCATGGCTGTCGCAGGAAGAAAGAACGAAGAGGGAAAAATTCAGAGAGTGAGGGAGTGGGTTACGTGAGGAAGAATGAGAATAAGGGAATTGGAGAGAGAGTGTGAGAGTAAACAAAGGAAGGTGTTACTTTATTGTTTTGTTTTTTTGTGTTAGAGGGAAGTGTGTGAGGGAGTGTGAGAGGGGGTCCAAAATCGGACACACCAGCCCCCATGTGGGTTTTGAATTTCTTTTTACATTATTGGACACATAAGTTTTGGTTATTTTGTTCTACCCCACGACTTCCCGTTTTTGACAGTTTTTACTAATTTCTCGTTTTATTGATTTTATTGGTTCTAAAGCTTCACTAATATTTATTAATGATCATTTAGTTGACCAAAATTGTTACGGGTCTATTTGACCCGCTTAAAGTCACGTTTTCCCGGTTACCTCGAAAAACGCGCCTTAATGTTCATTAGTGTTTTTAATCCATTTTGAGGATCCGTTTTCTTCGGGATTTGTTCCCTCATATTTATTTAGACTTAATTAAGCCTTTAGAATCCTTATAATACGCTAACCGAGGTCTCACACCTCCTATGGTTATTTAACGCTTATTTAGCGTTTTTCGCTTTTAAAGCGTTTCTTTATTTCTTTTGGATTTATTTTCCTTACAAATACTTCTTAACCATTATTAGGCTCTTAAATACCTATTAGGATAATTTAATCTCCATATTTAAGGTCGGGGTATTTCAATCTACCCCCCTTAAGAACTTTGCCCTCAAAGTTGTTCGAGGTTATAAGTTTACAATGCTTACTCATTCTTACATGTCTAATTCTACGGTTATACAATCTTCCTCTTACTAATTCCAAAATCCATTACTCAAGGTTTCTACATACCATACCATCCCAATGTACTATAGTTACTCCAATCCGCGCTACTACTAACTATCTGGTTCCTCATTACAAAGTTCATACATACATACAGTGCAAAGCTATCCCCAAAGCAATGCAATACACATTACAATCCCGCAGGCACTCAGGTCATCTCGACACAGGACTCCTCTATGTCTTGCTGCCCTTGGAATAATACCATATGCTACACTACTATCTTCTCCGGTATAAGCTTCTAGCCAAATCCTTATTCTCAGTCTAAGGAAAAATCCTTCCCAACAGCTAATTAGAAATCTTTCTAAAGCATCCAACTCCAAGTTCCAATTTATATTCATTACTTCTATCCTATGTGTGATTCTTGTGACCACTTGAGGGGAGCTTCAAGAATCATTCGACCCTGATGTGATCAGCATCAGTGTTGAACTATCTTTCCACCCCAATTTGTGTTCGGTTTCCCTTGATCTGATCAGGATCAAGTTCGACTTCCCACATCAGGTTCAACCAACCAATAATTTAATTGTTTTCATTTTCTATCTTTTTATTCTTTCTAGTCGTGGTTGCGAATTCATACATCTCCAAAGGATGGATTCAATCCATCAATCATCCTCACTCTATTTCCAAAATACTTTACTCCATGGTTCAATACCTAAGTGCTCATTTCATCAATCTTCTCTACTTTCATTCATCACTCTCCAATATCCTATATTCTAACTAAGGGATACTACACTTATAAGATTTAGTTGGCTTCGATTGTTTCAAATATTTTACTTACGATTCCTCTACTCATAAACTTCATTCATCTACTATCCTCATTCATTTCGTACTGCTTCTTCAAAGGTTACAATACTTGTGGAGCTCCGTCCACTACTCATTACTTTTCTTTTACTAATACTCTTACACTGGTGTTACCAGATAGGTACATTCCTCCTATGGTATTTGCATGTTTAATGCCTAGTTACCATAATTACAATATGAATGAGTACTTATGTTTATTTAACATAGTACCAATCATCAATTTGATTCTCATTTGTGCTATGCACATTACGGTTTAAGTGTTTTATTCGTAAAACTTACATTAAGCGGTTTTCGCTCTACCCCCTTAAAGGGGATTACGCCCACGTAATCTACCATATGTTATTATTATTGAACATTGGTTTAATCAGTTTGGGCAAACTGAAGCGTTTAGCTTCACTACGGTATACTATAGAGTACGCTCTGGTCAAAGGGTCTTAACCATACCAATGGTTTAGTCTTTGCACCAAGAGTTCCTATATGAGTTTATTTAACTCATATGTAATTCGGTTCTAGCTTAATCGGTTTCAAGGCATTAATAGCCATTTTGCCATACTTACTAGGTATATTAATCTCCTAGCTAGGGCCCACTAGCTTCTGCTGCGCGACCCTGATAGCTTGGGTTACTTACCCTTCGTGTTATCATTAATGTGCTATACATCACCTTCTTATCCATCTATTATGGGAATAAGGTTTACTACACAAATGCGGTATTCTTTTACCGCGTTCGAACTCAATGAGTTTAAGATTTTAACCAGCTCTCTGGTAATCTACTGCACATGCTATTCGTGCTTCCAGGGTTATTCACTAAGTTCCTTCGACTTATTGTCGGGCGGGTTAAGTCACTACTTAGTTGTAGTGCTTCCTCTGTGTCACTAGCTTCTGAATTCTACCAGTTTCCCTGGTTCAGTACAAGTGTCTTTACTTGTATGACCTTGCATTTCTATGCGTCGGTCCTAGTGACTTTCTTAGTCTCCTTTCACCTTTTATTCCATTGGAATTCACATTTTGTGATTGTTAGTGTTGTGCACTCTTCGTGCTTCTTTGGCCTTAGGCCGTACGGTTGTTGCTAAGCTTGCTTAACTGGCTAGTGCCATTCGTTGGTGGTGAAAAGAAGGTTTACTACGGTTACATTCTCCATATCCTAGCCATCCCATTAGATCGTTAGCTGCACAAGTGCAATACCAAAACACTCAGTCATACAGAGTGCAGAGGCGTAAACGCTTGACAGTAAGTCACTATGTGATAGGAAAGAATATTTCTGTGTGTCATCTCATACTTATACTCCGTGTTATTGCTTAACTACTCCCCATAGTGGTCGCCTGTTGCGCACCGTATTCTTACTCATTGTACAACATTGCTTTTACTGTTTCTGTTACTGTGGTAGTTCCTTTTACTTGCCATTGTCTTGGCACCATTTCCTTATGGTGTAAATACCTAGGAGTTCCTGTGTTGTGTGTATGACGGTTGTCGTAGAATACGCATTTATTATCTTCCCATGTGGAGATGTCTTATTCCCTTAGGTTTATGTGTAGGTTAGCTTACCTCACATTCTATCATCATTTGTGATAATTTACCAAGTCTTGGTTGACAATGGATGAAGTAATTTATCGGGTTACTAGCTCTCTTGAGTGTTGGTCATTCATGGTTTTCAATGTGTATTCACATTGATTGTTTTGACAATTACTGTCTTTCCAGTGCTGAGCACTAATGATAGGCTCTAGCTGTGTAGTTTACTCTGTCATTGATAATGAAAGTTCTTGTTGAGGGGTTTGTCTCCACTCATAGGTCTAATGACAAGGTTTGCTATGTTGGTGTTTACACAATGGTCCACTATATGTTTGGGTGTATATGGAGTATGCTTACTCCCTTAAGTCGTAATGGTTTGGAAATTTCATTTCCTTATCCCATCATCCCTTGGCAATATCTATTGCGTGGTTTTATTGTTATAGTAGATGGAAGCCCTTTTTAAGGGTTCACATCATCACCGCATTAGTGGTCTTTGGTTAACGAGGGGTACCTTCCCTTGGGTTTCTCGTAGTGTCCAAGTGTGGACTAGGCCAATGTTGGCATTACCATGATTCTCATGCCTCTGTGCTACCATTGCTACAGAAGGCATGGCGGTAATTAAGAACTCCGTCAACTGTATACTAGGCTGATGCTCTAGTGACGTGACATTGAGTTGGCCATTACTCCAAGCCACTCAGAGTGTTGGGTTTGAATTTATGGTCCAGTTGTTGATTTCTTGTCGTATGAGGCAATCCCTCTTGCAAGTCTTGTTAGTATTGGTGTGGGTTTTGCAACCGTTTAAGGTTACACACGTAGTTGGTTGATGGCTTTTAAGCCGTACTGCTGCGAGCTATGCTCTTTGCAAGCTGCTTATGCATGTTTCCACTCCTTGTATACCGTCATAGGTTGGAGGTATTATTGGGCTCCATGGTAAGTCGTGACATCACGCTTCCGTTCATAGGAGACCCTTTAGGTAATCTGATGTTAATAGGTGTCTCTCAATATCTTAGGGCATTTCCTGTTAAGTGAAATCCCTTCGGGTCCCAACCGAGTGTTCGTTCTAACTTTCGTGCTTTTATCATGTCGCTGTTGTTCGACTGTTGTCCATCTAGTCACCCTCAAGGATTGCTCCTGGGTGTTGTTAAATTATGTCGTTACTTCCGGCTGATGGTTATGATATGTTGTCCACTGTACCATCTTGTGGTATCGTTCTTGAGTTGTCCCTTTTTGGGTCATGACGTCTCCCGTCCTTGGGTAGACTGTTTATGCTTGTTCCTAGTACTTGAGACTAGGTTTGAATATCCTCTCCGATTATGGATTGTGCTTCGTAGTAATTTTGTGATTGCTCTTGGGAATTCCGCCCCGTTTTGTTGAGTATTGTTAGGTTCACGTTAGGCATTCGCCTTAATGTGTTTAGGCTGGGCATTCCATCCAGCTGTCGGTAATTGCTTGGATTATTTAAGACATATCCAATGTCTATACTTACTAGCATGTGCTCTTTGCACTTCCTAGTTCTTATTCCTCATCTTCAGATGGATTCTCTGAGTTCCTTTATGCTTGATCCTCTGAGGTGTCCAGCTGTCTTGGGTTGAACTTACTGTTGACTACTTCCCGTGTGTCGTACACTACATGTATACATACGTGGGGTACCATGTTGATACGTTACCACTTACCCAACTATATGTCGGGCCCACAAGCTCCTTCGGAGTGCGGTTGTCCCACATCCCGTAACGGGTATACTCGTAGTGTTCGTCACACGCCTAGTGAAGTATTCTGTTGCCAACTCCTCTTGTATCATCCTATGATACTCACCATAATGCTGTTGATCTGGTTTTAAAATCCAAGGTTTTTAAAAGAGGGTTGTGGTTTTGAAAAGAAAATTTTGGGTTTTAAAACAATGGTTCGGTGTTAAAAGGAATCTCCCATGGCATAGCCATGTTTGAGGTCTTGACCAAGTCTAGCTTCTCGCTGACTGGTATGTACTAAGTACAGCGGTCGGGCCGTTAGGCCTTTCCAAGGTTCCATACGTCTGGTTGTTAGGATGTGTGATCCTGTGGTTGTTTCGTTATAGTCACCATACATTACTATGTACTTGTGACGTGTTAGTGTCCCTTTACATATCTCTATCTTTACTGCACTTGCCGTGGCAAGTGCGTGGTACTGGTGGTTTTTGAGTAATCCTATACCGATCACGGTATGGTTTCCACTTGTGTTTATTAGTCTTGTTGGCGCTTCCCTCGATCTTATTGATCTGTAATTGGTATACTCGCTCCTTTAGGTAGCTTCTTGGTGGTCTAGACATGGCTGTCATAGATCTGGGTACTTCTCCACTCCTTAGAGGTTCCCGTTCTATTTGGTTTAGTGTCGCTCCTTGTGGCTCGTTCCCGCACATTTGTGGTGGTTACTGAGCCTTCCTTGTTTAGGCACTACGCTTGTAGTCCTATTAGTTTATATCTCCTGGTTGTTCATGTAGTTGTCTGAGCTATATTGGCCAGGTGTTGCAACCTTGATGGCATCGTAGTTTTGGAGTTAACCGCTTCCGACTATGTCCTTAGTCGGCTAGCATACCGTTGGTGGTATTATTCAAGTATTACTATCCCGTAGACTTGTGTCTCGGGTTCCGTTACTGCTCCCTTTTTCATTCCGTTGCACGGTTAGTGCTTCTGTCCTGCTGTTGGTTGACTAGCTAGGTTTCGCGACTGCTAAGCAGGTCGCCCCATGCTGTTGCAAGTTATAGCCTCCTCGTGGTTGGAGTGCTCATTCTACCGCTATTACGTGCGGTGTTGTGGTTCAGCCGGGGTCCATCTCCGGGACTTCCAGTTCTTGGAATCTACCATGTGTCGGTTCTTGTTTAACGTGTGATTGCTTCACAACTGCCAGATCGGGTTTCCCCGTGTATGAGAAGACTTTTCTTCTCTCTGGCGTATTTTCCCAAGTTATACCAAGGGATTGTGGAGGGCGGGTCTGGCGTTGTAGGTATCCGGTACTCACCGGGAGTTCCTAACTAGCATCTCTCTAGTGCTATCACTCAGCCCATAGCCCTACGCTTCTAATTCCTAACTCGGTATTTCCTAAACTCGGTATTTCCAGTCATCAGAGCGATACTTCGCTCTGATACCACTTTTTGTAACACCCCTACTATTAATACAGTCATTAACGTCCAATCTCCTTACTCACCAGATACACGCAGCGGATACCTACTTACATACATTGGGTGATACAATGCCGTTAGCCACCCACGTGACTAACAAGGCTACTACTTCTACATACAGCATCGGTCTGATGGACCGGAATCCCGAGTATTACATATCTACCATATATATTTCATACACCAATACACGCTACATTCTTCCATTCGATACAATACTTCAAATACCATACAATATAATCCACATACCGAGTTTACTAAGATCCTTATACAGATATACTACCTCTTCAAAGTTCATTCGTACTCACTACGAGTCTACTTACTACCGTTCCTCACAAACTACTTACTCCTAATTACAAGGGTGTGCCTCCGGCCTCTTCCTTGACCACATTCGCTTGGGTACCTGCACACTAAAAAAATGTCCCCCGAAGGGGTCAGCTTTCGCCGAGCATGATAACCGCATACCCCGCGTACTAGTGAGGGTACGCCGACCACTTGGTCGAATACATGCGGTTGATTTCATTCAAACATACATGCATACATGCCATCTATACACAATACAACAATACTTACGCAAGGCATACATACATACACTACATTACATACAAGGAATACAATAAACCATCCAATACATACTTACCTTCTTCCGAAATACACATACTCATTACATACACAATATACAATTCTTGTTAGCTTCATTGGTCCACCCGGGTTAATCGGGTGGAGATTACTCTTTTACTCGTTACTTCATACACATACATACTCATACTCATACTTACTTACGGATCCATACTTACTTACTCTTACTCTTACTCAAGTTAAGTCGTCGGGACCTCCGGCCCTGGGGACTACACCGTCCCACCTCCGGGATTTACTTGACTCACCAATCCGGGATGCTACCCATTTAAGGGATTTGGGCCGCGGACCAGTTTAAGAGTCAGGAATTGCAGCCAACCTCTTGTGACTCCGCATCCTCACGCGTGGCCGAAGCTATATCGGACTTGTACTCATTCCAATTTACTCACTTAAGTTAGGAGTTAGATAGTTAGGAATTAGTACAAGTCAACATCCAAGCCACAATAATACAATACCCATATACACTTACATACAAATACATTACAATATACAAGTACACTACAAGTATGATACACTTCATCATTCATATGTTTCATGAATTATACAAACTATTGTTCAAGACAAATATCAAGAACAATGTAAACAAGCACAAGTAGGTGCAATATCGTCCGATTCATGCATTTATCTTATTAGGTGATCAAATAAGCACACAAATCGGGGTAACCAGATTAGGATACAGGGCATGAAGAAATCATACCTTTCACCGTTGTACTTGTATCCCAACGTTCCTCCGGTATTCACAATCCAAATCCTATGGTATACATACAACCGAATAATTAATCTAACTATCATTAACTTAATTCGGTTATCCTTACGCTTCCTAACTCATACTTACTAGGTCTTCACATTCCTATACTTACATTTTATTTACTTACTTTTAATTACTTAACAATGGTTTACTTACACACATATGCACGTATGTATAGGTGGGTATACATATACATACATACATATACTAAGCATAGTCTTATAGTTTTTTTTTTTTGTAAGTTTTGACCCGACCGAACTTGCGACCGACCTTGCAAGTTCGGTCCGAGTCAGTAGGTTACATCGGGTGAAAATTCCGGGGCCGACCGACCTTGCAAGTCCGGTCCCAAGGTCGGTCCATTCCAGTAAGTTACTTAACGGAAAGATTTTTGCCCGACCGACCTTGCAAGTCCGGTCGCAAGGTCGGTCCATTCCAGTAGCTTGCTCGATGGAAATTTTCCTGGCCGACCGAACTTGCATGTCCGGTCGCAAGTCCGGTCAATTCCAGAAGCTTTCCCGTCTTTGTAAATCTGGGCTCGACCGAACTTGCAAGTCCGGTCGCAAGTTCGGTCCGGCCCAGCATTTGCATTTTTACTTCTGTTTTCAGTCCCATACTTTACCCATTGTTTCTCCAATCTTCTTACATGTAATCTCACATGTTTAAACACTACCTAGGCCCTTCTAATTGCCTTAGTTCATCCACTTTACATTCTTACTAATTCTTACTTGTACCATTTCATTTCCATTCTTTACTTACTTCTCATTCTCATTCTAGCTTGTTTATACTCCTAATGAGTCTTACTTATGATTACTTAAGCCTGAAGCAACTTATACAACCATCCCCAAACAAAGCCTTAACTTACAGCCCATTAAAATTTCTCTCGGGTGAATTATGGTGTTGGTCCGGGACCTTGTCCAGGACCTAAGTCCCGGACCAACACAAATCAGAACTCTCGAATGGTTTTTAGTTATGGTCCGGGACCTTGTACATGGGGTAAGTCCCGGACCAGGCGTTTTGGGAAACTCTCGGGTAGTTTTAGATGGTTGGTCCGGGACTTAATACAAGGCCTAAGTCCCGGACCAACAATGGTCTGTTACGAACTGATACGTTTTTCCTGCTCTATTTCATTGTCTTCTTCCTTTAATCACTTCCTAATGGTTTCTAATGTTAACATTACATGTTTAACTACTTATCCAAGCATCTAAATCTCCTAAACCCCTCACCAAAATCAATTCCCTCAACCTACTGCTATCTCACCATTTCCACTGTTTCATTCTTTTCTTCCTTTCTGTTGCAGAGTTCGAGCTGCTGCTGCTGCTTATGTTTAGTTTTCATTCTTCTTCTACAAATGCCAACAACCCTTAAGTGACATAGTTTCTCTCTAGATTTTGACATGGTATCCCCTAAAACTTAAGGTTTCACCACATTAGTTTGTTCACCCATCAAAGATCACAACCTGTTCAACTATACATATATGCATCAGTTCACTCACGTTCACAGCAGCAGCTCATCCCTTTATGTTCTGACAGATTTCAACTTATCTACACAACTAATGTTATCATTACTATTATGCTCATCTGTTTATACGGTTACAGTAGGTTTACATTTGTTAAACAGTGTACTTATACATACACACACACGCATTGCTCACGGCTGAACAGAGGTGAATCCTTACCTTGTTCTTGCTTCTGTTTTGTTTTCCTTCCTTTCCTTCTTTTTCTTCCTTCCTCTCTTTCTCCCCGGTTACAGTACTTCACAAATCTAATATCATAACCCATACATACCCACAAATTCAATACCAAAACTAACCCTAACATTATTTACGTTAAAATGTAAGGTTTAGGGTTTAGAATTTCCTTTACCTCTCAAGGGTGCAAACAAAGCTTGGAGTGGTTCAAGAAGAAGATTCCAACTCCACCAATGAGGCAAAAATCGGCTAGAACACAAGGAGTAAACAAGAGATTTAGCTCAAATTTCGTTTTGCCTTTGAGGCTAGAAAAAGATGGAGTTTTTAAGGATATTTTTACCTCAATAGAACAAGGAGAAGGAGGGCCTTCTAATGGTGGTCTTGAAGCTCCAAATGGGGTATACCCAAAAACAAAAGTTCTCCTTTTTGATTTTTGAAAAGAGAGAAGTGTTCCTCTTGATGAGAGGAATCCAATGGTGTAGTTTTTGTAATTTTTGGAGGAGGTTCAAGAAGGTTACAAGAGGAGAGAAGTGAATATTTGTGTTGGTTTCTCAAGCCCCCATGGCTGTCGCAGGAAGAAAGAACGAAGAGGGAAAAATTCAGAGAGTGAGGGAGTGGGTTACGTGAGGAAGAATGAGAATAAGGGAATTGGAGAGAGAGTGTGAGAGTAAACAAAGGAAGGTGTTACTTTATTGTTTTTGTTTGTTTGTGTGTTAGAGGGAAGTGTGTGAGGGAGTGTGAGAGGGGGTCCAAAATCGGACACACCAGCCCCCATGTGGGTTTTGAATTTCTTTTTACATTATTGGACACATAAGTTTTGGTTATTTATGTTTCTACCCCACGACTTCCCGTTTTTGACAGTTTTTACTAATTTCTCGTTTTATTGATTTTATTGGTTCTAAAGCTTCACTAATATTTATTAATGATCATTTAGTTGACCAAAATTGTTACGGGTCTATTTGACCCGCTTAAAGTCACGTTTTCCCGGTTACCTCGAAAAACGCGCCTTAATGTTCATTAGTGTTTTTAATCCATTTTGAGGATCCGTTTTCTTCGGGATTTGTTCCCTCATATTTATTTGGACTTAATTAAGCCTTTAGAATCCTTATAATACGCTAACCGAGGTCTCACACCTCCTATGGTTATTTAACGCTTATTTAGCGTTTTTCGCTTTTAAAGCGTTTCTTTATTTCTTTTGGATTTATTTTCCTTACAAATACTTCTTAACCATTATTAGGCTCTTAAATACCTATTAGGATAATTTAATCTCCATATTTAAGGTCGGGGTATTTCAATCTACCCCCCTTAAGAACTTTGCCCTCAAAGTTGTTCGAGGTTATAAGTTTACAATGCTTACTCATTCTTACATGTCTAATTCTACGGTTATACAATCTTCCTCTTACTAATTCCCAAATCCATTACTCAAGGTTTCTACATACCATACCATCCCAATGTACTATAGTTACTCCAATCCGCGCTACTACTAACTATCTGGTTCCTCATTACAAAGTTCATACATACATACAGTGCAAAGCTATCCCCAAAGCAATGCAATACACATTACAATCCCGCAGGCACTCAGGTCATCTCGACAGGACTCCTCTATGTCGCTGCCCTTGGAATAATACCATATGCTACACTACTATCTTCTCCGGTATAAGCTTCTAGCCAAATCCTTATTCTCAGTCTAAGGAAAAATCCTTCCCAACAGCTAATTAGAAATCTTTCTAAAGCATCCAACTCCAAGTTCCAATTTATATTCATTACTTCTATCCTATGTGTGATTCTTGTGACCACTTGAGGGGAGCTTCAAGAATCATTCGACCCTGATGTGATCAGCATCAGTGTTGAACTATCTTTCCACCCCAATTTGTGTTCGGTTTCCCTTGATCTGATCAGGATCAAGTTCGACTTCCCACATCAGGTTCAACCAACCAATAATTTAATTGTTTTCATTTTCTATCTTTTTATTCTTTCTAGTCGTGGTTGCGAATTCATACATCTCCAAAGGATGGATTCAATCCATCAATCATCCTCACTCTATTTCCAAAATACTTTACTCCATGGTTCAATACCTAAGTGCTCATTTCATCAATCTTCTCTACTTTCATTCATCACTCTCCAATATCTCCTATATTCTAACTAAGGGATACTACACTTATAAGATTTAGTTGGCTTCGATTGTTTCAAATATTTTACTTACGATTCCACTACTCATAAACTTCATTCATCTACTATCCTCATTCATTTCGTACTGCTTCTTCAAAGGTTACAATACTTGTGGAGCTCCGTCCACTACTCATTACTTTTCTTTTACTAATACTCTTACACTGGTGTTACCAGATAGGTACATTCCTCCTATGGTATTTGCATGTTTAATGCCTAGTTACCATAATTACAATATGAATGAGTACTTATGTTTATTTAACATAGTACCAATCATCAATTTGATTCTCATTTGTGCTATGCACATTACGGTTTAAGTGTTTTATTCGTAAAACTTACATTAAGCGGTTTTCGCTCTACCCCCCTTAAAGGGGATTACGCCCACGTAATCTACCATATGTTATTATTATTGAACATTGGTTTAATCAGTTTGGGCAAACTGAAGCGTTTAGCTTCACTACGGTATACTATAGAGTACGCTCTGGTCAAAGGGTCTTAACCATACCAATGGTTTAGTCTTTGCACCAAGAGTTCCTATATGAGTTTATTTAACTCATATGTAATTCAGTTCTAGCTTAATCGGTTTCAAGGCATTAATAGCCATTTTGCCATACTTACTAGGTATATTAATCTCCTAGCTAGGGCCCACTAGCTTCTGCTGCGCGACCCTGATAGCTTGGGTTACTTACCCTTCGTGTTATCATTAATGTGCTATACATCACCTTCTTATCCATCTATTATGGGAATAAGGTTTACTACACAAATGCGGTATTCTTTTACCGCGTTCGAACTCAATGAGTTTAAGATTTTAACCAGCTCTCTGGTAATCTACTGCACATGCTATTCGTGCTTCCAGGGTTATTCACTAAGTTCCTTCGACTTATTGTCGGGCGGGTTAAGTCACTACTTAGTTGTAGTGCTTCCTCTGGTGTCACTAGCTTCTGAATTCTACCAGTTTCCCTGGTTCAGTACAAGTGTCCTTTACTTGTATGACCTTGCATTTCTATGCGTCGGTCCTAGTGACTTTCTTAAGTCTCCTTTCACCTTTATTCCATTGGAATTCACATTTTGTGATTGTTAGTGTATTGTGCACTCTTCGTGCTTCTTTGGCCTTAGGCCGTACGGTTTGTTGCTAAGCTTGCTTAACTGGCTAGTGCCATGTTCGTTGGTGAAAAGAAGGGTTTACTACGGTGTACATTCTCCATATCCTTAGCCATCCCATTAGATCGTTAGCTGCACAAGTGCAATACCAAAACACTCAGTCATACAGAGTGCAGAGGCGTAAACGCTTGACAGTAAGTCACTCATGTGATAGGAAAGAATATTTCTGTGTGTCATCTCATACTTATACTCCGTGTTATTGCTTAACTACTCCCCCATAGTGGTCGCCTGTTGCGCACCGTATTCTTACTCATTGTACAACATTGCTTTTACTGTTTCTGTTACTGTGGTAGTTCCTTTTTACTTAGTGACATTGTCCTTGGCACCATTTCCTTATGGTGTAAATATACCAGGAGTTCCCTGTGTTTGTGTGTATGACGGTTGTCGTAGCATACGACAATCTTATTATCTTCCCAATGTGGAGATGTCTTATTCCACTTAGGTTTTATGTGTAGGTTAACTTACCTCACATTCTATCATCATTTGTGATATAATTTACCAAGTATTTGGTTGACAATGGATGAAGTAATTTATCAGGTTACTAGCTCTCTTGAGTGTTGGTCATTCATGGTTTTCAATGTGTATTCACATTGATTGTTTTGACAATTACTGTCTTTCCAGTGCTGAGCACTAATGATAGGCTCTAGCTGTGTAGTTTACTCTGTCATTGATAATGAAAGTTCTTGTTGAGGGGTTTGTCTCCACTCATAGGTCTAATGACAAGGTTTGCTATGTTGGTGTTTACACAATGGTCCACTATATGTTTGGGTGTATATGGAGTATGCTTACTCCCTTAAGTCGTAATGGTTTGGAAATTTCATTTCCTTATCCCATCATCCCTTGGCAATATCTATTGCGTGGTTTTATTGTTATAGTAGATGGAAGCCTTTTTTTTAAGGGTTCACATCATCACCGCATTAGTGGTCTTTGGTTAACGAGGGGTACCTTCCCTTGGGTTTCTCGTAGTGTCCAAGTGTGGACTAGGCCAATGTTGGCATTACCATGATTCTCATGCCTCTGTGCTACCATTGCTACAGAAGGCATGGCGGTAATTAAGAACTCCGTTAACTGTATACTAGGCTGATGCTCTAGTGACCGTGACATTGAGTTGGCCATTACTCCAAGCCACTCAGTGTTGGGTTTGAATTTATGGTCCAGTTGTTGATTTCTTGTCGTATGAGGCAATCCCTCTTGCAAGTCTTGTTAGTATTGGTGTGGGTTTTACAACCGTTTAAGGTTACACACGTAGTTGGTTGATGGCTTTTAAGCCGTACTGCTGCGAGCTATGCTCTTTGCAAGCTGCTTATGCATGTTTCCACTCCTTGTATACCGTCATAGGTTGGAGGTATTATTGGGCTCCATGGTAAGTCGTGACATCACGCTTCCGTTCATAGGAGACCCTTTAGGTAATCTGATGTTAATAGGTGTCTCTCAATATCTTAGGGCATTTCCTGTTAAGTGAAATCCCTTGGGTCCCAACCGAGTGTTTGTTCTAACTTTCGTGCTTTTATCATGTCGCTGTTGTTCGACTGTTGTCCATCTAGTCACCCTCAAGGATTGCTCCTGGGTGTTGTTAAATTATGTCGTTACTTCCGGCTGATGGTTATGATATGTTGTCCACTGTACCATCTTGTGGTATCGTTCTTGAGTTGTCCCTTTTTGGGTCATGACGTCTCCCGTCCTTGGGTAGACTGTTTATGCTTGTTCCTAGTACTTGAGACTAGGTTTGAATATCCTCTCCGATTATGGATTGTGCTTCGTAGTAATTTTGTGATTGCTCTTGGGAATTCCGCCCCGTTTGTTGAGTATTGTTAGGTTCACGTTAGGCATTCGCCTTAATGTGTTTAGGCTGGGCATTCCATCCAGCTGTCCGGTAATTGCTTGGATTATTTAAGACATATCCAATGTCTATACTTACTAGCATGTGCTCTTTGCACTTCCTAGTTCTTATTCCTCATCTTCAGATGGATTCTCTGAGTTCCTTTATGCTTGATCCTCTGAGGTGTCCAGCTGTCTTGGGTTGAACTTACTGTTGACTACTTCCCGTGTGTCGTACACTACATGTATACATACGTGGGGTACCATGTTGATACGTTACCACTTACCCAACTATATGTCGGGCCCACAAGCTCCTTCGGAGTGCGGTTGTCCCACATCCCGTAACGGGTATACTCGTAGTGTTCGTCACACGCCTAGTTGAAGTATTCTGTTGCCAACTCCTCTTGTATCATCCTATGATACTCACCATAATGCTGTTGATCTGGTTTTAAAATCCAAGGTTTTTAAAAGAGGGTTGTGGTTTTGAAAAGAAAATTTTGGGTTTTAAAACAATGGTTCGGTGTTAAAAGGAATCTCCCATGGCATAGCCATGTTTGAGGTCTTGACCAAGTCTAGCTTCTCGCTGACTGGTATGTACTAAGTACAGCGGTCGGGCCGTTAGGCCTTTCCAAGGTTCCATACGTCTGGTTGTTAGGATGTGTGATCCTGTGGTTGTTTCGTTATAGTCACCATACATTACTATGTACTTGTGACGTGTTAGTGTCCCTTTACATATCTCTATCTTTACTGCACTTGCCGTGGCAAGTGTGGTACTGGTGGTTTTTGAGTAATCCTATACCGATCACGGTATGGTTTCCACTTGTGTTTATTAGTCTTGTTGGCGCTTCCCTCGATCTTCTTGATCTGTAATTGTATACTCGCCTCCTTTAGGTAGCTTCTTGGTGGTCTAGACATGGCTGTCTATAGATCTGGGTACTTCTCCACTCCTTAGAGGTTCCCGTTCTATTGGTTTTAGTGTCGCTCCTTGTGGCTCGTTCCCGCACATTTGTGGTGGTGGTACTGAGCCTTCCTTGTTTAGGCACTACGCTTGTAGTCCTATTAGTTTATATCTCCTGGTTGTTTCATGTAGTTGTCTGGCTATATTGGCCAATGTTGCAACCTTGATGGCATCGTAGTTTTGGAGTAACCGCTTCCGACTATGTCCTTAGTCGGCTAGCATACCGTTGGTGGTATTATTCAAGTATTACTATCCCGTAGACTTGTGTCTCGGGTTCCGTTACTGCTCCCTTTTTCATTCCGTTGCACGGTTAGTGCTTCTGTCCTGCTGTTGGTTGACTAGCTAGTTTTCGCGACTGCTAAGCAGGTCGCCCCCATGCTGTTGCAAGTTATAGCCTCCTCGTGGTTGGAGTGCTCATTCTACCGCTATTACGTGCGGTGTTGTGGTTCAGCCGGGGTCCATCTCCGGGACTTCCAGTTCTTGGAATCTACCATGTGTCGGTTCTTGTTTAACGTGTGATTGCTTCACAACTGCCAGATCGGGTTTCCCCGTGTAGGAGAAGACTTTTCTTCTCTCTGGCGTATTTTCCCAAGTTATACCAAGGGATTGTGGAGGGCGGGTCTGGCGTTGTAGGTATCCGGTACTCACCGGGAGTTCCTAACTAGCATCTCTCTAGTGCTATCACTCAGCCCATAGCCCTACGCTTCTAATTCCTAACTCGGTATTTCCTAAAATCGGTATATCCAGTCATCAGAGCGATACTTCGCTCTGATACCACTTTTTGTAACACCCCTACTATTAATACAGTCATTAACGTCCAATCTCCTTACTCACCAGATACATGCAGCGGATACCTACTTACATACATTGGGTGATACAATGCCGTTAGCCACCCACGTGACTAACAAGGCTACTACTTCTACATACAACATCGGTCTGATGGACCGGAATCCCGAGTATTACATATCTACCATATATATTTCATACACCAATACACGCTACATTCTTCCATTCGATACAATACTTCAAATACCATACAATATAATCCACATACCGATTTACTAAGATCCTTATACAGATATACTACCTCTTCAAATTCATTCGTACTCACTACGAGTCTTACTTACTCGTTCCTCACAAACTACTTACTCCTAATTACAAGGGTGTGCCTCCGGCCTCTTCCTTGACCACATTCGCTTTGGGTACCTGACACTAAAAAAATGTCCCCCGAAGGGGTTAGCTTTCGCCGAGCATGATAACCAACTACCCCGCGTACTAGTGAGGGTACGCCGACCACTTGGTCGAATACATGCGGTTGATTTCATTCAAACATACATGCATACATGCTCTTATACACAATACAACAATACTTCGCAAGGCATACATACATACACTACATTACATACAAGGAATACAATAAACCATCCAATACATACTTACCTTCTTCCGAAATACACATACTCATTACATACACATATACAATTCTTGTTAGCTTCATTGGTCCACCCGGGTTAATCGGGTGGAGATTACTCTTTTACTCGTTACTTCATACACATACATACTCATACTCATACTTACTTACGGATCCATACTTACTTACTCTTACTCTTACTCAAGTTAAGTCGTCGGGACCTCCGGCCCTGGGGACTACACCGTCCCACCTCCGGATTTACTTGACTCACCAATCCGGGATGCTACCCATTTAAGGGATTTGGGCCGCGGACCAGTTTAAGAGTCAGGAATTGCAGCCAACCTCTTGTGACTCCGCATCCTCACGCGTGGCCGAAGCTATATCGGACTTGTACTCAGTTCCAATTTACTCACTTAAGTTAGGAGTTAGATAGTTAGGAATTAGTACAAGTCAACATCCAAGCCACAATATACAATACCCATATACACTTACATACAAATACATTACAATATACAAGTACACTACAAGTATGATACACTTCATCATCATTCATATGTTTCATGAATTATACAAACTATTGTTCAAGACAAATATCAAGAACAATGTAAACAAGCACAAGTAGGTGCAATATCGTCCGATTCATGCATTTATCTTATTAGGTGATCAAATAAGCACACAAATCGGGGTAACCAGATTAGGATACAGGGCATGAAGAAATCATACCTTTCACCGTTGTACTTGTATCCCAACGTTCCTCCGGTATTCACAATCCAAATCCTATGGTATACATACAACCGAATAATTAATCTAACTATCATTAACTTAATTCGGTTATCCTTACGCTTCCTAACTCATACTTACTAGGTCTTCACATTCCTATACTTACATTTTATTTACTTACTTTTAATTACTTAACAATGGTTTACTTACACACATATGCACGTATGTATAGGTGGGTATACATATACATATATACATACATATACTAACCATAGTCTTATAGTTTTTTTTTTGTAAGTTTTGACCCGACCGAACTTGCGACCGACCTTGCAAGTTCGGTCCGAGTCAGTAGGTTACATCGGGTGAAAATTCCGGGGCCGACCGACCTTGCAAGTCCGGTCCCAAGGTCGGTCCATTCCAGTAAGTTACTTAACGGAAAGATTTTTGCCCGACCGACCTTGCAAGTCCGGTCGCAAGGTCGGTCCATTCCAGTAGCTTGCTCGATGGAAATTTTCCTGGCCGACCGAACTTGCATGTCCGGTCGCAAGTCCGGTCAATTCCAGAAGCTTTCCCGTCTTTGTAAATCTGGGCTCGACCGAACTTGCAAGTCCGGTCGCAAGTTCGGTCCGGACCAGCATTTGCATTTTTACTTCTGTTTTCAGTCCCATACTTTACCCATTGTTTCTCCAATCTTCTTACATGTAATCTCACATGTTTAAACACTACCTAGGCCCTTCAAATTGCCTTAGTTCATCCACTTTACATTCTTACTAATTCTTACTTGTACCATTTCATTTCCATTCTTTACTTACTTCTCATTCTCATTCTAGCTTGTTTATACTTCTAATGAGTCTTACTTATGATTACTTAAGCCTGAAGCAACTTATACAACCATCCCCAAACAAAGCCTTAACTTACAGCCCATTAAAATTTCTCTCGGGTGAATTATGGTGTTGGTACGGGACCTTGTCCAGGTCCTAAGTCCCGGACCAACACAAATCAGAACTCTCGAATGGTTTTTAGTTATGGTCCGGGACCTTGTACATGGAGTAAGTCCCGGACCAGGCGTTTTGGGAAACTCTCGGGTAGTTTTAGATGGTTGGTCCGGGACTTAATACAAGGCCTAAGTCCCGGACCAACAATGGTCTGTTACGAACTGATACGTTTTTCCTGCTCTGTTTCATTGTCTTCTTCCTTTAATCACTTCCTAATGGTTTCTAATGTTAACATTACATGTTTAACTACTTATCCAAGCATCTAACTCTCCTAAATCCCTCACCAAAATCAATTCCCTCAACCTACTGCTATCTCACCATTTCCACTGTTTCATTCTTTTCTTCCTTTCTGTTGCAGAGTTCGAGCTGCTGCTGCTGCTTATGTTTAGTTTTCATTCTTCTTCTACAAATGCCAACAACCCTTAAGTGACATAGTTTCTCTAGATTTTGACATGGTATCCCCTAAAACTTAAGGTTTCACCACATTAGTTTGTTCACCCATCAAAGATCACAACCTGTTCAACTATACATATATGCATCAGTTCACTCACGTTCACAGCAGCAGCTCATCCCTTTATGTTCTGACAGATTTCAACTTATCTACACAACTAATGTTATCATTACTATTATGCTCATCTGTTTATACGGTTACAGTAGGTTTACATTTGTTAAACAGTGTACTTACATACACACCACGCATTGCTCACGGCTGAACAGAGGTGAATCCTTACCTTGTTCTTGCTTCTGTTTTGTTTTCCTTCCTTTCCTTCTTTCTTCTTCCTTCCTCTCTTTCTCCCCGGTTACAGTACTTCACAAATCTAATATCATAACCCATACATACTGTTAGTAGAAATATGTGACTACTTCTACCACATAGGCAGTGTACCTAATCGTTTTGCGGGATAGTGGATTCGTGGGGTTGTCGTACTCTTGGGGACCTCGCTATGGATAACTGACATGGATTAAATTACTGAGACTTCTAGTAAATAGATTTTACCATTTTTTAGGAGAAGAAATAATCGAAAACCTAACCTGAACAAAATAATAAAAATAGAAATTATAAATCTTTTTGTTTTTGAGAAAGCACCCCGGGTTGTTCTGCAAACCTATTTTATCCAATCATATTAATATAAACTTTACCACTTAAGTAATAACTCAGAACTATAAATAATTCGTTGACGACTAAATCTAACGAACCCTAACCAGTTGCTAGAACTAGCAGCAGACTAATGCTCTAATCCGGACACAACCAATCGCATAAAGAATCTTCCATTGAGACTAATTAACCTATAGGCCGGATCAGGCTTCTCTGTTAATCAGGTTTAATTCCTATGTCTTGTTTACTATCTCAGCTCTCGCGTGTTGATTAGAAAACTACAAATATAACTTTAATAATTGATCAGAGAATTAAAGCAGATGAAAACTGGAATTAAACTACTACTTTAGATAAAATCATAGTGGAAAGCTTAACATACATAATCATATAAAATAGGCTCGCATCCCAAACCTGGGAGGGCTTAAGTTTATTAATTAAACATAACTATATATAAACAATATTTTAACAAAATAAGAGAAAGGGTAGAGAAAACTCCAGCTAGCAAGTTGACTCTGAATCCTAGCTCCGCCTCTATCCACGTCGTTGGTAATAATAATACTAATTAATGGTAGAGATGTGGTGTGGTGGAAGAACAAATAAAAATGGAGAAAACGGGGAGAAGAGAAATGGATGTGGTCGTGTGGTAGTGGAGAGCATACGTGGTGAGTGTACGTGGTAAGCGTATGTGAACTGATGAGCTAGCTTTGGATTTGAAGAAGGGATGGTTTGGAATGAAGATGGGCGTCGGTTTTTATAGGCAGAAGAAAGGAGAAGCAGACAACGGAGGGACGGTGCAGTAGGTGAGTAGATGGCATTGGAGTTGATTGAGCAGATCCGCGAAGATTTGCAGTCAGAGAATTGATTGCAGACAGAGATTTCATTTATGATCCGCAGCAGGAATTGATTGCAGAGCCGGCGTCACGCATGCACAAATTAAGGTGGGCGCCGTCTGTAATCAATGAAGTAGCAGTTCGAGTGCGGCGCGGCCGAAGGAGGAAGGAAGAAGAAAATTCGCGTGGAAATCTGGATTTTGGTGCGCTTTCTCTCTTGTCCGCGCGAGAACAGGCGGACTCCACTCATCTGTCTGCGCCTCTCTTGTCAGCGCGAGAACAGGCGGACTCGCCTTGTGTCTGCGCTTGTGTGATGTCCGCGCCAAAGGAGGCGGTCGCTGCTGCTGTCTCTAGTCCGCTTCAATTCAGGCGGTACTCACACAGCTTGTCCGCCCAGGCGGACCATATATATATATATAGCCGTATATTATAATTATTACTACAATCTTCAACCGGCTCCAGATCCTTCGTTATAAGTCCGTTTTACTCGCCGTTTGTTGCGTTGGAAAGCTCATGAGATAAACTATCCATTTACATGGCTTTTTCCTACATTTAATACATAAAATATATCAATTCATATCAAAACATAAATCTAGGAAAATCATATGATAAGTGAGAAATACGACACTAATTGTTATGAAAATAGGAAGAATTAAAGCCCTAAAAGTAGATGTATTTCTCGCTTATCACATACCCACAAATTCAATACCAAAACTAACCCTAACATTATTTACGTTAAAATGTAAGGTTTAGGGTTTAGAATTTCCTTTACCACTCAAGGGTGCAAACAAAGCTTGGAGTGGTTCAAGAACAAGATTCCAACTCCACCAATGAGGCAAAAATCGGCTAGAACACAAGGAGTAAACAAGAGTTTTAGCTCAAATTTCGTTTTGCCTTTGAGGCTAGAAAAAGATGGAGTTTTTAAGGATATTTTTACCTCAATAGAACAAGGAGAAGGAGGGCCTTCTAATGGTGGTCTTGAAGCTCCAAATGGGGTATACCCATAAAAACGAAAGTTCTCCTTTTTGATTTTTGAAAAGAGAGAAGTGTTCCTCTTGATGAGAGGAATCCAATGGTGTAGTTTTTGTAATTTTTGGAGGAGGTTCAAGAAGGTTACAAGAGGAGAGAAGTGAATATTTGTGTTGGTTTCTCAAGCCCCCATGGCTGTCGCAGGAAGAAAGAACGAAGAGGGAAAAATTCAGAGAGTGAGGGAGTGGGTTACGTGAGGAAGAATGAGAATAAGGGAATTGGAGAGAGAGTGTGAGAGTAAACAAAGGAAGGTGTTACTTTATTGTTTTTGTTTGTTTGTGTGTTAGAGGGAAGTGTGTGAGGGAGTGTGAGAGGGGGTCCAAAATCGGACACACCAGCCCCCATGTGGGTTTTGAATTTCTTTTTACATTATTGGACACATAAGTTTTGGTTATTTATGTTTCTACCCACGACTTCCCGTTTTTGACAGTTTTTACTAATTTCTCGTTTTATTGATTTTATTGGTTCTAAAGCTTCACTAATATTTATTAATGATCATTTAGTTGACCAAAATTTTACGGGTCTATTTGACCCGCTTAAAGTCACGTTTTCCCGGTTACCTCGAAAAACGCGCCTTAATGTTCATTAGTGTTTTTAATCCATTTTGAGGATCCGTTTTCTTCGGGATTTGTTCCCTCATATTTATTTGGACTTAATTAAGCCTTTAGAATCCTTATAATACGCTAACCGAGGTCTCACACCTCCTATGGTTATTTAACGCTTATTTAGCGTTTTTCGCTTTTAAAGCGTTTCTTTATTTCTTTTGGATTTATTTTCCTTTACAAATACTTCTTAACCATTATTAGGCTCTTAAATACCTATTAGGATAATTTAATCGCCATATTTAAGGTCGGGGTATTTCACTTATCGTTATTTTCAATCGATAGTTTTTGTGTTTTTCCACATTTTCGTTAATTCAAGAAACGACTCTTTCTACAAGTCACTAACCAAATAATACTCATCTACGAGTCGGTCTATAACACTAAGTTAGACCACGCAATCATACAAGGATGGTTAGTACACACAGCATGCATCAATATATATAATCAAAGCAATAGAAGATTTTCATGCTTTTATCTTGATTAGGTCGGCACACAAGCAAACAGCACACAAATCAGTGTAATCTCGGTAGCATACGGGGCATGAGAAAATCATACCTTTCACCATGGATTAACTCTACTGTGTCACCTTACGTTCCTCGGTTCACACTTGATCCATTGATAACATCCCAAATGTTTCTATCAACATGAAGGCATTATGGTATGTAAATAACTACTACTCCCGTAGTTAACCCCGTTATCCCGTTAATCTTAATTTTACTCAAGCGTTCTTAAGTTCTCAACTTTCTCATTCACTCCCCAATCTTGTTTATACTTCCAAGGACCTTTATAGGTCACCAAACAAGTCCTAAACATCATCTAACACCAATACCAATCAATCCCCCATCTTTTAAGGCCTTTAAAACAGTCACGGCACAATTCTGGAGGTGGTTTGGGACTTGGTATGGCCCCTAAGTCCCGGACCTATTCAAGACTCAACTCTCGGTACAAAATAAGGGGTGGTTCGGGACCTTGTACCCAGCCTAAGTCCCGGACCAAGCTAGACCTCAACTCTCGGGAAGATTTTAAGTGTGGTCCGGGACCTTGTCCCTAACCTAGGTCCCGGACCCTGCTAAAAAGCTGCTACTATTGCATTTTTCAATCTCATTTCAACCCCTATTTCATACCTAAACTTTTCCTAATCCTTTCACATGTTTTCCAACATGTTTAAACACCTTAATCATGCTCTAAACCTCCTTGAACCATTATCAAACCTTTACCTCAATTCTTGCTTAAATCTACAAATTCCAATTTCTCACTTTCAATACTTATGCACACTAGTGCATTACCAACCTTTCTCTAGATGGTTTACCATATTCTCAACCCATTTGACCATTCCAAATCCTTCCTAGACATTTGCATTAACTATACCCAAGTCCATCCTCCATTTCCAAGGTTATGCACACCTAGCCTTTTTCTAGAAATCCAATGCACTACAACACTCATTTGCTATAGATTTTGCACACTCAAATACCCCTTATCCAACTACCATTTCAAGGTGACTAATCAACTCAACTCAACCCCATAAACAACTAGGTTCTCTAATTTATTAAGTCACCCAAAACACTCCATTTCCTACTAAAATTTCACCATAACTTCCCCACAAATCTAACATTCCCAAATGCATCAATTCTCACCGAAACCAACTCAAAACTAACCACACCCATAGAGGGTCCTACCAGCACACAAACTCAATCAAAACTCATCAAACCACAACATAAACATAATCATAACCACTTGGCTCCAAGGCCCTTAATTCAACACAATTTAAACAATCAAGCTCTCACTAGCTCAATGTCATTAATTCACCATTCTCTCGTATTTGAACCAAGCACATTTCTAGCACAATTTTGGTTACATTCTTTGGCATTTTCCCATCCCAAAATTCTAAAACATATATGGTAACATTAAGGTAGGTTTCTTACCTTAAATTTCCCAAGTTCTCTTTTCAATTCTTCTCTTCCTCTTCTCCGCTTCTCTTGACTCAAAATCGGCCAAGGGCAATGCAGTGGCCAAATTCCAACCCAACATTCAATAAAGGAAATGAGTCTAAGTAAAAACACTTAACTCATTAATTAAAATGCTTAAGGCACTAAGATTGGTCATTACCTTGGAAACCCTAGAAATGGGTTTTTGATCAACAATGAAGGGAAGGCTTCCAACCACCATTGGAGGTTTGAATGAATGCTCAAGAAAGAAAGAAACAAGGCATTAAGATGGGTAGAAATCGGCCAAGGTAAGGAGGAGTGGGAAATGGGTTTTTCTTTGAACTTTCTTACCTTAAACCAAAGAGGAGATCTCCAAGCTCAAGAAGCTCCATCTTTCTCTTTAAATGGGATATACCCATGAAATTCAACTTCAATGTTTTGGGATTTTCAAAAGAGAGAAATGAAGCTCTTGATGAAGGGAGTCCAAATCTGTGATTTATTTTTCATTTGGAGAATGGAGTTGGCTAGAGCAAGGTGAGGAATTGGGCTGCCATGGGAGGCTTGCAAAATCACCCGAAATGGAGGAAGGGAGGAGGGAGAATACGGTGGGGAAGGAGAGAGAGTGAAGAGAAAAGTGAAGAAAAAGAGGGAAAATGTTATTTTTCTATTTTCCCCACTTTTTTCTCTTTTTGCTTTATCCTTAGCTAGTTAGTTAGCTTATTAATAAAGGAGGGAGAGTGCTGAACACACTTACAAAACCGGCCCCCATTAGTTAATTAGGTTGGGGCGTTTTCATCTTTTTACAAGAGCGCTCTTTAATTCTCCGGTTTTAGCACTACTCACTAACCGGGCCCGTTTTCCGGATTTTTCTCGTTTCTTTAATTTTAATGGTTCTTAAGCTTCCATTAATGTTTAATTATAGTTATTTGATTGACTATAATTTTTACAGGTTCATTTGACCACTCAAAGTCACGTTTTCGGGTTTTCTCGAAAAACATGCTCTAAAGCTTCATTAGCGTTTTTAATCCATTTTATGGATTCGTTTTCTTCGGGAATTGTTGCCACATATTAATTAGGAATATCTTAGACTTAGAGATCCTTCTAGGATCCTAATCGAGATCACATATCTCCTAGAGTTGCGTAATGCACAATTTTACGTTTTATGCTTTTTACACGTTTTCTCTTTTCTTTTGGATTTATTTTCTTCCCAAAATTTTCTAGACACTATAAGGCCCTCAAAGACTGTATTAGAATAGTTTAATCACCATAATTAAGTTCGGGGTATTTCAATCTACCCCCCTTAGAGAACTTTACCCTCAAAGTTGGTGAATCTAATATCGTTAGTCACATAGGTATTCTATGCTAAGGTTATAACCTCTATATAACCTGGTAGACTCCAAAGGTCTGACTCGACCACACATCCAAACAACATGTCACTGCAGGCATAGCAATCAAAAATACTCATTTTCCTTCTCTCCATGGGGTCTATCCGAAGATAATTAAGGCACACCAGTCCTCTCCCATATCAAGTGATCCCTCAGGTACCGGTCACGTTTGAACACTTACGCTTTCTGGTTCACGGGCGTCATGACTTTGGGTACTTACGCTTTCTGGCTCTACGGTTCCTTTGGTTCTGATCAAAACATTTGCACATCTAGTGATCCTCAGGCACTCACTGGTTAACCACACTAACATAGCACTTCTTCACGTCCCGCTGCCCTTGGAAAAATATAAAACACACACTACCAACGTCCAACTGGTCACTTAGTACCGTTGCTCATTCGTTGTAGTGGCTTCAAAACTAATCATCATTCCCAGCGGCTCACACACTAGCCTTACTTCCCCGGTTTCGACCTGATACTGGGTCTAGCATGGTGGGAAGGTTCAGCTAATCATCATTCCCAGCGGCTCAAAACAGGTCCTCAGTCTCAAGTTTGAAGAAAACCCTTTTTTCCAAAATCAATTGGAAATTCATTTTTAAAACTCAATACAACTCCAAATTCCAATTTATGATAATTACACCTATTACTAGCGTTATTACTTGTGACCACTTATAGGGAGTTTCAGGAGTCATTCGACCCCGATGTGATCAGCATCGGTGTTGAACTATCCTTCCACCCCAATTTGTGTTTGGTTTCCCTTGATCGCTAGCAAATCAAGTTCCACCTCCCACTCAATTTCAAACAATCAAATAGTCAATCATTATTCCATTTTCTATCTTTTTATCTTTCTAGTCATAATTACAAAGCAATACTGAAATACCCCTAACTACTAAAACATGATTAAATGGTATAATAATGATCTAATAAGACTAATAATTATCTTTAAACCATTTAGAACAATCTAAGATCTCAACAAGACAAAAATATGCCTTAAGATCAATAAAGCCAAAATATGTGCTTTAAGAAACCATAGAGATTGTATGACCTCAATTAGGATCCTAAGTGGATTCCTAAGTATTATAATTAAGTAATGAACACAAAAAAACCATTCTAAAAGAAAACCAAGCTCAAAAACATGTCCCAACACAAAATGTGTGTTAAAACTTCTTAAAGCATGTTTTTGAGAAAATTGACTTTCTAAGTGGGTTTTGAGCGGTGTTAAGGGCTGGATTACACCTTTTCATACTAATGTACTATAATGTATCACATTAGAAGGTATAATTCAAAGATTCCCAAAAAAATCAGAAATATGGTACTTATTTGTGAATAGTAACTGAAATAGTGCCAATTTAAGTAATGTTGACTAAGCAAAGTCAATGGTCAATTCTTGACCTCCCTTGGACTTATAATAGGTGGCCTAAAGGAAGGTATGAGAGTGCAACCTTGCACTTAGATCAAAATATCTTCATAAAGTGATGAATCATCATTTACTATACATTAAATTAATAAAACTTACCTTATAAGCAAAATTTGACTTTCTCTTTCCTCTCACCCCCACTCCAGCTGAGATACCAGCTTCCAAACCCTCTCATTTCACCATAGTTGAGCTTGGAGGCAGCCAACTTCAACGATCAACTCACTTGAATTAAGGTAAACATTCAAAACATGTAATATGTCACTCTCTTCATCTTTTCTTCCTCTTTCCATTAAGCAAACATCCAACCACTTCCATCCACTCATCTAGCACGAGTTGGTGTTCAAAGAGAATGATAAATCTCGGCTGAAACTCAAAAGAAAGGGGGGAAGCAAGCTTAAGACTTAATTAAGGTACAAATATACTTTAAGCACCTAAGTCTTTCTCTGCTTCAAATTCGGTTGATTTCTTTGGTTCCTATGGCTTATAATCCTTCATTTATCATGCTTGATCAGTGACACTTGCAACCACTTCATTTGCTATCTGATTCTAAGCTTAAACTCTATTTTAAGCCATATTTGACAAGGTAAACTCTAGTAAATTCCTACCTTCTTATTGCTGGTTTTATTCCTTGGTTTGTATGGTGTTTTTAACACCTTATTTGGCTTCAAAAATCCAGGCGTGAACTGCCCTAGATAAGCCTACAATTTCAAGGTAAAAGTTCATGTTTTTCATGACTTAAGTTATTCCTATGGTTAGTTCAAAGTTAGAACTTAACTATATCTTAATTTTATGTCTAAAATATGTTTAAGAGCTGTGGAAAATTTCCTCCCAACCTTCCGTGGCCAAACAAGCCCTTAAAGATCAATTAAATCAAGGTATAACACCTTAATTGTGTGTTTTAATACCTTTGGAGCTTGTATTAATTTGTGTCGTGAGTGAATATAGCTAAATGGTCATTTTTTATTTCAAAAATGACCAGGAAATGTTATAGAAAATTTGGCTAAATTAATTAAGTGAATTAATAACATAATTGTCAAATTTAAGACATTATGTGCAAAATATAGTCAAGTTGGTGGTAAGGCCGAGAGTTATAGTATTTTCTAAGCTATTTATGTGTAACTTTATGTTATAAAGCAAATTTGTAATAAGGCCATGTCATTAGGCCATTTTATTTAAGTTTAAAAGCTTATTTAATTTAATTTATGCACTTAGCATAAATTTTGGGGTTAAACCGGTAATTACTATAATTATAGGAAGCCGTGGGTAATATTAGATGAAGTTTGGGGTTTAAAATGAATTTAAATAAAAATTATAACATTTTATAAAGTTTTGGGGTGAAATTGTAAATATATAAAAGATTGGGGTACAATCTGTAATTACCAAGAGTTTAGGAGTCAAAACTGTGTTGGAGGTCAAAGGTTGACCATATGGGAGACTTTGACCCAATTTGGTGAATTTATGGAATTAAATACTAGCTTATAATAAGTTATGTATTAAATTGTAACATTTGTATAAAATTTGGGTGTATTGGTAATTTCTGAGAATTCTGGGTACAAAATGGAGTTTAGGACAGACCTTGGTTTATTAGGAATTTTTAGGAATTTATTTGGTTAAATTTGGAGTTAGAACGAATTATATATGTATAATATATAGTTTTTATGTTATCGTTACATTTTGGGTAACAAATGAGGTGGAAATGTAATAACCAAAAATATTTGGGTTAAAAATAATACTTATAACCCTTTGGTGTAGTTTGGTGATTTTTAGAATAATATAAGAGGTTTTAATAAGATATGTGTATAATATATAGTTTTAATGACATTAGAATCTATATGTTATAAAAGGGGGTCATTTCGCAAATATAGAAAGTTAAAGGGGTTGAAAATTAATTTAGAACATACCCTAGGGTCTGTTCGGCTATTTAGAGTGTTATAACTATATGTTATAATTAGATTAAGGTTTAAAATGTGATAATATAAGATATATGTTATAAGTGTAACAATATAATAACATTTGGGGTTATTATGTAATTTCTGAAAGAATATGGGAAATTAATAAAAACCGATAGACTTGAGTGTTGTTTGGTATTTTATGACATACTATAACTATAGGTTATAAATTGTATAATGATATGAATGTCATAATATATATTATATAATTATAATGTAACATTATATGAATAATGTGGTGGTTTGGGTAAATAAAAGAAAATATAAAGTGTTGTTCGGAATTAAAGGATATTTAGAATTGGAAATTTATAATGAAATACCCCAAACTAATAAAACATGGATTAAACATCTAATCGCATTAATTAAGGCCTAAACATGCCTTAAAAGTCAACTGAGAACAACAGTGGTCAACACAAAGCAAGATATTGCACCCTTTGACTGTTTAGGGTAAATAAATACCCAAATGAACTTCTTAGGACCTAAAATTTTGTCCTAAGCATTATAACACATAACTAAACATATTATAATCATTGGACAACACTCCAACACAAAGAACAAGCATTTACATGCTTCAAGGTCAAGTAGGGCAAAAATGTGCTCTAAGAAAACCTTAAAGGTCTAATGACCTCTATTTTATATAAAATTGGATTCCATGATCAAATATCATGTAAGGAACACAACAAAACTGTTCTCAAAAAAAAAATAGAGCTCAGAAACAGTCTGCGACTCAAAATGTGCACTAAAATTCCTTAAAGCACGTTTTTTGTGTATGAGCTCTAAGATAATGATTTTTTGTCGCTGTAAAGACTATATTAAGTTCTTTTTAACATTAATGTGACATGATAGACTATATTATAAAGTCTAAATCAAAGTTTGAAAATAAAATCAAAATGGGCAATTTAGTATGAATAGTACCAAAAAAAATAACATAATTTAAGTACTTAATATTAACTATGGTCAAAGTCACCCATTGCCTTGACCAAGGGCTGCCGACTTCATACAGCTGCCATGCCCACTCATTAAGCTACTTCCAATCAATTAACTAGCTAATTAAGTGAGTCACCTAGTTACTATTACATAAAGTAACTTATAATAACATATAAGCTAAACTAGCTTAATTATCCTCATTTGCTTTCTTCCCAGCCGACACAGCAGCTTCACACTCTCCCTTTGGCTTCTCCAAACCGTGGCTAACTCACCAAGAACAGAGAAGAACACCTTGCTACCTAGGTAAGCTTAATTAGACATTTTATGTCCATTTTCTTCACAATTCTTTCATCTTTCCATGGAGCAAAGCATCAACCATTTCCATCAATGTTCTTAGGTTGTTTTGGAGGTTAAATGGAGGGTGTATCTCGGCATTAAAAAGGGAAGAAGGTGGAGAAATCTAAACTTGTTCTTAAGGTATAAAAATGTGCTTTAAGCACATATCTTTTGATTCCCTTCAAATTCGGTTGTGAAACTTCGTTCATAGCCTTATTATCTTCTTCTTAACATACTTATTCAGTTGGTACATCAAGAGCTTCAAGTTATAACCAGATCTATGCCGAAAACACCGTTTTAGGCATTTTAAACAAGGTAAAGATTAGCCATCTTCTAATCTGAGTTATACCAGTTTAAAGCTTGGTTTCAGTAGCTCTTTTGAAGCTCTTTCGCTACTGTAAAAACAGGCCGAGATCAACCTTGTTTGCCTTGTTATTCTAAGGTAAATTTTACCTTGAAAATTGACATTAAACACTTCTTATGGTTAGATCTTGCTTGGAGACTAATCATACCTTAATTGCTGTTTGAAAACATGTAAATGATGCTGTGGAAATTTTATCCTAAGCAGGCCGTGGTCAAACAAGGCCTTAACTAGGCAAAAACAAGGTATAAATCACTTAAACCTACACTTGGTTTATTAATATGTGTTTATACATATTTGTATATATGTGCCGTGAGTGAATGGTTATATTAAGGTCATATTTTGACCTTAGGTGATTAAGGAATGGTTTAGTAAATTTTATAACTAATTAATTAGCATAATTGTCAAATTTAAGACATTATGTGGAAAATTGGTAATTAATGAAAATATATGGTAAGGGCCGAGAGTTTACAGCATTTTTGGGCATTTATGTGTAATTTATTTTATAAGCTAATGTTTGTAATAGGGCCATGTACTTTTGGCCATTTTATTTATGCATTTATAAGCTTTTAATTATGTTTAGGTGGTGAATATATATTACCGCATGGAAATGTGGTATAAACCATAATTAAATTAAATTTGGGGGCTATATAAGAATAAAGCCAAAAATTAGAGGTTTAAATGAGTTAATATAAAAATTATAAGATTATATAAAGTTTTGGGGTTAAATTGTAATTTCTGAAAAGATATGGTTATAAACCGTAATTATAAGGAATTGGTGGTCAAGGAAATATTAAGGTGGTCAACCTTGACCATATGGTAGGTTTTGACCAAGTTAGATAAATTAAATATCTTATTTAAGGTTTTATAATAAGATAAGTATTTAATTGTAACATTTTTATAACATATGTGGTATATATGTTATTATCGGAAATAAAGGGTGTATAATGGTATTATAAACACCCATGGGCTATTAGGAATTTTTAGGAATTTATTGGGTTGATTTTGGAATTAAAATAAACTATATATGTATATATATAGTTATTATGTCATTATGACACTTTGGAGTATAAGATGTGGTGGAATGGTAAATACCGAAAGTATATGGTTATTAAGGGTAATTATAACCCTTTGGTGAAATTTGGTGATTTTTGGAATAATATAAGGGTATTTAATAAGATATATGTATAATATATAGTTTTAATGATATTATAAAACTATATATTATAAATTGGGCCAAATGGCAATTATAGAAATTTGGTGGGTCTGTTCGGAAATTTTACAAAATATAACCATAGGTTATACCATTTTATAAGTTAAAAATGTTATATTATATGATATATATAACATGGTATAAATAATGGGGTGAATTTGTAAATAAAGGAAACTATGGTATATGAAAAAGAATACGGTTTTGATATGGTGCCCATGCGGCAATAATAAATAGTTTTGTATAAAAACTATAGGTTATAAATTAAAGGGAATAAAAATATCATATTATATGATATTAGTATATGGTATAACATTACATAATTTTATGTGGTCAAAATAGAATTTAAATGAAATAAAGGGCTGGACCAAATTATTAAAAGGTTGGAAAATGGATTTTAGACTAAGGTCTACAATGTTATAAATGTTATAACAATTATATGGTATAAGGTGGTTTAATGGAATTAATATAAGAAAGGATATTCACATTAAATAATGTGACAAACTATAAATAAAAAAGATTTATAAACTAAGGTATACATTGAATAAACCTTAGGAGTTGTAATTATACAACATAAAATGTTACATAATATTAGGATAATAATCTTAATATAAGTTATGTAATATAATACAACTAATGGGAATAATCATCTAATATAGGATGATAAAATGTAACATATAATATAAGAGTTGTATAACTCATGGGATTTACCTATATGGTAAATATATACATATACAAGAAAAATGTATATAAGGATGGATATATATTATTGAAATACCCCAAACCTTGATATGTGGTTTAAATATCAAACTATGGTATGTAAAGGCTAAAAAGTGCCTTAGTAACATCAGTGAACAATTTAGACCATAGTAAATGCAATAAAGCATTAAGACACAGTATGAGCAAAAACATGCTCTAAGCTATGAGTGAACTTGGTTAGGACCCAAAGAGCCTACCAAGACTTAATAATATTCAATTATGATTTAATAAGGCTAAATAAGTCCTTAGGAAACCTTGGTGGACAGTTAAACCAAATAAAACACAAGAAAATACCTTAAAGTCAATATGAGCAAAAATGTGCTCTAAGCTTGGGATAAATTTGTATAAGACCTAATGGTCATACCTATACCTTATAAATATGTTAATGAACATATTAAATCAATTACCAAAGAAAACCAAGCTTGAAAACAAGTTAAAACACAAAAAGTGCTTTAAGGAGTCTTAAAGCACGTTTTTGAAAAATTGTCTTGTAAATGAGTTTTGAATGGCTAAATGTCCATCATTACTCTTTAATTAACATGTGTACTATATAGTATCACATTTGGGTGGCTATATCAAAGGGAAATCAAAAATTTCACTTCTATGTGCCTTGTTTTATGAATAGTAACTTTTATAAGCTAGTTTGTAACATATGTTGTTATAAGTAATTAAGTTGGTCAATAAAGACTATTATACCCTCCTAAGTATATGGGGGCCGGTTTTTCATGGTGTGAGTCACCAACATGTAAAAGAAATCAAATAAGTAAAGTAAAGCTTAAAGTAAAGTACTATTTTGCTTTATAACATAAATATCTCCAAAAGCAAACTTACCTTCTCATTTCCTTCTCTTCTTTCATTTCACACGGTTTCTTCATCTTCTCCTCTCCTCCATTTACGATTTGCTACAGCTCCTCTCTTCTCCATCTTCATTTCCTTGCCAAATCCAACTCCATGCTCCAAATCAAATTCTAAGACCATATTAGTCTTAGTTGGGTCAAGCTCTACACTTCTACCTTTTCAAATCTTCAAGAGCTCAATTTTGGTGCCATGGAGAATCACCATTGATGGAGCTTGAGCTTGTGTTTTCAAATCAAGTTTCCTCTCCTTTTAATACATGGCCGAAAATTCACCTCACCATGGTGTCTTTACCTTGCTTGTTTTAGCTTCATTTGAATCTTCCAAGGGCTAGGAGGAGTCCTCTCTTGATACTTATTCAAGTTCTCTTCCAATTCCAAGGTAAAACAATTACCTTAATGTGTTAAAACAATATGTGTAACTAGGGTTTACAATGAGATGAAGCATAATGCTTGAATACTCATTCTATTATTTGTACATTGTTTAGAAGTTGACAAACAACCAAACACCCCACCGGTTTTACAAGGAAACAAGAAAGAAGTTTGTGAGGAAAAAGAGGTAAACAAGCTATCTCAATGTAGTTTAAGTGCCTTAGGAAAATGAGCTTGATTTGCTTAATAAATACCTAAGGAGCCAATGGTGAATGACCTAGTGAAATGCTCTCAAGGAGTTTATTAAAGGAATATGTATTGTTGGGTGTATTTGCAGGTCAAAGGCATTATTATGTGGGAAATTCAGTGTTTATGGTTGATGCAATTTAAGGGCCTGAGAGCCATGTTATTTAAGGGCCTAAGTGCCAAGCAATTTAAGTTATGCACTATATTGTGATGTAGTGCTAAATGGGTGAAGTTTGTGTATGAAATGTGTTTGATGGATTTTAGGTGTTCTTGAGTGCTTAATGGTGAAAACTATGAGTTTTGGAATGATGATGTGCTAAGAGAACCCATGGCAAAATTTGTAAAGGGTATAAGGAATTTTAAGTGCTTGAATGAACTTGGGTGAATTAGGAATTGTTAGGAACGAGTAAATGTCTCACTAAGGAAGAAAATGTGCATTAAGGTGTTCTAAGGTGCTATAAGGATTTAGGCATTGTCTTGGAAGTTCTAGAAACCCAATGAGTGTTGTTAGGATGTATTTAAGTCTTGGAGAAGTTGTTTAAGGTTTGGGTAATGTTGATGAGTAAGGAGAGAATGATGTTTAAGTAAGGTTTTGAGAAAAGAATTCAAGAAGTTGTAAAAAGGAGATTTAGTTAGTAAGAAAAGAAGTTGAGAGATGATGTTAAGGTGTAGAGGAAACACCTTGGTGTAGTGGTCATTATTGGTGAACTACCACTTAGAAATCTTAAGGAGAAAACATCCCAAGTACTAGGAATTTTGTAAGAAAATTTGTGAATGATAAGATGGTTTTGGTGAGTGATTTAAAGAGTTTAGCACATGGCAAAAGGTGTGTTTGATGTGCCAAATGATGTTAGGAAACATTATGAGGCCTTAGGAGAAGTTTGGTGAAATTGGTTAAGTGTTTAAAGACTTGGAAATTGAATGTTTTGCCGTGTCCGAACTTCCGTCCGGACATGGAAGTTCGGACAGGCTCTGTTGGGTTAAAGGATTTCCCACTCTCGAACTGTGTCCGAACTTGGGAAGTCCGGACACAGTTCTGGACGTTGTATAGGGTTTCAGTTTAGGTCGCGGCTTGCGTCCGAACTTGGAGGTTCGGACACAAGTTCGGACAGGCCACTGTATGGACCAAAATGTTGTTTTAAGGTATGGAAATGATGTGTAATGATGGGGATGGGATTGATAGGTAATGATGTTATAAGGTTGTTAAGGACATGTTAGGTGAGTTTTAATGACAATCAAGTGGGTGTGGGTGAAAAATTGTATTAAAATGTAAAAAGTGAAACATGTTAAAAATGTAAAGTTATTTAACTAAGTTAACGGGAAAGAGTAAGCATTAGACATTAAATAATCAAGCAACCCCGATGTTAATAAAAACACATGTGATGTTAACAGTTGTTCGAGAATTACTCGAGGAACATAAGTGGACGTGGTAAAGTGGACTCCGGTGACAGGTATGGTTTTCTTGCAACCTGTGTCCTACCGGATTACACCGGCTTGTATGCCAATGTGTTTTCTGTATGTTTGTCACGTTATAAGATAAATCATGAAACGAGTTTACAGTCGTTATTGTTGTTGTATGTTTACGTGCCGATACCGGTAACCTCGAATGTGCTTGAAGGGCTAGTTAACCACTATTAGGTAAACGTAGGAGAACGGTATCCGGTAACAACGTTTCCGACTTAAGGAACGTTCTAACCACGGCTATGCGTGAGTTGGATATGTGATGTTTGTGTGTGATGTTTGTAGGTGAATGTATGACTCTCCCTTCCCTTGTGTATGTCTAACAAGACTTAACCCAATGTGTGATTGTTCAACTAAGTTCAATGATGAACTTCTGACAAGTGCTAACGGGGGGAGTGAGGAGTCCGGTCTGTTCCGGCCACGCGTGTGAGTATGGGGGTCGTTGTCATAGCAGGTTCGATCATCTCTGTATGTTATGGTTGTTTTCCAATTTGGTTCCCAACCTTCCCTTTAGCTTAACCAAGGCTATTACTGACTCACGTCGGGCCACAGGGGCATACTATTGTTATGTTTGTTTCGGTGTGCTTGGATCACTATATCCGAGACACCTTGTGTTAAGTTAATCGTTCATTTAACGAGACGGTAACGAGTTATGTAACGAGCTTATCATGAGACTGGCAACATTCTCTAGGCTCACCAGTGTATTAACAATGTTTGGGTCAGTTCCTAAGAGGACCATTCCCGTTATGTTATGTATCTTTGTTGTGATGCAATATCTATTGCGGTGTTATGTTGTGCACGTGGAAACGTGCAAGGTGTTGTTAAGTGTTGTTATGTAGTGTATGTTATATGTTGTGAAATGTGGAGTATGTGGATCATGGATGTGAATCCCAGTTTGAGAAAAGAGGCGTTTAAGGATAACCCGATTTAAGGGTAAGTGTTGTCTGTTAAGGAAGTAGCTCCATTAGAGGAGGAATACTCTAGGGATATTGAATACCTTGAGTGACTTATTAAGTAAGGATATATTATCCGTTTGTTGAGCCCGTTGAGGCGAAATGATTATGTGTTGTGTGTTTACAGTTGCATGTATGATTTAAAAATAATCAACCGCATGCTAAGACGACAATAGTTGTGCGTGGCCCGGTAGCATATGGGCTGCGGGATTACCATACCAGCAAAGGTGCTGAGCCCCTTGGGGGCCACCCTTTCTTTTCTTTTCCTATTTCAGGTACAAGGAGCTGGAAGCCGTTCGAGAGTAGGACGGGGTAGTCATTGTACATGGGTAATCGTTTATGTTGTATATATACAGTAGGTGTAGTAAGACCGAAATTGTTATCGGCATTAGTTATAAATGCTCGGTATAGTTGGAAGGTGTATGTTGTTGTTGTGTTAATGGAAAGGGATAGTAAGGTGTAGTCGCTCGGGAATTTAGCCCATCAGACCGGTACAATGTGTATGTATTAGCCTTGTTAGCCACGTGGGTGGCTAACGGCGTGTAACACCAACGAGATAAGTAATGTGATGAGGTTGTTTTCCGTTGCAGTTTATTGTAAGTGTGTCATTGTTGGATGGGGTGTTACAATTATGGTTGGAAACCATATAATATAATGGTGGTGGTTATTACATAAAAATAGTTACGAACTATAAGTTGTGAGTTTTTGAATGCAAATATAATTTGCTAATATAATGGAGTATATAATACAATGTATTATAATGGATGGTGGAAAATAATAAAATATAATAGATAATGCATGCATTCATGCAACTATAGGTTATATACCTAAATCAAATGATGGATAAGAATAAAGAAATATAACGAATTAAACTTAACAATCGAAACAGTTCGATATACGAGTTTTAGTAACAAGCCGACCAGTTTAGAGAAACCCGTTACAAATAACTGTTGAAATCCGGGGATAAACTGTCGGGTTACTTGTTATTCGGAAATACCGGATGTAGTTAGTCATAGAGACTGACTTATAGTTTTATTACCGTTTAGATCATACTTCAGACGGAGGCGCTTGACGAGCTAGTGGTCTACACTGCGCATCCTAGGTCTTGGTGAACAGAATGTAAAGGGGTTTGATCCGAGTTGTCCAAAGGAAACTCCTTGGGCTCGGATTTGGTTGATATAACTTGTGTGTTATGTGTGTGGATACATGTATGTGATTAAGTGTTACTGCATTAATTATTTATGCACGAGCGTCCCACGGGACTAACACTACGTCGACTATAGATAGACTTATATAAACATACATATACGTTAATGTGATGACATGACGACTGCTTGATATAATACCATAGTATTAATATTAAGTATATGATAACCTAAGTAAAACACTTAGGAACGAGTCACGACATTGTCGGTCTCTAGAGCATGGTCTCGAACATGAATGTAACCTAGATTACTTCTAGGTAAGCGTGAGACCCATTGCGCAGCTAATTGATAATTGTATTCTCCATAAGACTAAGAGCATATCTTAAACATTATGAGAGAGAGATGGTATGAGTTGAGGTGAGGAATCCCGGTAGTTTACGAACTGCTTGGTTGCGCATTTGTGATCACTGAGGGGTTCCCGATCGGGTTCCGCTCCAGGTTTATACCCAACAAGCCCTATTTGGATTGTGGGCCAGGTGGCTACGGCCTTTTATATGGACGCCTTACGAGGCTAAGTGAATAGTCAGGGGCCTCCGGACCTCTGGCGAAATGAGCACCTTTGTGTGTACGGGAGGACTGCTGTCCATGGTGAGGTTATAGGGTTGTCTCAACACGACGCCCAACTGGTATTAATTAAACATGGTTTGGATGGATGGGGCCTTAAAGGCCAAATTAAATTAACTATGGAAACTATACGCTACGGCGATTGTACATTGTACATTATACTTGTAAAATTTCGATACGTTCGATATACATTTGTTGTTGTGATATCTTATGACTGTTTGAACATTTGGATGGATGATTATGTATATAATACATGTTTATTACAGTATTGGTTATAACTGTAAAATGGTAAAGCATGAAACCAATCTAATAATAAGATGGTTAAAATGACTAAGTGACCATTAGGGTCCAGGCCCGGCATACTCAGCGTCTATCGCTGATACTACACCATTATGCAGGTTGTTGATTATCACCGAAGCTGAAGTGCGGGAACAGGGTAATTAGAGTTTATTTTAATTACTGCACATGGAGTTGTATTATGGTACAGTTATGTATATTCAGGATTGGGTAGACGCTCACTTGTCAACGTTTATGGTTTATGGACTTAGTATGATGTATAGGAGTTTTCTCGTTATCACGGCGGTTAGCAGTTTGTTTATGTTGGTTGTTAGATGTAGTTTGGCTTCGTTGCTCGCATGAGCGAGTAATGGCCGGTGACACCCGAGTGAGTATTGTTATTGTTATTAATTCTTCCGCTGTAAGACGTTTTATTTATTGCTACGTGAGAGATTATTACGTGATTATGGAGAGGGGTGTTACAAAAGTGGTATCAGAGCGGAGTACCGCTCTGATGACTAAGAAATAGGTTAAGACAGTGAGCTTAGGACATGGGAAATTAAGGGAAACGTTTGTGAGGTACGACACGACTCGTCTTAAAAAGATATTGTGTCTAGTAACGCTAATTACGTGACATATTAGCCTTAAAGGCAATTCAATATCTACTGATTGTGTACGGTAAATTACCGAGTATTTATGTGACATACTGTACTACAGATGTCTGGGGGAACTAGAGGGCGTGGTACTGGTAGAGGTGGAGGCGGTGACCCCGTGATTCCAGGTGTTGCTGAGACGATTGCTGCCGTTCTTGCACAGCTTGGAACTCCGATTGGAGGAGCACCAGCCCACCCGCCACAGCCCAGGGAAACGAACTGGCTGAAGTCAGTTACTGAGACCCGACCACCTACATATTCAGGGGAGCCAGACCTCGTAGCCTTAGAATGTTTCATTGTTGAACATGAGAAGGCCTACGAAGCTTTGCAAGTACCTGCCGACAAGAAGGTCGTCATTGCTGCTTTCCATCTGAAGGATGCAGCCAGCACTTGGTGGAGGTTGGTCAAGGAACATCACCTGGCTACGCCCGACTTTTCGTGGGCTGCCTTTGTCGAGTTGCTGAGGGGGAAGTACTATCCGGCGCATCTCAGGCAGAAGAGGCTCCATGAGTTCGAGACATTGTCCCAGGGAGGTCTGACCATGGATGAGTACTACGCTCGATTCATTGGTCTGCTGGACTTCATCTCCGGTGTGGACTACTCAGAGACCGTGAAGGTCGAGAAGTTCCGGGGGGGATTGTTGTTTCGCATCCAGATGGCGATGGGTGCTACCCTTTACACTACCATCCAGGTATTAACATGAAAGCCAAAAATTCTTTACTTACTACATCACCGTTTAACTTTGTGAGAACTTACCAATGAGATTCCAGGAGTGTTATGATGCTGCCTCGCGGACGGAGCTGATGCTCCAGACTCGGGAAGAGACTCCCGGGACTAAAAAGAGAAAGAACCCTGAGGGAGAGTCTGAGGGTGGAGGAGCATCTCCAGGCGAGGGCCAGAAGAAGGGAAAGTAAGGACTTATCCCATTCTAAACTACTTATCATATCAAATACCTTATGAATGCTGACCCAAAACCTTAAACAGGAAATTCTTTCAGAAGAAAGGGCAGCAGGGTCACCAGGGAGCGAAGGGGAAAGATCCCGTCCTTCGGTTGACCGGCCCAGCTATAGATGCTCAGCCTCTGAGATCTGCGCCTCCTAAGGGTGAGAACACCTACCTCTTAAATTGAATTGTGACCATAACCTTTATACCATAAGATTGTAACTTAAACTAAATGCTACCATCAGGCACCGGACAGCCCCAGCGCCATTTCTATTGCAAGTGTTGTGGAAAGGACCATCCTGAGGTCGACTGCAATGGCCGCAAAGTTGAGTGTCGGTACTGCAAGAAAGAGGCCCACCGGGAGTTCGAGTGCTGGATGAACCCTGAGAGCCGTAATTACAGGCCACCAAGGAATACTCAGAAGACCTCAGTTGGAGGATCTGGAGTACCACGAGGCGGTCAGGATGGCCAGACATCTACTGATGCTGGAGCCCAGAAAGGCAAGGGAGTAGATAGGGCATGAGTACCCTGAACTCCAAGAGACCGCTGGTGGAAGACTTTTGCTTACTGTGTTATGTACTTACCTTGGATGTTAGACAGAGCTATGTTATAAGTATGTGGGAGTGTGTCATTGACCACTTGCCTTTTTGTGTATGACTTTTGGAACTAGTTTTGTGAACTCGATGCCAGTTTTAATACCCCGGACCTAATAATGGTGATTAAATTACTCTAATATGATTATTAAAGGCCTAATGGTGCCTAAAGTGTATTGGTAAAGAAAATAAAACCAAAAGAAAAGAGAAAACGCTTGAAAAGCGAAAAACGCTAAAATGCGCGTTAAATGAGTATATGAGATATATGATCTCGAGAGGGTCGAGATGGATTCCTAAGGCTTAGTTAGGCCTAATAAGTATACGGGAATGATTCCCGAAGAAAACGGATCCAAATAATGGATTAAAACGCTAACGGAGTTTAAAAGCACGTTTTTCGAGAAAACCCGAAAACGTGACTTTAAGTGGTCAAACGGACCCGTAAAAATTATAGTTGATTAAATAACTATAATTAAGAATTAATGGAAGCTTAATAACCATTAAGAGAATTCAAAATAAATTCCGGAAAACGGACCGGAGTGAATTAGTGTCGAACCGGGAGACGAAACGCGTTTAGTTCGAAAGATGAAAAATGACCCGGGCTACTAATGTATAGGGCCGGTTTTAGTTAGTGGTGTATACAACATTAATAAGCTTGCTAGTAATTAGTAATAAGATGACAAGACAAATAAATAAAGCAAAAGGTGAAATAGTAAAAGTAGTTACTTACTCTCTCACTCTCTTTCTTCCTCATTTCACGTTTATTTGCCCATCCCTCTGTATATCTTCTTCTTCTTCCTCTGCAACCGGCGATTCCACAAAGAGCACAGCCCATCTTCTTCCTCCTCAAGCTTGCTCATTTCTTCAACCGAATCACACAAAATTATACCGTTAGATTCGTATCGGCGAGGGCTACGTTTTCCACCCTCAAAATTCGATTCCTCCACCTTCACTTCCAATGGGATGGGTTGGGCCTTTTGAAGCTTGAAGAGCTTATCTTGACTCTCCATCATCTCCTTAATGCTCTAAGGTAAGAATATAAGCAAAAGTTCATCATTCCTAGCTTGTTCTTGCAATTTGGAAAATTTTCCCACGTTGAAAATTTTCTTCCATTTCAGTCGGTTTCTTCATGTCCTTGTGGAGTGGTGGAACTTCATCATTTTGATTGCCTAACTCTCCATTTGGATACCTTAAGGTAATCTCTAAGCTAAACCCTAAAAACTAGCTCTTGTAATTCTAGTTTTTGTGTGGGAAAAATTAAATTAATAAGCTTGATATGTGTGTGTGGGGATATGATTGTAGTTGGCAATCTATGCTCCTTGGTATGTTGTGAAAACAAGAAGAGGAAGAGGGAACAAGAGAAAGAGGAAGAAGAGGAGTAAAAACCGAGAATGAACAAGGTAATGGGCTTACCTTGTGTTGGTTTTATTTGCCTTGGGAAAACTTATGTTAGTGTTGTATAAACAACCTTGAGCTTGAGTAGTAATGATACCACAATATTGTGAGTTGAATGAGAATGTTTAATGAGGCTCATGAGTGCAAATAAACCTTGAAGTTAGGTTAGTGTACATATGTGAGCAAATGGGATTTTGATGTGTTGTTTATGTTTAAACCAAACAGGAGGGAGAAGAGTGTTTATGAGCTGATTTAAGTGTGGTGAAAATGCTTAAAAAGTAGGCAAGTGCTGTCAAAATTTCCTAGGGATGTATAGACTTGAGTGTTTTATTCAAAGGAAGAGATTAGTGTGTGTTTAAGAGTTTAAGTGAGTGATTAATGGTTTGAAAACCAAACCAAGAAGTAGAGTGTGTTAGCAGTGAAGATAATGTCATTTGGGTGCTGGTAATGGCATTAGTGAATGAAGTATTGAATGGTGGGAGGCAACACCAAAATCTGTTTCAAGAGTATTAGAAAACAAGAAAACAAGTTATGAAAGTGTAAGTGAATTTTTGAGTGAAAATAATTAGAATTGGTGAGTGCACTTGGTGCTTAGTTTAAGGTGATTAAGAAGGGTAATTAAGTGTTAAAACATGTAGATTATAAGTGGGAAAGATTGGAAAGACAATGGTGGAAGAATGAGGTTGTAACAGATTTGGAAAAATGCAAATCTGTCAAAACTGCAACAGGGTCCGGGACTTAGTCCATGGACAAGGTCCCGGACCACCCCCTTAAATCATGCCGAGAGTTTTATCCTGCACTTGGTCCGGGACTTGGGGTAAGGACAAGGTCCCGGACCACCCCATTTAAATAGACCGAGATCGAACATCCATGCTGGTCCGGGACTTGGGATAGGGACAAGGTCCCGGACCATGGTAGAAAAACCACCCGAGAGTTACAACCAGCTTTGGTCCGGGACTTAAGATAGGGACCAAGTCCCGGACCACCCCCAGAAACCAACAGAGAGCATTTTTTTAAGGTTTGAAATGATGGGGGTTTAAATGTTAATGATGTTATAAGATGTTAAGGCCTTGTTTGGAGATATGTTAAGGCCCTGGAAAGTGTAAGAAAGTGTTAGAAGTGTTTGAGAAGTGAGAACTCAAATTAACAAGAATAAAACCGAGATAGCGGGATAACGGGGTAAGTACGGGAGTAGCATTTTATTATGTACCGTATGCGCTTAGTATTAATAATAATGTTTGAAACATTATCAGAGAATCGTGCGTGACCCGAGCATGGTGAGATGACACGGTAAAAGTAAAAACCCCGGTGAAAGGTATGATTTTCTCATGCCCCGTATGCTAACCGAGTTACTCTGATTTGTGTGTTTGTGTGCCGGCTTAATCAAGATTAAAGCATGGAAATAATCCCTTGTTTGATTATGTATGCCTTATTGTATGTTGTATGAACTAACATACTTGTACGCCGGTGTGGTCTAACATAGTGCATAGACCGACTCATAGAGAGTAGTGATTGACTAGAAACCCGTAGATCGGGTAGTCTCATGAACAATGGTAATATGCAAACACACACAAGCTATCGATTAAAGTATAACGATAACACAAACATATGAACTCCCTAAAATCTGAGGAGATGTACGGGTTGAGTAAATACCCGATAACGGTTAGAGAACCTTATTGAACAATCCACGAAATAAATATGAGTGGAGAGATAAATGACCTCCATCGAGAGGATTGAAGTTAGTCCAATAATGTGAACTTATAAGAAAGGTAAAAGAGACCTAAGGGACTATGTAACTCCCTTGAGACATGGTCGACCTCCTATATGAGGATCTTACCCGGTATAAGAAAATATCCGAATGTATAAGTATATGATTGTGAGGGTAACCCTTAAACCTAAGATTACCCGAATTTAAGCAAAGTTCCCAAAGTCATTAGAAACATCAAGAGTGATGCTTCTAGACTAATATACATAAAATTATTATAACTCCGAGAGAGGAGTGTATGGGAAAGTGAGTAGTCCGAGAGTAGTCGGACCTATGTAAGAAGAGATAGGAACTAAGAGGAAGTTCCAGGAGCTGGTTGAACCTTCCCACCATGCTAGACCCAGAGTAGGGTCGAAACCGGGGAAGTAAGACTATGCTAGAGAGCCATGAGTTTTGGCCTAAGTATGTATTAAGAGTAACAAGCGTGACGTAGGAGACCTGTAGCGTCTCGAGAATCTACAAGAGCTTGAGTATGAATAACCCAAGAGTGTGGGTAAGATAATGAGCATAAATAACCCAAGAGTGTGGGTGAGCTAATGAGAATAAGTAACCCGAGAGTGTGGGTGAGTATAGTACGAGTAGCCCAAGAGAATGGGCGTGTATTTGAATAAGTAACCCGAGAGAGCGGGAGAGGTACTGAATAAGTAAACAAGGCATAGTGAGGTATAACCCTCATGGCCTAAGAGTAAACATATACAACTAACAACCTTGTTATGTTAGTTAGGAATTGTGCTCCCTGATTGGATGTAGATTCCTTGTGTAATATTCATATATATTGTATTGCCATGATGCATGTTGTTTGATTAAAATGAACTCCATGTATATCCGACCCAAAGTAGTCGGCGTACCGCGGTTAGCACGCGGTATATGCGAATTTCATATTCAGCGTAAGCTGACCCCCTAGGGGGAACGTTTTTAGTGTGCAGGTACTTGAAGCTGACCACCGTTCGAGAGAGTAGGACGGGGACTGCTATGAAGCATGGGTAGTTAGATAGTAATTACTAATGCATTTGAATGAGGAGTAAGTCCGAGTATGTTATCGGCATCCGTATATTGTAGACTCGGTATAGTAAAGAAAAGAATTGTGTATTGTGTTGTATGAAGTACTCGGTTGTTCCAGTTCATCAGACCGTTACGGTAAGTAAGAAAGGCCTGGTTAGCCACATGGGTGGCTAACGGCGTTGTTTCACCCCTCGTTGTAATTAGAGTTCCGCTGCGTGAGTAGGAGTAATTAGTAACGGTTTAAGAGGTAATGACGAGATTAACGGTTGGGGTGTTACAAAAATGGTATCAGAGCGAAGTATCGCTCTGATGACTGGAAATACCGAGCTTAGGAGATACCGAGTTAGGAATTAGAGACTTAGGGCTATGGGTTGAGTGGTAGCGTGAGAGATGCGCTAGATAGGAACTTCCAGTATGTTCTGGATACCTACAATACCAAACCCGCCCTCCACAACCCCCGTATTAAAAGTTCGGGAAAGAACGCCAAAAAGACGGGAAACCCGATCTGGCACTTACAAAATATTTCAAAATGAACTAGAACCTGTCATGCGGTAGATCCCGAGAACCGGAAACCCCGGAGGCGGATCCCGCTGGAACGACAATAACCGCACTTAATGGCGGAAGATCGAGAAATCCTAATCCAAGGAGACCGGAATCTGTGGCAGCCTGGGGCGACATGCTTAGCAGTCGCGAGAACCCAGCTGGCCGAGCAGCAGCCAGAAGGAAGCACTAACCGCGCAACAAGGCGGATTAACGAGAAGCTACAAAACCGAGACACATGTCTACGGACCGCCATAGCTAAGTAATACCAACATCGGTACACTAACCGACTAAGAATCTAGTCAAGAGTAGATGCACCCACCCTGCCACACCCAAAGAGATTGCAATACTTAACGGATACAGCTTAGACAGCTACGAGCATAACTACGGGATATACCCGAATAGGACTACAGAAGTAGTACCTAAATAAGTTAAACCTCGGTAACCACAGTAAAGACGTGGGAACGAGCAACGAGGTAAAGCATAGAATTAAAGTAATTAAGGAACTCCGAGAGTGGAGGAGCACCTAAATGAATGACAGTCATGTCAAGATGAGTGAGAAGCAGCTCTAAGGAGTAGTTATCCAACTAAAGAATCAAGGAAGAGCCGTCAAGGCTACCAGATACAATGTGAACAATACCGTGACCGGTATGAGTTAACCTAAAAACCGCCTGTACCGCGCACTTGCCTCGGCAAGTGCAGTAATAACGGGACCGTTAAGAAGAATCTTAACAAGTGACAAGTACTTAGCAAGTACCAAGATGGCGAACAAAGCCAATATAGCCACTTAAACCCTAAGAATTGTGAAACGAAACTTTGAAAAGGCATAACGGCCTGATCATTATATAAAGAACATACCAGTCAGCGAGAAGCTGGACTCGGTAAGGAACAGCCGGCATTGAAATGCCATGAAGAACTTACTTTTAAAACTTGAACTTCCTTTCAGAACATAAAATTTTCCAAAAACCCCCAAAGTTTTAAAACCAAACCAGTGAACCACGATAAGTTATTATAGGACCATATAAGAGGAGTTGGCAACAGAATACTTCACTTAGGTGTGACCGACACTACAAGTGTACACAAACGAGACATGGAACGACCGCACTCCAAAGGAGCTTGCGGGCCTGACAGACCAGTTATGAGTTAGTCGGGTAAGTGGTAACGTATCAATAAGATACTCCATGTATGTATACAAGTAGAGTACGGTACACGGGAAGTAGCCCACTCCATACTACGGACGAAAGAGCCAATTCAAACCAAGACAGTTGGACACCTCGAATGATCGAAGAACATAAGGAAGCTTACCAAGATTAGGGAGAGAATCCAGTAAGGTGACGGACCTAAGGATATAGCGTTAATAAGCGCGAGAAGCACAGAGTATTAAGCACAGACATTGGATATGTCTCAGGAAATACCTAATAACTGGGTGAATACCAGTGTAAATAATACGGCGAATGCCTAAATGAACTTATTAATGTACGATAAACGGGATAGAATTCCCACTTTATACCTCACTGAAGAGAATAATGACCTGACCCAGAAGGTATTAGAAGGTACCAAGGATCTACCCAATAATGGGAGACATTACAACCCTAAACGGGATAGTCAAGGACATAGCCGCAAGGCGAAGTCACAACTGAACATAACCATGAGTACAAGCCAGATGTAATGGCATTACTCAGTAACACCCAGGAGCAATCCGAGAAGGGTGCCGGAGTCAACAGTAGTTGAACGAAACATCGTGTTGAGAACACAAGTGTTTAAGCAAACACTCGGGTAGAACCCGAAGGGATCCCTCGTAACACGGGATACCCTAAAATGCTAGAGGGCATGAATTAGTATCAAAATACTTTAAGGGTCTTCCATGTTTGGAAGCGTGATGAAACTACCATATCAAAAACCCAGTAATACCTCCAAACCATTTAATGGTATACGGAGAAGCGGAAACCTGTATAAACAGCCCGCATGGAGCATGGCGAGGCAATGTGGCTTATAAGCCGGTAAACTAACTGCAACTTGTAGATCTAAACGTTGTAAACCTATGCATAGAGGCATAAGAGGAACAGTGGAGAATGAACCACTACCTTAGAGTGGGGATACCACTTGTTATTATGGGGCCTATGGAGCGGCATTTGCGTGAATCCTCCAGAGAAAGGCTACCACCTAGCTATGAAATGTGAAACCGCTAGTGCGGTGTAGTAAAACTTGAGCATGTGTATATTGCCAATGAGTATATGAACTATAGTAGAGTGTAAAGAGGAACCTCGATTGCAGCAATTCAAAACCGAAGAGTAATCAGTTGAGTAGTAAACACTGTATGTGTGCAATATGAACTACAGAGTAAGCAGTGCGCAAGTGCGCAGAGAGATTTTAAAGAGTAACGTATTTCATTGAGCCAAGTGAATGGCAAGCCATAGTATAAATGGCGGGAGTACATGAGCGGAAGCTAAAGTAGTAGCGGATGCCATATAAGCGAATGTTGTAACGAGTAGAACAAGGTACGCAGTAAGCGACCATTGTAAGAGTATATTCGGATAGTGATTAGAGTTGATGAGAAATGTGGTAAAGGAGACATGTTCATTCCTATCTCATGAGAGATTTACTGTCAAGGGTTTACGCTTCTGCACTCTGTATGACTGAGTGTTTTGGTATTGCACTTGTGCGGTAATGATCGAGTGGGAGAGCCAGAAATTGAGAAATGTCAACGAAGCCTGTTGAGTGAGAATTTAGAGAGATAACCGTGCGGCCGTTGGCCAAAGATGCACGAGGAACGTGAGCAGTAACCCACAGGGCCCAGGATCGATGAATGGTAAATGCAGAGTAGTATGAATGAAGAACTCTGGTACAGAACCAAGAAACAAACATAATCCATGAGCCACTATTAAACGAGGAAGCACTACATGCTAAGTAGTAGCTTGACCTCAACCGACAATAAGTCGGGAAAAATATGTGAATAATCACAAAGGTATACAGTGTTATACGAAGTAGATTCCCAGAGAACTGGAGAGACAATCTAAAATTCATCGAATTCGCATACGGTAAGAGATACCAAGCGACGATTGAAATACATTGAGAATACCAAAGAGCGAGTTAAGCTCTAGTTATCAGGTCACACAGCAGAAGCTAGTGGGCCGTAATTCAAGGTTAAGTATACCTGGCAAACCTGATTGAAGCCTTATAGGCTAGAACCGAACCCGGTTATGAGTTAATTAACCACATTGAAGTTAAAACACTTCATAATACTTGAATTAGTAAACCAATGTTCAGTGATAACATATGGTTGGTTACGCGGGCGTAACCCCTTTTAAGGGGGGTAGGGCGAGAAACCGCTTAGAGTATGTCTTACGTACAGATGTGTAAACTACTATGTGCATAGCACAGAGAAAATTGTTTTGATGTTTGGAACTCATGTTACATAAACATGTGTACCCATTCATTGTGTAATTATGATTATCGTGCATGAGTGATGCAAGTAACGAGTATGTAATATTTATGAAAAGAGGAGTAGAGAGACTCTTAGGGAATGAGAATCCCTTTAGTATTTGTCTATTGAGATTAGACATGAGATATGACGAGTATAAATCGGCATGAAACCGATGTGTAACCTAAGAGGGAGTGAGTTCCCTAGGTGATTTTATTTGAGAATGATTGATGGAGTGAGTTCCATCCTTTGGAGTTGTATGTTGTATGTTTTAAGTTGAGTAATAATTTGACTAATGAGGCCACAAGTATGGAATGCCTAGGCAAGGTAAGTGAAACAAATAGAGAATAATGGATGACTTAAGTTCCATGATAAAGATAAATTGAAACAGATTGTTTTAAGAATATGACTAGAAAGAGTAAAAGATAGAAAACGAAAATGTTTGTCTATCTGATTGTTTGAAACTGACGTGGGAGGTGGAACTTGGTCTGCTAGCGATCAAGGGAAACCGAACACAAATTGGGGTGGAAGGATAGTTCAACACTGATGCTGATCACATCAGGGTTGGATGATTCTTGAAGCTCCCTATAAGTGGTCACAAGTAATCACGCTAAGAAAAGATACAGCTACCATAAATTTGATTTGGAGTTGTGTGATGTTTTAAAAAGAATTTTCAATAGATTTTGAAAAAAAAAAAGAATTTTCTTCAAGTATGAAGATGGAAACGGAAACTGGTTTTGAAACCGCTATCACCCGCCGATGGCTGTGGCCTTAGGTCTTGATGACCGGTAGAACGGTGGGCGTGTATTAGTTTTGAAACCATTGCACCGTACGTGCGGCGGTCCTAAGTGACCGGTTGGGGCGGTGTCAGTGTGTGATTTTTCCAAAGGCAGCGGGACGGGGAGAGTACCCTGAGATGTTCCTGTGTTGAGTGAGTCAACCAGAGTGCCTGAGGATATGTATATGTGTAATGTTTTGATCAGAACCGAAGGGACCGTGGGCCAGAGAGAGTAAGTGCCCATTTGTCATGAAACGGCCGTGAACCAGAAAGAGTAAGTGTTCAACGTGACCGGTACCTGAGGGATCAGTAGTAGATTACTCGATATGGATTCGAGGACTGTAGTGCCTTCTTGTCTTCGGACCGATTCCATGGAGAGAGTAAAAGTATTTTTGATTGCTATACATGCTGTGATTTGTGTGTAGTATGTGTAGTATGTAATGTGACTGACTTGTGGAGTCTGTAAGGTTATACATGTATTATAACCTTGGCATAGCGTGCCCATGAGAGTAACCATTTAGATCCACCAACTTTGAGGACAAAGTTCCTAAGGGGGGTAGATTTTAATACCCCGGACCTAATAATGGTGATTAAATTACTCTAATATGATTATTAAAGGCCTAATGGTGCCTAAAGTGTATTGGTAAAGAAAATAAAACCAAAAGAAAAGAGAAAACGCTTGAAAAGCGAAAAACGCTAAAATGCGCGTTAAATGAGTATATGAGATATATGATCTCGAGAGGGTCCGAGATGGATTCCTAAGGCTTAGTTAGGCCTAATAAGTATACGGGAATGATTCCCAAAGAAAACGGATCCAAATAATGGATTAAAACGCTAACGGAGTTTAAAAGCACGTTTTTCGAGAAAACCCGAAAACGTGACTTTAAGTGGTCAAACAGACCCGTAAAAATTATAGTTGATTAAATAACTATAATTAAGAATTAATGGAAGCTTAATAACCATTAAAATTAATTAAACGAGAAAATTCCGGAAAACGGACCCGGTAAGTGAATAGTGTCGAAACCGGGAGACGAAACGCGTTTAGTTCGAAAAGATGAAAAACGACCCGGGCTACTAATGTATAGGGCCGGTTTTAGTTAGTGTGTATACACACATTAATAAGCTTGCTAGTAATTAGTAATAAGATGACAAGACAAATAAATAAAGCAAAAGGTGAAATAGTAAAAAGTAGTTACTTACTCTCTCACCTCTCTTTCCTTCCTCATTTCACGTTTTATTTGCCCATCCCTCTGTATATCTTCTTCTTCTTCCTCTGTCAACCGGTGATTCCACAAGAGAGCACACAGCCCATCTTCTTCCTCCTCAAGCTTGCTCATTTCTTCACCGAATCACACAAAAATTATACCGTTAGATTCGTATCGGCGAGGGCTACGTTTTCCACCCCTCAAAATCTCGATTCCTCCACCTTCACTTCCATGGGTGTTGGGCCTTTTGAAGCTTGAAGAGCTTATCTTGACTCTCCATCATCTCCTTAATGCTCTAAGGTAAGAATATAAGCAAAAGTTCATCATTCCTAGCTTGTTCTTGCAATTTGGAAAATTTTCCCACGTTGAAAATTTTCTTCCATTTCAGTCGGTTTCTTCATGTCCTTGTGGAGTGGTGGAACTTCATCATTTTGATTGCCTAACTCTCCATTTGGATACCTTAAGGTAATCTCTAAGATAAACCCTAAAAACTAGCTCTTGTAATTCTAGTTTTTGTGTGGGAAAAAATTAATAAGCTTGATATGTGTGTGTGGGGATATGATTGTAGTTGGCAATCTATGCTCCTTGGTATGTTGTGAAAACAAGAAGAGGAAGAGGGAACAAGAGAAAGAGGAAGAAGAGGAGTAAAAACCGAGAATGAACAAGGTAATGGGCTTACCTTGTGTTGGTTTTATTTGCCTTGGGAAAACTTATGTTAGTGTTGTATAAACAACCTTGAGCTTGAGTAGTAATGATACCACAATATTGTGAGTTGAATGAGAATGTTTAATGAGGCTCATGAGTGCAAATAAACCTTGAAGTTAGGTTAGTGTACATATGTGAGCAAATGGGATTTTGATGTGTTGTTTATGTTTAAACCAAACAGGAGGAGAAGAGTGTTTATGAGCTGATTTAAGTGTGGTGAAAATGCTTAAAAAGTAGGCAAGTGCTGTCAAAATTTCCTAGGGATGTATAGACTTGAGTGTTTTATTCAAAGGAAGAGATTAGGTGTGTTTAAGAGGTTTAAGTGAGTGATTAATGGTTTGAAAACCAAACCAAGAAGTAGAGTGTGTTAGCAGTGAAGATAATGTCATTTGGGTGCTGGTAATGGCATTAGTGAATGAAGTATTGAATGGTGGGAGGCAACACCAAAATCTGTTTCAAGAGTATTAGAAAACAAGAAAACAAGTTATGAAAGTGTAAGTGAATTTTTGAGTGAAAATAATTAGAATTGGTGAGTGCACTTGGTGCTTAGTTTAAGGTGATTAAGAAGGGTAATTAAGTGTTAAAACATGTAGATTATAAGTGGGAAAGATTAGAAAGACAATGGTGGAAGAATGAGGTTGTAACAGATTTGGAAAAATGCAAATCTGTCAAAACTGCAACAGGGTCCGGGACTTAGTCCATGGACAAGGTCCCGGACCACCCCCTTAAATCATGCAGAGAGTTTTATCCTGCACTTGGTCCGGGACTTGGGGTAAGGACAAGGTCCCGGACCACCCCATTTAAATAGACCGAGATCGAACATCCATGCTGGTCCGGGACTTGGGATAGGGACAAGGTCCCGGACCATGGTAGAAAAACCACCCGAGAGTTACAACCAGCTTTGGTCCGGGACTTAAGATAGGGACCAAGTCCCGGACCACCCCCAGAAACCAACAGAGAGCATTTTTTAAGGTTTGAAATGATGGGGGTTTAAATGTTAATGATGTTATAAGATGTTAAGGCCTTGTTTGGAGATATGTTAAGGCCCTGGAAAGTGTAAGAAAGTGTTAGAAGTGTTTGAGAAGTGAGAACTCAAATTAACAAGAATAAAACCGAGATAACGGGATAACGGGGTAAGTACGGGAGTAGCATTTTATTATGTACCGTATGAGCTTAGTATTAATGATAATGTTTGAAACATTATCAGAGAATCGTGCGTGACCCGAGCATGGTGAGATGACACGGTAAAAGTAAAAACCCCGGTGAAAGGTATGATTTTCTCATGCCCCGTATGCTAACCGAGTTACTCTGATTTGTGTGTTTGTGTGCCGGCTTAATCAAGATTAAAGCATGGAAATAATCCCTTGTTTGATTATGTATGCCTTATTGTATGTTGTATGAACTAACATACTTGTACGCCGGTGTGGTCTAACATAGTGCATAGACCGACTCATAGAGAGTAGTGATTGACTAGAAACCCGTAGATCGGGTAGTCTCATGAACAATGGTAATATGCAAACACACAAGCTATCGATTAAAGTATAACGATAACACAAACATATGAACTCCCTAAAATGTGAGGATGTACGGGTTGAGTAAATACCCGATAACGGTTAGAGAACCTTATTGAACAATCCACGAAATAAATATGAGTGGAGAGATAAATGACCTCCATCGAGAGGATTGAAGTTAGTCCAATAATGTGAACTTATAAGAAAGGTAAAGAGACCTAAGGGACTATGTAACTCCCTTGAGACATGGTCGACCTTCTATATGAGGATCTTACCCGGTATAAGAAAATATCCGAATGTATAAGTATATGATTGTGAGGGTAACCCTTAAACCTAAGATTACCCGAATTTAAGCAAAGTTCCCAAAGTCATTAGAAACATCAAGAGTGATGCTTCTAGACTAATATACATAAAATTATTATAACTCCGAGAGAGGAGTGTATGGGAAAGTGAGTAGTCCGAGAGTAGTCGGACCTATGTAAGAAGAGATAGGAACTAAGAGGAAGTTCCAGGAGCTGGTTGAACCTTCCCACCATGCTAGACCCAGAGTAGGGTCGAAACCGGGGAAGTAAGACTATGCTAGAGAGCCATGAGTTTTGGCCTAAGTATGTATTAAGAGTAACAAGCGTGACGTAGGAGACCTGTAGCGTCTCGAGAATCTACAAGAGCTTGAGTATGAATAACCCAAGAGTGTGGGTAAGATAATGAGCATAAATAACCCAAGAGTGTGGGTGAGCTAATGAGAATAAGTAACCCGAGAGTGTGGGTGAGTATAGTACGAGTAGCCCAAGAGAATGGGCGTGTATTTGAATAAGTAACCCGAGAGAGCGGGAGAGGTACTGAATAAGTAAACAAGGCATAGTGAGGTATAACCCTCATGGCCTAAGAGTAAACATATACAACTAACAACCTTGTTATGTTAGTTAGGAATTGTGCTCCCTGATTGGATGTAGATTCCTTGTGTAATATTCATATATATTGTATTGCCATGATGCATGTTGTTTGATTAAAATGAACTCCATGTATATCCGACCCAAAGTAGTCGGCGTACCGCGGTTAGCACGCGGTATATGCGAATTTCATATTCAGCGTAAGCTGACCCCCTAGGGGGAACGTTTTTAGTGTGCAGGTACTTGAAGCTGACCACCGTTCGAGAGAGTAGGACGGGGACTGCTATGAAGCATGGGTAGTTAGATAGTAATTACTAATGCATTTGAATGAGGAGTAAGTCCGAGTATGTTATCGGCATCCGTATATTGTAGACTCGGTATAGTAAAGAAAGGAATTGTGTATTGTGTTGTATGAAGTACTCGGTTGTTCCAGTTCATCAGACCGTTACGGTAAGTAAGAAAGGCCTGGTTAGCCACATGGGTGGCTAACGGCGTTGTTTCACCCCTCGTTGTAATTAGAGTTCCGCTGCGTGAGTAGGAGTAATTAGTAACGGTTTAAGAGGTAATGACGAGATTAACGGTTGGGGTGTTACACCAGTAACCTTGGAACCTTAACAGATTATATATATGAACAGAATGTTAATGCTTACATTACCATGTAGCCCATACTCGACGACGCTGCAGAGTGGATTTATCGTGAGTGATTAGAAGAGGTGTAGTTATAAAAAGAAAGAAATTAATACTCAAAATATCCGTCGGGCTGCAAATTATAACCTGGTCGCAGTAGTATAGAAGACAGAAGCGGCCGGGGTCAAACCGTGGGACTTATAGCGAGCTAAAATAGTTCCTAAGCTTGTCACAAAAAGGGGGGAGTTAATTGACTTGTTTTAGAGAAAAATATTGAGCAGATTAGAAAACTGAGTGCTGATGAATTAAATGGAACTCCGGGTTCAGGTTAATATGATTTAATTAATTGTGCTATCTCTACCGGTTTAATAAAATAGTTTGGCAAGATTCCTATAATTTTCTTAAGGTCCGATGAAAACTCTTAAGAACTCGTTTACCTGTAATGCAAGGTCCGATGAAAACTCGAGCAAAAGCCTGTAAACGGCAGAGGAGTATGAGGCTTTATTCTTGCAACATGTATTAACTTAAACGATGAAAATAAGTTCTTACAGTTTTACGGCTTAATTAACCCGTCTGATTCTAACCGATGAAATTAAAAACAGACTTAGTAAGGCTTTTTAATAAACCGATGAAATTTATTAAAAAGGGAGAGAAACAAAACTTTAATCGTAACAAACTGAAATTATTTAAACCGGTAGAAATATATTACACAGCTTAACAAACCATAATTAAAAACCTTGCCCGGAGCAAATCCTCCTTAGCCAGACATATTAACTGGTAATAAATCTGACAGAGGTTGGACGTAATAACAGCACGGAGACGTGATTAGTGAATGGAGAAATGGAGAGGTCGAAGAGTGAAACATGTACGTAGGTTATTATAAGTGAAGTGGGTGAATTAGAGAATTAATGGAGTGAAATGGTATACGGGAGCGAATTACTGGAATAGAATGAGATGAGGTGAGTGTGAGTGATTTTCTGGTTTTCTCCGTGCACTCGTATAAGGCTGTAGGGAATGGGTATTTATAGAAGAAATGAAGAGGTAGTCTTCCGTAGATATTTGCTTCATTGATTGCTTCATTGATTGAAGCATTAATTGCAGGGGACAGGAGGCAGATTGCAGGAGCGATTTAAGGTAGGCGTCGGAGTAGATAGATAAGACGATTCAAGTTGAAGACGACGACTACGCGAAGAAGAAACTAGCCCGGGTTGATTTTAGTCTGTACCGCCTCTTAACAGGCGGTTTTCTTGTGCTGACCGCCTCGCGGTTGCCCTAGAGATGTCCGCCCCATTATGGGCGGTTGTGTGTGAGTGGTCCGCCTCGCGGTTGTGCGAGAGTGGTCCGCCTCGCGGTTGTGCGAGAGTGGTCCGCCTCGTGGGTGAAGTCCGCCAGGCGGTTGCACCAGTCTCGTCCGCCACTTAGTAGGCGGTTGCCTGTGAGACGTCCGCCACGCGGTTGCATGTGAGACGTCCGCCTCCTCTTGGGCGGTTGCAGCTTGACCGTGGCCTATTTTACTTCAAACTTTGACCGGCTCTAGATTCTTCGTTTGGACTCTGTTTCCTGAGCCGTTTGCGTCCACGCGTTCGTCTCTTCGTCTATTTTACTCCCGGCTTGGTTTTCCTTATGTTAAACCAATAATTTTGTGAGAAAAACAATAAAACATAAACTAGAGGAAAACTAACCGAAGTGGAGAAATGAGCAAGAAAAGTGCTAATATTAAACATGAAATACACCTATAAAACATGCTCATTTTGACACTTATCAGACGCTGAGTCAATGAGACCAGTGATTACTGAGCAGAATTTCCACCTGCATGGCGCACTTGCTATTGCAAGCGCTATGACAAGTAAACCACTGAAATTTCCATCTGCTTTGCGCACTTGACAGAGCAAGTGCTACAACTACAACTGCAACTACTACTTTTTAGTTTTTATTATATATATATACCAAAATTTTCATACCAACTTTTTCATACAAACTTTAAGATTAGAAACCTATGCAACAGAAGAAATTATACAGCCATGGTGATTGTAAACCACACCAGTTTAAACTGTTCGAGAATTTTTCAGACAGGGCTTATTAGCCGAATACCATTAGTGTATACCCGCATTTAATGCTAATCACTACCAGTGATGAATGTTTAGTCCTTATGGACAAGCATACCCTTTGTAGATGCACCATCGTCAGTGAGGATGGTTGGGGAGTGGAGAGCCAAGTTGCTCAAACTATTATGCAATCTGCATTACATCCAATTAAACGGATGAGGGAACGAATATGAACTAAGGATGAGATATGATCATGATAAACATGGAGAAAAGGAATATATGTTGTACTCAATGAGATCGAAATAGGAGGACCAAGCTTGCTAAATATAGCACAAATTTTACTTACACAGAGCTGAATAACACCGGCTTATGACACAAATTACCACTGATGCCACTAGGGCAATAGCACTTACAACAAGATAATCAGTAACATGAATAATAAACAACTAAAAGGATATCCATCAAAAGGGAGATTGACAACAGAATACTTCACAATAACCGTGTGTCAGACATTACCAGTTTACTAAATGAGACATGGGACGACCGCACTTCGATAGGAGCATGTGGGCCTGACAGACTTATTTATGAGTTAGTCGGGTAAGTAGTAATGTATCAGTACGGTACCCCATGCATGTAGACAAGTAGTGTTAGGAACACGAGAAGTAGTCAACTCCATACTAAGGACAGTGATGCAGATTACCTCGAAGATGGACGAGAAGAGCCGCAGTTAAACCAACGGGCTAAAGAAATCAAGAACTTTCAACACACAGAGCAGTAAACAGTATACAGTGAAGACAAGGAAACCTTTCAAGGGCGTGAATACTAAGGAAAGTAACATGGAAACCCATTATGGATTAATATATGTAGAACCCTCATAAGGATCAAGCAAACTCTTGAAATCCAAAGGAAATCTACCAGATGATTTGGACATAAACGCGTGACTACGCAATGATGAGAGACAAAGCTAAAATACTAGCAGATACCTTAAGCAAGGAACAATGGACTTGGAATGTACCACTCACATGATAATTTGCTCATCTTATCTGTTTGACTCGTTAGATACTAGCTGCGGGGAGTTTACGCCTCTGTACTCTGTAGGACTGAGTGTTTTGGTATTGCACTTGTGCAGTTATTAATCTAGTGGGAACACAGGAAGATGCAATGGATATCAACACGAGTGTGTATCAAAGAACTACTACAGTGTGTTACTCCGGAACAAAACCACCAGGAGACACGGATGACAAGCTTTATCTCCGTGGACATGTAGGCTAGTACGTCTTAATATTACAAAGGCAAGTGCAAAGAGCACTAAGTACTAACAATTGCCAAAGTCATATTATACCTCAAGCTGAATATCAGTGAGAGAAGACACACGCAGGTATGCTAGTGATCCTAATGAGAGGATACACAGCAATGGAAAGAGGCAAATTGAGCCTATGTTCATGGGTCTGTACCTCAGTACGGAGTGAGTGGGCCCATTAGAATGAACTTGGGAGAGAGCACAAATAGTTCAGTGCCTCACCCTTTATGTATTGTGGAGCCCAGAAGGGCTAGAGTCATACCCGTCTCTCTGATATGAGGATAATCCATGAGTTGGAGAACTCTTTGAGAGCCAAGTATCCAGCACTCCTTGTTGAGCGGTTGTTGTATACTTATGGGTTACGGGGGCGTAACCCTTTTTAAGGGGGGTAGAGCCTCTTGGCTGTGCACGTGTGTGCACTAAGTTTTTGTTGTTTCGTATACGGGGCATACAGTAGTTTGTGGTATGCAGGGCATACGAGGTTTGTTTGTTTGTTTGTTTCGTATGCATGACATACAGTGAATTGGTGGTATGCGGGGCATACGAGGTTTTGTTGGTTATGTTTGGTACGCGGGGCGTACGTTGTTGGTTTGTTTTGTGTGTGTTGTGCACTTGTATGTATGTATCTTATGAGGTACCTGTTTGAATGTTGTATTTACACCCATGTGTGTAGTACTTTTCTTATGCTACTTGTGATATATATTCATATTGCTTTGTAGAATGATTACATATGGTATCGCCTAGATACGAAATGAATCATTAGATATGGAATGTGGAACGATGGTATGTTATGGACACCTCGGGAGGTTGTCAGGGTTTATAGAATTGATAGGAAAAAAATGGTGCTGATGGATCACCTATATCCATATATGATTGAACTAACGCCACAAAGTGATGGCTATGTGCTGTATAAGCACAATACGATGTGTGTAAATGATATATCACATAGATATACATTATAGGGATCATGGGTAGTTATATTTATATACATACCTATTTGATGAAGCGACTTCGGGATGAAGTCTTTTTAAGGGGGGTAGACTGAAATACCCCAAACTAATAAAACATAGATTAAACATCTAATCGCATTAATTAAGGCCTAAACATGCCTTAAAAGTCAACTGAGAACAACAGTGGTCAACACAAAGCAAGATATTGCACCCTTTGACTGTTTAGGGTAAATAAATATCCAAATGAACTTCTTAGGACCTAAAATTTTGTCCTAAGCATTATAACACATAACTAAACATATTATAATCATTGGACAACACTTCAACACAAAGAACAAGCATTTACATGCTTCAAGGTCAAGTAGGGCAAAAATGTGCTCTAAGAAAACCTTAAAGGTCTAATGACCTCTATTTTATATAAAATTGGATTCCATGATCAAATATCATGTAAGGAACACAACAAAACTGTTCTCAAAGAAAATAGAGCTCAGAAACAGCCTACGAATCCAAATGTGCACTAAAATTCCTTAAAGCACGTTTTTTGTGTATGAGCTCTAAGATAATGGCCTTTTGTCACTGTAAAGACTATATTAAGTTCTTTATAACATTAATGTGACATGATAGACTATATTATAAAGTCTAAATCAAAGTTTGAAAATAAAATCAAAATGGGCAATTTAGTATGAATAGTTCCAAAAAAATAACATTTAAGTACTTAATATTAACTATGGTCAAAGTCACCCATTGCCTTGACCAAGGGCTGCCGACTTCATACAGCTGCCATTCCCACTCATTAAGCTACTTCCAATCAATTAACTAGCTAATTAAGTGAGTCACCTAGTTATTATTACATAAAGTAACTTATAATAACATATAAGCTAAACTAGCTTAATTATCCTCATTTTCTTTCTTCCCAGCCGACACAGCAGCTTCACACTCTCCCTTTGGCTTCTCCAAACCGTGGCTAACTCACCAAGAACAGAGAAGAACACCTTGCTACCTAGGTAAGCTTAATTAGACATTTTATGTCCATTTTCTTCACAATTCTTTCATCTTTCCATGGATCAAAGCATCAACCATTTCCATCAATGTTCTTAGGTTGTTTTGGAGGTTAAATGGAGGGTGTATCTCGGCATTAACAAGGGAAGAAGGTGGAGAAATCTAAACTTGCTCTTAAGGTATAAAAATGTGCTTTAAGCACATATCTTTTGATTCCCTTCAAATTCGGTTGTGAAACTTCGTTAACATACTTATTCAGTTGGTACATCAAGAGCTTCAAGGTATAACCAGATCTATGCCGAAAACACCGTTTTAGGCATTTTAAACAAGGTAAAGATTAGCCATCTTCTAATCTGAGTTATACCAGTTTAAAGCTTGGTTTCAGTAGCTCTTTTGATGCCCTTTCTCTACTGTAAAAACAGGCCGAGATCAACCTTGTTTGCCTTGTTATTCTAAGGTAAATTTTACCTTGAAAATTGACATTAAACACTTCTTATGGTTAGATCTTGCTTGGAGACTAATCATGCCTTAATTGCTGTTTGAAAACATGTAAATGATGCTGTGGAAATTTTATCCTAAGCAGGCCGTGGCCAAACAAGGCCTTAACTAGGCAAAAACAAGGTATAAATCACTTAAACCTACACTTGGTTATTAATAGTGTTTATACATATTTGTATATATGTGCCGTGAGTGAATGGTTATATTAAGGTCTTATTTTGACCTTAGGTGATTAAGTAATGGTTTAGTAAATTTTATAACTAATTAATTAGCATAATTGTCAAATTTAAGACATTATGTGGAAAATTGGTAATTAATGAAAATATATGGTAAGGGCCGAGAGTTTACAGCATTTTTGGGCATTTATGTGTAATTTATTTTATAAGCTAATGTTTGTAATAGGGCCATGTACTTTAGGCCATTTTATTATGTATTTATAAGCTTTTAATTAAGTTTAGTGGTGAATATATATTACCGCATGGAAATGTGGTATAAACCATAATTAAATTAAATTTAGGGGCTATATAAGAATAAAGCCGAAAATTAGAGGTTTAAATGAGTTAATATAAAAATTATAAGATTATATAAATTTTGGGGTTAAATTGTAATTTCTGAAAAGATATGGTTATAAACCGTAATTATAAGGAATTGGTGGTCAAGGAAATATTAAGGTGGTCAACCTTGACCATATGGTAGGTTTTGACCAAGTTAGATAAATTAAATATCTTATTTAAGGTTTTATAATAAGATAGTATTTAATTGTAACATTTTTATAACATATGTGGTATATATGTTATTACCGGAAATAAAGGGTGTATAATGGTATTATAAACACCCATGGGCTATTAGGAATTTTTAGGAATTTATTGGGTTGATTTTGGAATTAAAATAAACTATATATGTATAATATATAGTTATTATGTCATTATGACACTTTGGAGTATAAGATGTGGTGGAATGGTAAATACCGAAAGTATATGGTTAGTAAGGGTAATTATAACCCTTTGGTGAAATTTGGTGATTTTTGGAATAATATAAGGGTATTTAATAAGATATATGTATAATATATAGTTTTAATGATATTATAAAACTATATGTTATAAATTGGGCCAAATGGCAATTATAGAAATTTGGTGGGTCTGTTCGGAAATTTTACAAAATATAACCATAGGTTATACCATTTTATAAGTTAAAAATGTTATATTATATGATATATATAACATGGTATAAATAATGGGGTGAATTTGTAAATAAAGGAAACTATGGTATATGAAAAAGAATACGGTTTTGATATGGTGCCCATGCGGCAATAATAAATAGTTTTGTATAAAAACTATAGGTTATTAATTAAAGGGAATAAAAATATCATATTATATGATATTAGTATATGGTATAACATTACATAATGTTATGTGGTCAAAATAGAATTTAAATGAAATAAAGGGCTGGACCAAATTATTAAAAGGTTGGAAAATGGATTTTAGACTAAGGTCTACAATGTTATAAATGTTATAACAATTATATGGTATAAGGTGGTTTAATGGAATTAATATAAGAAAGGATATTCACATTAAATAATGTGACAAACTATAAATAAATAAGATTTATAAACTAAGGTATACATTGAATAAACCTTAGGAGTTGTAATTATACAACATAAAATGTTACATAATATTAGGATAATAATCTTAATATAAGTTGTGTAATATAATAGAACTAATGGGAATAATCATCTAATATAGGATGATAAAATGTAACATATAATATAAGAGTTGTATAACTCATGGGATTTACCTATATGGTAAATATATACATATACAAGAAAAATGTATATAAGGATGGATATATATTATGGTTGGAAACCATATAATATAATGGTGGTGGTTATTACATAAAAATAGTTACGAACTATAAGTTGTGAGTTTTTGAATGCAAATATAATTTGCTAATATAATAAAGTATATAATACAATGTATTATAATGGATGGTGGAAAATAATACAATATAATAGATAATGCATGCATTCATGCAACTATAGGTTATATACCTAAATTAAATGATGGATAAGATAAAGAAATATAACGAATTAAAACTTAACAGTCGAAACAGTTCGACATACGAGTTTTAGTAACAAGCCGACCAGTTAGAGAAACCCGTAGCAAATAACTGTTGAAATCCGGGGATGAACCGTCGGGTTACTGTTATTCGGAAATAACGGATGTAGTAGTCATGGAGACTGACTTATAGTTTATTACCGTTTAGATCACTTCAGACGGAGGCGCTTGACGAGCTAGTGGTCTACACTGCGCATCCTAGGTCTTAGTGAACGGTATGTAAAGGGGTTTGATCCGAGTTGTCCTAAGGAAACTCCTTGGGCTCGGATTTGGTTGATATAACTTGTGTGTTATGTGTGTGGATACATGTATGTGATTAAGTGTTACTGCATTAATTATTTATGCACGAGCGTCCCACGGGACTAACACTACGTCGACTATAGATCGACTTATATAAACATACATATACGTTAATGTGATGACATGACGGCTGCTTGATATAATACCATAGTATTAATATTAAGTATATGATAACCTAAGTAAAACACTTAGGAATGAGTCACGACATTGTCGGTCTCTAGAGCATGGTCTCGAACATGAATATAACCTAGATTACTTCTAGGTAAGCGTGAGACCCATTGCGCAGCTAATTGATAATTGTATTCTCCATAAGACTAAGAGCATATCTTAAACATTATGAGAGAGAGATGGTATGAGTTGAGGTGAGGAATCCCGGTAGTTTACGAACTGCTTGGTTGCGCATTTGTGATCACTGAGGGGTTCCCGATCGGGTTCCGCTCCAGGTTTATACCCAACGAGCCCTATTTGGATCGTGGGTCAGGTGGCTACGGCCTTTTATATGGACGCCTTACGAGGATAAGTGAATAGTCAGGGGCCTCCGGACCTCTGGCGAAATGAGCACCTTTGTGTGTACGGGAGGACTACTGTCCATGGTGAGGTTATAGGGTTGTCTCAACACGACGCCCAACTGGTATTAATTAAACATGGTTTGGATGGATGGGGCCTTAAAGGCCAAATTAAATTAACTATGGAAACTATACGCTACGGCGATTGTACATTGTACATTATACTTGTAAAATTTCGATACGTTCAATATACATTTGTTGTTGTGATATCTTATGACTATTTGAACATTTGGATGGATGATTATGTATATATTACATGTTTATTACAGTATTGGTATAACTGTAAAATGGTAAAGCATGAAACCAATCTAATAATAAGATGGTTAAAATGACTAAGTGACCATTAGGGTCCAGGCCCGGCATACTCAGCGTCTATCGCTGATACTACACCATTATGCAGGTTGTTGATTATCGCTGAAGCCGAAGTGCGGGAACAGGGTAATTAGAGTTTATTTTAATTACCGCACATGGAGTTGTATTATGGTACAGTTATGTATATTCAGGATTGGGTAGATGCTCACTTGTCGACGTTTATGGTTTATGGACTTAGTATGATGTATAGGAGTTTTCTCGTTATCACGGCGGTTAGCAGTTTGTTTATGTTGGATGTTGGATGTAGTTTGGCTTCGTTGCTCGCATGGGCGAGTAATGGCCGGTGACACCCGAGTGAGTATTATTATTGTTATTAATTCTTCCGCTGTAAGACGTTTTATTTATTGCTACGTGAGAGATTATTACGTGATTATGGAGAGGGGTGTTACAAAAGTGGTATCAGAGCGGATTACCGCTCTGATGACTAGGAAATAAGTTAAGACAGTGAGCTTAGGACATGGGAAATTAAGAAAAACGTTTGTGAGGTACGACACGACTCGTCTTAAAAAGTTATTGTGTCTAGTAACGCTAATTACGTGACATATTAGCCTTAAAGGCAATTCAATATCTACTGATTGTGTACGGTAAATTACCGAGTATTTATGTGACATACTGTACTACAGATGTCTGGGGGAACTAGAGGGCGTGGTACTGGTAGAGGTGGAGGCGGTGACCCCGTGATTCCAGGTGTTGCTGAGACGATTGCTGCCATTCTTGCACAGCTTGGAACTCCGATTGGAGGAGCACCAGCCCACCCGCCACAGCCCAGGGAAACGAACTGGCTGAAGTCAGTTACTGAGACCCGACCACCTACATATTCAGGGGAGCCAGACCCTGTAGCCTTAGAATGTTTCATTGTTGAACATGAGAAGGCCTACGAAGCTTTGCAAGTACCTGCCGACAAGAAGGTCGTCATTGCTGCTTTCCATCTGAAGGATGCAGCCAGCACTTGGTGGAGGTTGGTCAAGGAACATCACCTGGCTACGCCCGACTTTTCGTGGGCTGCCTTTGTCGAGTTGCTGAGGGGGAAGTACTATCCGGCGCATCTCAAGCAGAAGAGGCGCCATGAGTTCGAGACATTGTCCCAGGGAGGTCTGACCGTGGATGAGTACTACGCTCGATTCATTGGTCTGCTGGACTTCATCCCCGGTGTGGACTACTCAGAGACCGTGAAGGTCGAGAAGTTCCGGGGGGGATTGTTGTTTCGCATCCAGATGGCGATGGGTGCTACCCTTTACACTACCATCCAGGTATTAACATGAAAGCCAAAAATTCTTTACTTACTACATCGCCGTTTAACTTTGTGAGAACTTACCAATGAGATTCCAGGAGTGTTATGATGCTGCCTCGCGGACGAAGCTGATGCTCCAGACTCGGGAAGAGACTCCCGGGACTAAAAAGAGAAAGAACCCTGAGGGAGAGTCTGAGGGTGGAGGAGCATCTCCAGGCGAGGGCCAGAAGAAGGGAAAGTAAGGACTTATCCCATTCTAAACTACTTATCATATCAAATACCTTATGAATGCTGACCCGAAACCTTAAACAGGAAATTCTTTCAGAAGAAAGGGCAGCAGGGTCACCAGGGAGCGAAGGGGAAAGATCCCGTCCTTCGGTTGACCGGCCCAGCTATAGATGCTCAGCCTCTGAGATCTGCGCCTCCTAAGGGTGAGAACACCTACCTCTTCAATTGAATTGTGACCTTAACCTTTATACCATAAGATTGTAACTTAAACTAAATGCTACCATCAGGCACCGGACAGCCCCAGCGCCATTTCTATTGCAAGCGTTATGGAAAGGACCATCCTGGGGTCGACTGCAATGGCCGCAAAGTTGAGTGTCGGTACTGCAAGAAAGAGGGCCACCGAGAGTTCGAGTGCTGGATGAACCCTGAGAGACGTAATTACAGGCCACCAAGGAATACTCAGAAGACCTCAGTTGGAGGATCTGGAGTACCACGAGGCGGTCAGGATGGCCAGACATCTACTGATGCTGGAGCCCAGAAAGGCAAGGGAGTAGATAGGGCATGAGTACCCTGAACTCCAAGAGACCACTGGTGGAAGAATTTTGCTTACTGTGTTATGTACTTACCTTGGATGTTAGACAGAGCTATGTTATAAGTATGTGGGAGTGTGTCATTGACCACTTGCCTTTTTGTGTATGACTTTTGGAACTAGTTTTGTGAACTCGATGCCAGTAACCTTGGAACCTTAACGGATTATATATATGAACAGAATGTTAATGCTTACATTACCATGTAGCCCATACTCGACGACGTTGAGTCAATGAGACCAGTGATTACTGAGCAGAATTTCCACCTGCATGGCGCACTTGCTATTGCAAGCGCTATGACAAGTAAACCAATGAAATTTCCATCTGCTTTGCGCACTTGACAGAGCAAGTGCTGCAACTACAACTGCAACTACTACTTTTTAGTTTTATTAATATATATACCAAAATTTTCATACCAACTTTTTCATACAAACTTTAAGATTAGAAACCTATGCAACAGAAGAAATTATACAGCCATGGTGATTGTAAACCACACCAGTTTAAACTGTTCGAGAATTTTCAGACAGGGCTTATTAGCCGAATACCATTAGTGTATACCCGCATTTAATGCTAATCACTACCAGTGATGAATGTTTAGTCCTTATGGAATAGCATACCCTTTGTAGATGCACCATCGTCAGTGAGGATGGTTGGGGAGTGGAGAGCCAAGTTGCTCAAACTATTATGCAATCTGCATTACATCCAATTAAACGGATGAGGGAACGAATATGAACTAAGGATGAGATATGATCATGATAAACAAGGAGAAAAGGAATATATGTTGTACTCAATGAGATCGAAATAGGAGGACCAAGCTTGCTAAATATAGCTCGAATTTTACTTACACAGAGCTGAATAACACCGGCTTATGGCACAAATTACCACTGATGCCACTAGGGCAATAGCACTTACAACAAGATAATCAGTAACATGAATAATAAACAACTAAAAGGATATCCATCAAAAGGGAGATTGACAACAGAATACTTCACAATAACCGTGTGACAGACATTACCAGTTTACTAAATGAGACATGGGACGACCGCACTCCGATAGGAGCATGTGGGCCTGATAGACTTATTTATGAGTTAGTCGGGTAAGTAGTAATGTATCAGTACGGTACCCCATGCATGTAGACAAGTAGTGTTAGGAACACGAGAAGTAGTCAACTCCATACTAAGGACAGTGATGCAGATTACCTCGAAGATGGACGAGAAGAGCCGCAGTTAAACCAACGGGCTAAAGAAATCAAGAACTTTCAACACACAGAGCAGTAAACAGTATACAGTGAAGACAAGGAAACCTTTCAAGGACGTGAATACTAAGGAAAGTAACATGGAAACCCATTATGGATTAATATATGTAGAACCCTCATAAGGATCAAGCAAACTCTTGAAATCCAGAGGAAATCTACCAGATGATTTGGACATAAACGCGTGACTACGCAATGATGAGAGACAAAGCTAAAATACTAGCAGATACCTTAAGCAAGGAACAATGGACTTGGAATGTACCACTCACATGATAATTCGCTCATCTTATCTGTTTGACTCGTTAGATACTAGCTGCTTGGAGTTTACGCCTCTGCACTCTGTAGGACTGAGTGTTTTGGTATTGCACTTGTGCAGTTATTAATCTAGTGGGAACACAGGAAGATGCAATGGATATCAACACGAGTGTGTATCAAAGAACTACTACAGTGTGTTACTCCAGAACAAAACCACCAGGAGACACGGATGACAAGCTTTATCTCTGTGGACATGTAGGCTAGTACGTCTTAATATTACAAAGACAAGTGCAAAGAGCACTAAGTACTAACAATAGCCAAAGTCATATTATACCTCAAGCTGAATATCAGTGAGAGAAGACACACGCAGGTATGCTAGTGATCCTAATGAGAGGATACACAGCAATGGAAAGAGGCAAATTGAGCCTATGTTCATGGGTCTGCACCTCAGTACGGAGTGAGTGGGCCCTTTAGAATGAACTTGGGAGAGAGCACAAATAGTTAAGTGCCTCACCCTTTATGTATTGTGGAGCCCATAAGGGCTAGAGTCATACCCGTCTCTCTGATATGAGGATAATCCACGAGTTGGAGAACTCTTTGAGAGCCAAGTATCCAGCACTCCTTGTTGAGCGGTTGTTGTATACTTGTGGGTTACGGGGCGTAACCCTTTTTAAGGGGGGTAGAGCCTCTTGGCTGTGCACGTGTGTGCACTAAGTTTTTGTTGTTTCGTATGCGGGGCATACAGTAGTTTGTGGTATGCGGGGCATACAAGGTTTGTTTGTTTGTTTGTTTCGTATGCATGACATACAGTGAATTGGTGGTATGCGGGGCATACGAGGTTTTGTTGGTTATGTTTGGTACGCGGGGCGTACGTTGTTGGTTTGTTTTGTGTGTGAAATACCCCGTAATTAAAAACAGTGATTAATTAGGCTAATTATATTTTTAAAGGCTTAATTACACCAAAATAAAAATGAGGGAACAAATCCCGAAGAAAACGGACCTTTAAAATGGGTTAAAAGCATAAACGAACCTTAAAGCGCGTTTTTCGAGGAAACCGGGAAAACGTGACTTTAAGGGTCAAATAGACTCGTAATAATTTTGGTCAACTAAATAGTCACTAATAAATATTAGTGAAGCTTTAGAACCAATAAAATTAATTAAATGAGAAAATTCCGGAAAACGGGTACCGGTTAGTGAAAACTGTAACAACCGGTAAGAGTTGTGGGGTGAGAATGCAAATAAAGAAACTTAGTGTGTCCACTTGTGTAAATAAAAGTTAAAAATCTGTTGTGTGTATGGGTGTGGGCCGATTTCCCCTCCCCCACTCTCACTCTCTTATTGTCTTGTAACTCACAAGAAGACAAAGTAAATAAAAGCAAAAAAATTCTCTCTCCTCACTTCCCCCTTCCTCTCACGTGGCCATCTCCTCTATTCTCTCTATTCTCTCTTCTTCCTCTTGCACTGCGACAGCCATGGAGAAGGGAAGAACTCACAAACTCCTCCCTTCTCTCCTCTGTTAACCCACTAATCTTGCTCCAAAAATTACAAAACTAGTACCATTGTAATCCCCTTGCAAAGGAGAACACTTCCCTCCTTTCAAAAATCCGAAACCTCCACTTTCATTTTTATGGGTGTTCACCATTTGGAGATTTGAAGCCACCATTAGAAGCACCTTCACCTCCTCTTCATCTTGAGGTAAAAAGAAGTTCGAAAATCCACTGTTTCTAGCCTCATTAGCATTTTAAGAAATTTCAGTTTTTGAATGCTTTCTCCATTGTTGCTTCAGCCGATTTTGGCTCTTCCTTGGGCTAGGAATATTGTCCTTTTGCTATTCAAGAACTCCATTCATCCATTGGAAGGTAAAACTCTTTTCTAAACCCTAAACATTAAATTCTAGGGTTAGTGCAAATGTATGTAAATGGTGTGTGTATTGGTATGGGTTGTAGAGCTTGGGTGAAAACCCCATTCAAAACCGAGAAGAAAGGAGAAGGAAAGAAGAAGAGGAAAGGAAAGAAAGAAAACTAACAAGACAAGGTAAATACCCTTACCTTGAGTTAGTTTGTGTATGTGTATTGTAACAGTTTTTGAGTAAGTAAAATGATAATATTGAGTAATGAGTAGTAGTAATGTAGTGGAGTATTGGAGAAAAGAATGTAACAGTTTTGAAGTTTAAATGAGTTTAAAAGCTTGGGAAAACCATGGGTATTGAATGGTATGTGCAGGAATTTTATGGATGTTGTAGTGGTATTGGAATGTGTATAATGAGGATTGTGTAACAGGTTGTGAGAACATGAATTTGTGAGCTGAATAGTGTGTGGAGAATGTTAGAAATATAGGGGAAACCATGTCAAATTTTTGTAGAAATGAGAGGACTTAGCTTGTGTAAAAAGAGGAAGTAGTTAGAGAGTTTTAATGGAGTGCTTAGTAGTTGTAACAGATTGGAAATGAGTTTGTAAATGGAAGGAAACTAGAGTGTAAGATAATGCATTTTGGATGCTAGGAGTAGCATTAGTTGAAGGAGTATTGAAGTAAGGGTAAGGTAAAAATCTGTAGCATAGAAAGAAGAAACAAAATCTGTAGCATAAGTGTGAGGAAACTAGTATAAGTGTTGAAAATGTAATGAGGAAAATGTGTAAGTAAATGTAAGGATTGAGTAGTAAGTTTGGTGGATGAATTAGGTGATTTAGAGTGTTTAATTAGTGCTAAATCATGTTAGGATGCATGTAGGAAGAGTAGGGAAGCAATGGGTGAAATTGGGAAAGAAAAATAAATCTGTAGCAATGTTCTGGAACCGTCCGACCCAGCGTCTGGATCGGACGTGGGTCGGACATGGCTTAAAGAACGAGAATCAAACCTTCTGGAACCGTCCGACCCAGAGCCGTGAGTCGGACGTGGGTCGGACGGGCCTTAAAAATCGACAGGAAATCTTTCTGGAATGGTCCGACCCAGGGCCGTGAGTCGGACGTGGGTCGGACGGGAAAATTTTCTCCATCGAAGTTTCTGACTTCGTCCGACCCAGAGGTTGGGTCGGACGTGGGTCGGACATGACTGGATGACAAATCGAAACTTTCTGGAATGGTCCGACCCAGAGGGTATGGGTCGGACGGAATAGTGCTGGGTCGGACGGGAGTAATTTCAGAGGACGAAAACCTACTGGAATGGTCCGACCCAGGGTTGGGTCGGACGCCCCAAACACTTACAAAAAAAAATGTTTTAATTATATGACTATAGTAATCATATATACATATATATATGCCTATATACCTATATGCATATATGTAGTAATACACCATTGATGAGTAATAATGGTAAGGAAGTAAGTAAGTTTTAAGAAAACAAGTTTATGAAGTAATAAAGAATGGTTTTATAACCAAGTAAGAATAAGGAGTAGTATACATTGAAAATATCAATGAAGGAGTAAGTAGATCAATAATAGATCATTGATCATACTACTTCATGTATGTATAGGAATCCATAGTTGAGCTCCAAGGGAACCGGTAGTACCCTACGACGGTGAACGGTATGATTTCCTCATGCCCTGTATCCTAACTTGGTTACCCCGATTTGTGTGCTTATGTGATCACCAACAAGATAAATGCATGAATCGGATTTATATTGCACTTATATGTGTTTGAACTATATTGTTCTTGTTTATGCTCTTGAACATTTTTGTATAATTCATGAAATGAATGAATGGAAATGAAGTGTATGTGTAAGTATGAGTACTTGTGTATTGTATGTATGGAAGTAAGTATGGACTTCTACTAATTCCTAACAACCTAACTCCTAACATGAGTAATGAGTAAAATGGAATGAGTAGAAGCCCGATATAGTTTCGGCCACGCGTGAGGATAAGGAACCACAAGAGGTTGGAACCGAATCCTGGCTATGATCTTTTCCTTGGACCAATTCCCTTTGTATGGGTAGCATCCTGGATTAGTGGGCCACCCTAAAGCCCGGTGGTGGGAAGTAGTATCCCTGCCCGGAGGTCATACCGACTTAACTGGAAGTAAAGTATGTAAGATATGTATTGTATTTGTATTGGTCTTGACTATTGTAAGTCATTGACCCGGAGTAAAAGTATTGAACACCCGATTAACCCGGTGTGTAATAAGGCTAACAAGACCTTGTATGTATTGGAGAATTGTATCTCCGTGATGCGGTGAGTATGGTAAGTATGAATGAATGACTTGTATTGTATTCCTTGTATGTATTGTATGTATGTATGCTTGGTAAATGAATGTATTGTATTGTATTGTATAAAGCATGTATGTATGTATGAATGAAACGAACCGCATGTACTCGACCAAATAGTTGGCGTACCCTCGCTAGTACGCGGGGTATGCGGTTATCATATGCAGCGTAAGCTGACCCCCTAGGGGGAATGTTTTTACTCCACAGGTACCCGCGAGGCGTGAAGGTAAAAGGGCAGATGTGATTCTTTTGGAGTAGTGGAGAATAGAAAGTGTACCGAGTTGTACACGGCTAAGCCTTTTGAGTAGCCGGTGTACCATGTGGTACACCTTTTTGGACATTGAACTCTTAATTGGATAGTAAGGAGAGGTTGTATAAACTCTTCATTTTTGGGAAGTAGTCATGGAATGTAATTTAACTTGGATACTCGGTAATCAATTAAGTAAGTATTTGGTATTGTAAAGTAAGTAGTATGTATGTATTCATTCTAATCGTCAGACCGATACGTAAGTAGTAGTAGCCTTGTTATTGGATGGCTAACGGCGTTGTATCACCCGCCGGGAGTAGTAAGCAAGTATTCCGCTGCGAGTAAGGTAAGTATGGGAAGGATTAAGGATTAAGGATTAGCGGTTGGGGTGTTACAAAAAGTGGTATCAGAGCGAAGTATCGCTCTGATGATTAGACTCTTAAGAGTAGTGATTACCGAGTTAGGATTTCAACCGTCTTAAGACGGATATTTAGAAACCTAACTAGGAACTACCGTTAGCAATAACGGATACCCTTAACGTCTGCAAAGACGATACCATTGCTTGAATGAAGACCATGAGGTCATAGTATCACAACATCTAATGTAATCCACACTTGTTCAGATGTCAGGACGAGGTCGAGGCCGACCTAGAGGAGAGACATCTGATGGACCGGGCGCGCAGACGATAGCTGAGATCGTCGCCGCCACGGTAGCGCAGATGCTACCGCAAGTAATCACGGCTGTACAGCAAACTCAGCAAACACAGCAGCAGCAGCAGCAGCAGCCCGACCAACCTCATCCCCGAGAAACGAATTGGGTGAAAGCTGTCGCCGACCTTCGACCTGCTTGTTTAGAGGCGAGAGCGACCCCGCCAAGCTCGAGGCCTACCTCTCCGAGATGGAGACGGCCTTCGAGACACTTGAGACTCCCGCTGGAGTTCGAGTGAGGATAGCTGCGTACTACCTCAAAGACGCGGCTATGGACTGGTGGAAGCTCGTTAAGGCCGAGCACATAGCTGACCCTGCTTTCGGATGGGAAGCATTCACCTCTCTCTCTCGATCTAAGTACTACCCCGAGCATGTCAAGACCAAGAAAAGGCTTGAGCTCGATGCACTAAAATGACCGAGAAGATGACGGTTGATGAATATTACCGCACCTTCACCTCTCTTCTCCGACTTCTACCCGACCTTGGGTATACCGGCCAAGTCTTGGTCGACCGCTTCTACGGCGGATTGAGCCATCGACTCCGGTATGGCATGGGCTTCACTCGGTTTACCTCCCTTCAGGTAAACAAGTTGAACCCTTAAAAAGCCATGAGTAATGTGAATTAGTATTCCCGTATGTAAATGTAACCTAATGCCTAAGTAATTCAGGAGTGTTACCACGCTGCATCTCGAGTTGAGATCACCTGCCAGCTGAGAGATGAGGAACAAGCGCTGAAGCGCAAGGTGAGCGGCAAGGGTAACCCCTCCGAAGAACAAAACCAATCCAAACCCTGGAAGAAAAGGAAGGGAAGCACTCCCACCAGCAGAAAATACATCCGGAGACGGCGGTGCCCATGCTGAGAAGGGCAAGGCAACTGAGCCTTTACAGATTGCCTACACCGCACCAGTGGCAGCGAAGCCACTGAGGTCTCAGCCCTAGGGGTAAGAACCGAAACCGAATTAGTACACTTATGAAATTGTATGTATGAGTATTGTAAGTATACCAACCTTGCTAACTTGAAGCTATAGGTTCTGGATTTGGCCAAGGAAAGAACCAATCTGATGGCCGCAGCTACATCTGCCGTAACTGCAACAAGGATCATCCCGGCACAGATTGCCAAGGAAGGGAGATCCGCTGCTATCCTGCCAGAAACCGGGCACCGTGCCAATGTATGCCCGAGAACTCTAAGCCCAAGGGCAACTACCAGGGCTACAAGCAGCGTGAAGGCAAGGAGGTTGCATCTGGCGATGCTCATGCCCAGCACACCTCACAGGGACAGGGATCCCGAGGTCCGCAGAAGGGCGCACCGCAGAGGCAGCCGGCCTTACACATCATAGACCGTGATGGGACCGGGACTAAGTCCGGCCCAGGTAACTACCGTAACCTTTAATCCTTGAAAGCATGTCTAAGTAGTGAAGTAACTGTATGAGTAAATGTATGAATGCGTAAGTACTTGAAGTATGAAATTGAGCATGAGTAAGTAACGTGGAAGTATGTATTGAGCATGAAATGAATTAGTAAGCCTAGAACTTATTCTAGATGAATTTACCACCTTAGGGAAATTCCATATCTGTTACCCAATACCTTCAAACTCACCTCATGAAGAGATCGACATCGCCAATCACCACTTCAACAACGAACAGTGTCAGGTCATCCGCCCAGGTATGATTTATTAAAAGGATACCTGACACCCGAAGCACAAATTTCAATCATCCGACGATGCAACGAGTTAGGAACGGGTCCAGGAGGATTTTATACACCCGAATTCCCCGGTGGAGCTACAATGAAGCTGAAAATGATGTGCTTGGGAAAGGACTGGAACCCTTATACCAAGACATACCAAACAACGCGAGCAGGAGACGGAGCAACACCTCCAGCAATACCCCCAGAATTCCAAACGCTTGTCACACAAGCTGTAGAAATTGCACAACAATGAAGATGAACCAATCCCTGCACTTGAAGCAGATCTGTGTATCGTCAACTTCTATGAAAAGAAGGACGACTTGGCTTACACCAAGACAAGGACGAGACAGCGGAATCTCTTGAACTAGGAGTGCCCGTAGTGTCTTGGTCCATTGGTGATGACGCCGTATTTGTATAGCGAGCGGAAGCGTGTGGACCTCGCAGAAAAATTGGTATTGAGATCAGGAGATGTTCTAATCATGGGTGGAAAATCAAGGTTGCTGTATCACGGGATCCAGAAGATCAAGTTGAATACGGCACCACCGGCAATAATCAATGCCACACACATGATACCAGGACGCCTGAACCTTACCTTTAGAAAGTATTAATCTTGTAGTAGCATGTAATCCAGTAGTAACGTGTATTAGAGACACAGTATGTATGATGGTTGGTTATTCAATAAAAGCAGAGTTGGTTATTAAATTCCACTTGCGTTCCACCATCTTTACTTATAATCTCATGAATCAATAGGTTGTGGACTCGGTACCGAAGGTAACCTGAGCATCCTCACCGAAGAACAAGCCGGCAAGAGCGGCACCATTCTAACGGGAACCTTCCCAGTAAACGGCATCGAAGCCTCAGTATTATTCGACTCCGGCGCCTCTCACACCTTCATATCGCCATCTCTTGCGAAGAAGTTGGGGCTAGATGCGGATGAGCTACCGAACTTCTTGGTTACTCTCCCATCGAAGGAGCGGGTACAATGTACCAAGTATTACAAATCAGCCACCATTCAAATCAAAGGTGAAGCGTTTCCCATTTCCTTCATTGAATTCAACGGATTGGGATTCGACTTAATTATTGGAATGAACTGGTTGGAGCGGCACAAGGGGAGAATCCTATGCGCCGAGCACCGATTGCTGCTCAAGAGTCCATCTGGGGTCACTGTTTCATACCGCCAGAGACCGAGAGAGCCTTCAACTACAGTCATCTCCGCCATGGCAATGTATCGGGAGCTCAGAAAAGGGCATGAAGTGTATTTATGTCACGTGCAAGACCTGGAGAGAGATCCAGAGTTCAGTGACGAGGTAGCAGTAGTCTCAGAATTCCCTGATGTATTTCCGAAAGAGCTACCTGGTATGCCACCACAGAGGGCGGTAGAATTTGAAATCGATCTTGTACCGGGTACTGGTCCCATCGCTAGGGCACCATACCGTATGGCACCGGCAGAAATGGCAGAACTCAAGAACAGCTACATGATCTTCTCGACAAAGGGTTTATACGCCCGAGCGTATCACCCTGGGGAGCACCGGTCCTCTTCGTGAAGAAGAAGGACGGTAGTCTCCGCCTCTGCATCGACTACCGCGAATTGAATGCGGTCACTGTAAAGAACAATACCCATTGCCACGCATCGACGACCTGTTCGATCAGTTGAAGGGAGCATCCGTCTTTTCTAAGATTGATCTCCGATCCGGTTACCACCAAATTGCTATCAAAGAGCAAGACATTCAGAAAACAGCATTCCGAACAAGATATGGCCACTACGAATTCACGGTGATGCCATTCGGTTTGTCTAATGCACCAGCCAAATTCATGGACCTAATGAATCGGTTATTCAGTGATCAGCTGGACACTTCAGTAGTAGTATTCATTGACGACATTCTTGTGTATTCGAAGTCACCAGAAGAACACGAAAACCATTTGAGAAAAGTACTTGAGACACTGCGCGAGAACCAGCTGTATGCGAAGTTCTCCAAATGCGAGTTTTGGCTAGATCAGGTATCATTCCTCGGTCATGTCATCTCGAGCGCGGGCATTTCAGTAGATCCATCCAAAATTGAAGCAGTGCGATCATGGCCTAGACCTAAGACTGTTACCGACATCCGGAGCTTTCTTGGTTTAGCCGGTTATTACCGGAGGTTTGTAAAGGACTTCTCAAAAGTCGCTAAGCCCATGACGTCATTGATGAAGAAAGATGCACCCTTTGTATGGACAAAGGAGTGCGAAGTATCCTTCCAGAAATTGAAAGACTCATTGACCTCAGCGCCAATTCTCACACTTCCAGAGGGCACAGAGGGATTTGAGGTGTATTGTGATGCATCGGGCAAGGGCATGGGATGCGTACTCATGCAGCATGGCAAGGTAGTTGCTTATGCTCGCCAGCTGAAAAAGCATGAGGAGAATTACCCGACACATGATCTAGAGTTAGGAGCCATTGTCTTCGCCTTGAAGATATGGCGACACTATCTCTATGGGGTAAGCATCACCATCTACTCCGACCACAAAAGTTTACAGTACGTATTCACCCAGAAAGAATTGAACCTAAGGCAGAGGAGGTGGATGGAGTTCCTCTCGGATTACGACATCAACCTCCAGTATAAAGAAGGGAAGGCAAACGTAGTAGCCGACGCCCTGAGTCGTCGAGCACACTCGCTCCATTCGCTACTCGCTTCTTCTAGCTTGGTTGACGAGGTGCGAGACGCTCAGTTGAGCGACCCTTACTTCACAGAGATCAGACAGAAAATTACAGATGGTACCTTCGAGCGCCGAAAGTACGACTTCAAACTGCATGAAGATGGTCTGATCCGTTTGAATGGCAGATTATGCGTCCCCCGAAGCAATGCTGAGCTAAGGGATCGCATTCTGCGAGAGTCACATTGTTCGACATTGCATGTCCATCCGGGAGCCTCTAAAATGTACAAAGACATGAAGAGGTACTTCTGGTGGTCAGGAATGAAGTCAGACGTGACTGAGTATGTTCTGAGGTGTCTCACATGCCAGAAGGTGAAGTTTGAGCACCGAAGACCGGGAGGAATGGTGCAATCCATGCCCATTCCGGAGTGGAAATTCCACGACATCTCCATGGATTTTGTTGTTGGACTCCCACCTGCTAGGGGAGGACTCAACATGATCTGGGTAGTAGTCGATCGCCTCACCAAGGTTGCCCGATTCATACCGATGAAGGACACCTGGAAGGTGGCGAAGCTCGCAGAGCTATTCGACAAGGAGATCATCCGACACCACGGAGTCCCAAAACCATTGTATCTGACCGCGACACCAGATTTCTTTCGAGATACTGGAGAGCGACACGGGAAGCGCTTGGTACTGAGTTGAAGCTTAGCACCGCCTTCCATCCACAGACCGACGGTCAGACAGAAAGGACCATCCAAACACTAGAGGATATGCTAAGGGCATGTGCCTTAGACTTCCAGGGGAGCTGGATTGAGAAGCTTCATCTTATCGAGTTTTCGTATAACAATAGCTACCATGCTTCGATTAAGATGTCGCCATTCCAAGCTTTGTATGGTAGACCTTGCCGTACCCCGTTGTGTTGGGATGAGTCAAGCGAAGCGGTCATCATAGGACCGGAGTATTTGGAACAAGTACAAGCTGAGGTACAACAAATCCGAGCCAATATGAAGGCAGCCCAAGATAGACAGAAATCCTATGCGGATGTGCGACGACGCGACCTTGAGTTCGCCGTGGGCGACCAAGTGTTCCTGCGTGTCTCACCTATGAAGGGTGTCTTTCGATTTGGCCAGAAGGGCAAACTGAGCCCGAAATTTGTAGGCCCGTATGCCATTACCGAGAGGATTGGAGCCGTAGCATATAGGCTAGCATTGCCTGAAGAATTGGGGCGTGTTCATGATGTCTTTCATGTATCACAACTCAAGAAATACATAGCCGATCCCTCTCATGTATTAGAACCCGAACATCTATCCCTAGAGCCGACGATGAGATATGTCGAGACTCCATTGCGAATCCTTGATACAAAGACAAGAGACACTCGCCATAAATCTGTACGAATGGTGAAGGTCTTGTGGTCTAACCACGACGTCGAGGAAGCGACTTGGGAATTAGAGGACGCCATGAAGGCGAAGTACCCGAATTTATTTGTAGACTAGATGTCTAGTATCCGTATAGCACGGAGGGTACGGGGCGTACCCCTTTTAAGGGGGGTAGAGCCTTTTTGCTTTTGCATTGCTTCGGGTTAGCATTGCATAGTATGTATGTATGTAATTGTATTTTGGTTGGCACATGTAGTGCTAAGTGTATTGTATTGGCACAAAGTAGTGCTAGTAGTATTTGGTATACAGTACGATGTGTATGGTATGTATGTAATGAGCAATGCATTTGTGTTGTACGGTATATGACATGAATGACATTGTGAAGTGTATTGTGGAATGTATGAACTGAATGGAGTATTGTGTATGGTATTTGAATGGAGTATTGAGTATGGATTGTGTATGTGTATGGTATTCGAAGTAAGGTGGTACATGGTATTTGAATTGTGGATGCTGTAGTGTAAGAATTGTGAACACCTTGTAAGGTGGTAGTAGATGCATTGTGGCAATTGATTGCCAAATGAGTAGAAATGGTAAACGTAACCTTGAGCAACTTTGAGGGCAAAGTTTCTTAAGGGGGGTAGATTGAAATACCCCGTAATTAAAAACAGTGATTAATTAGGCTAATTATATTTTTAAAGGCTTAATTACACTAAAATAAATAGGGAACAAATCCCGAAGAAAACGGACCTTTAAAATGGGTTAAAAGCATAAACGAACCTTAAAGCGCGTTTTTCGAGGAAACCGGGAAAACGTGACTTTAAGCGGGTCAAATAGACTCGTAATAATTTTGGTCAACTAAATAGTCACTAATAAATATTAGTGAAGCTTTAGAACCAATAAAATTAATTAAATGAGAAAATTCCGGAAAACGGGTACCGGTTAGTGAAAACTGTAACAACCGGTAAGTTGTGGGGTGAGAATGCAAATAAAGAAACTTAGTGTGTCCACTTGTGTAAATAAAAGTTAAAAATCTGTTGTGTGTATGGGTGTGGGCCGATTTCCCCTCCCCCACTCTCACTCTCTTTATTGTCTTGTAACTCACAAAAGACAAAGTAAATAAAAGCAAAAAAATTTCTCTCCTCCTCCTTCCCCCTTCCTCTCACGTGGCCATCTCCCCTATTCTCTCTATTCTCTCTTCTTCCTCTTGCACTGCGACAGCCATGGAGAATGGAAGAACTCACACAACTCCTCCTTCTCTCCTCTTGTTAACCCACTAATCTTGCTCCAAAAATTACAAAATAGTACCATTGTAATCCCCTTGCAAAGGAGAACACTTCCCTCTTTCAAAAATCCGAAACCTCCACTTTCATTTTTATGGGTGTTCACCATTTGGAGATTTGAAGCCACCATTAGAAGCACCTTCACCTCCTCTTCATCTTGAGGTAAAAAGAAGTTCGAAAATCCATGTTTCTAGCCCTCATTAGCATTTTAAGAATTTCAGTTTTTGAATGCTTTCTCTTGTTGCTTCAGCCGATTTTGGCTCTTCCTTGGGCTAGGAATATTGTTCCTTTGCTATCAAGAACTCCATTCATCCATTGGAAGGTAAACTCTTTTCTAAACCCTAAACATTAAATTCTAGGGTTAGTGCAAACTTGTATGTAAATGGTGTTGTGTATTGGTATGGGTTGTAGAGCTTGGGTGAAAACCCATTCAAACCGAGAAGAAAGGAAAGGAAAGAAAGAAAAGGAAAGAAAGAAAACTAACAAGACAAGGTAAATCCCTTACCTTGAGTTAGTTTGTGTATGTGTATTGTAACAGTTTTTAGTAAGTAAAATGATTAATGAATTGAGTAATGAGTAGTGTAATGTAGTGGATATTGGAGAAAAGAATGTAATAGTTTTTGAAGTATTTAAATGATTTTAAAAGCTTGGGAAAACATTGGGTATTGAATGGGTATGTGCAGGAATTTTATGGATGTTGTAGTGGTATTGGAATGTGTATAATGAGGATTGTGTAACAGGTTGTGAGAATGAATTTGTGAGCTGAATAGTGTGTGGAGAATGTTAGAAATATAGGGGAAACCATGTCAAATTTTTGTAGAAATGAGAGGACTTAGCTTGTGTAAAAAGAGGAAGTAGTTAGAGAGTTTTAATGGAGTGCTTAGTAGTTGTAACAGATTGGAAAGAGTTTGTAAATGGAAGGAAACTAGAGTGTAAGATAATGCATTTTGGATGCTAGGAGTAGCATTGAAGGAGTATTGAAGTGTAAGGTAAGGTAAAATCTGTAGCATAGAAGAAGAAACAAAATCTGTAGCATAAGTGTGAGGAAACTAGTATAAGTGTTGAAAATGTAATGAGGAAAATGTGTAAGTAAATGTAAGGATTGAGTAGTAAGTTTGGTGGATGAATTAAGGTGATTTAGAGTGTTTAATTAGTGCTAAATCATGTTAGGATGCATGTAGGAAGAGTAGGGAAGCAATGGGTGAAATTGGGAAAGAAAAACAAATCTGTAGCAATGTTCTGGAACCGTCCGACCCAGCGTCTGGATCGGACGTGGGTCGGACATGGCTTAAAGAACGAGAATCAAACCTTCTGGAACCGTCCGACCCAGAGCCGTGAGTCGGACGTGGGTCGGACGGGCCTTAAAAATCGACAGGAAATCTTTCTGGAATGGTCCGACCCAGGGCCGTGAGTCGGACGTGGGTCGGACGGGTAAAAATTTTTCTCCATCGAAGTTTCTGACTTCGTCCGACCCAGAGGTTGGGTCGGACGTGGGTCGGACATGACTTGGATGACAAATCGAAACTTTCTGGAATGGTCCGACCCAGAGGGTATGGGTCGGACGGAATAGTGCTGGGTCGGACGGGAGTAATTTCAGAGGACGAAAACCTACTGGAATGGTCCGACCCAGGGTTGGGTCGGACGGTGGGTCGGACGGCCCAAACACTTACAAAAAAAAATGTTTTAATTATATGACTATAGTAATCATATATACATATATATATGCCTATATACCTATATGCATATATATGTAGTAATGCACCATTGATGAAGTAATAAAGGTAAGGAAGTGAGTAAGTTTGTAAGAAAACAAGTTTATGAAGTAGTAAAGGAAAGAATGGTTTTAACCAAGTAAGAAAGTAATGAGTAGTAAGTATACATTGAAATATCAATGAAGGAGTAAGTAGATCAATAATAGATCATTGATCATACTACTTCATGTATGTATAGGAATCCATAGTTGAGCTCCAAGGGAACCGGTAGTACCCTACGACGGTGAACGGTATGATTTCCTCATGCCCTGTATCCTAACTTGGTTACCCCGATTTGTGTGCTTATGTGATCACCAACAAGATAAATGCATGAATCGGATTTATATTGCACATAATTGTGTTTGAACTATATTGTTCTTGTTTATTGCTCTTGAACATTTAGTTTGTATAATTCATGAAATGAATGAATGGAAATGAAGTGTATGTGTAAGTATGAGTACTTGTGTATGTATGTATGTATGGAAGTAAGTATGGACTTCTACTAATTCCTAACAACCTAACTCCTAACATGAGTAATGAGTAAAATGGAATGAGTAGAAGCCCGATATAGTTTCGGCCACGCGTGAGGATAAGGAACCACAAGAGGTTGGAACCGAATCCTGGCTATGATCTTTTCCTTGGACCAATTCCCTTTGTATGGGTAGCATCCTGGATTAGTGGGCCACCCTAAAGCCCGGTGGTGGGAAGTATTCCCTGCCCGAGGTCATACCGACTTAACTAGAAGTAAAGTATGTAAGAGTATGTATTGTATTTGTATTGGTCTTGACTATTGTAAGTCATTGACCCGGAGTAAAAGTATTGAACACCCGATTAACCCGGTGTGTAATAAGGCTAACAAGACTTTGTATGTATTGGAGAATTGTATCTCCGTAATGCGGTGAGCATTTGGTAAGTATGAATGAATGACGTGTATTGTATACCTTGTATGTATTGTAGGTATGTATGCTTGGTAAAATGAATGTATTGTATTGTATTGTATAAAGCATGTATGTATGTATGAATGAAACGAACCGCATGTACTCGACCAAATAGTTGGCGTACCCTCGCTAGTACGCGGGGTATGCGGTTATCATATGCAGTGTAAGCTGACCCCCTAGGGGGAATGTTTTTACTCCACAGGTACCCGCGAGGCGTGAAGGTAAAATAGGGTCAAGATGTGATTCTTTTGGAGTAGCGGTAGAATAGAAACGGTGTACTGAGTTGTACACGGCTAAAGCCTTTTTGAGTAGCCGGTGTACCATGTGGTACACCTTTTTGGACATTGAACTCTTAATTGGATAGTAAGGAGAGGTTGTATAAACTCTTCATTTTTGGGGAAGTAGTCTTGGAATGTAATTTATATATTCAGTATACTCGGTAATCAAATGTAAGTAAGTATTCGGTATTGTAAAGTAAGTAGTATGTATGTATTCATTCTAATCGTCAGACCGATACAGTAAGTAGTAGTAGCCTTGTTGGTCTTGGATGGCTAACGGCGTTGTATCACCCGCCGGGAGTAAGTAAGTAAGCAAGTATTCCGCTGCGAGTAAGGTAAGTATGGGAACGGTTAAAGGATTATGAAAGAATTAGCGGTTGGGGTGTTACAGTGTGTGTTGTGCACTTGTATGTATGTATCTTATGAGGTACCTGTTTGAATGTTGTATTTACACCCATATGTGTAGTACTTTTCTTATGCTACTTGTGATATATATTCATATTGCTTTGTAGAATGATTACATATGGTATCGCCTAGATACGAAATGAATCATTAGATATGGAATGTGGAACGATGGTATGTTATGGACACCTTGGGGAGGTTGTCAGGGTTTGTAGAATTGATAGGAAAAAAAATGGTGCTGATGGATCACCTATATCCATATATGATTGAACTAACGCCACAAAGTGATGGCTATGTGCTGTATAAGCACAATACGATGTGTGTAAATGATATATCACATAGATATACATTATAGGGATCATGGGTAGTTATATTTATATACATACCTATTTGATGAAGCGACTTCGGGACGAAGTGTTTTTAAGGGGGGTAGACTGAAATACCCCAAACTAATAAAACATGGATTAAACATCTAATCGCATTAATTAAGGCCTAAACATGCCTTAAAAGTCAACTGAGAACAACAGTGGTCAACACAAAGCAAGATATTGCACCCTTTGACTGTTTAGGGTAAATAAATATCCAAATGAACTTCTTAGGACCAAAAATTTTTTCTAAGCATTATAACACATAACTAAACATATTATAATCGTTGGACAACACTCCAACACAAAGAACTAGCATTTACATGCTTCAAGGTCAAGTAGGGCAAAAATGTGCTCTAAGAAAACCTTAAAGGTCTAATGACCTCTATTTTATATAAAATTGGATTCCATGATCAAATATCATGTAAGGAACACAACAAAACTGTTCTCAAAGAAAATAGAGCTCAGAAACAGCCTGCGACTCAAAATGTGCACTAAAATTCCTTAAAGCACGTTTTTTGTGTATGAGCTCTAAGATAATGACTTTTTGTCACTGTAAAGACTATATTAAGTTCTTTATAACATTAATGTGATATGATAGACTATATTATAAAGTCTAAATCAAAGTTTGAAAATAAAATCAAAATGGGCAATTTAGTATGAATAGTACCAAAAAAAATAACATTTAAGTACTTAATATTAACTATGGTCAAAGTCACCCATTGCCTTGACCAAGGGCTGCCGACTTCATACAGCTGCCATGCCCACTCATTAAGCTACTTCCAATCAATTAACTAGCTAATTAAGTGAGTCACCTAGTTATTATTACATAAAGTAACTTATAATAACATATAAGCTAAACTAGCTTAATTATCCTCATTTTCTTTCTTCCCAGCTGACACAGCAGCTTCACACTCTCCCTTTGGCTTCTCCAAACCGTGGCTAACTCACCAAGAACAGAGAATAACACCTTGCTACCTAGGTAAGCTTAATTAGACATTTTATGTCCATTTTCTTCACAATTCTTTCATCTTTCCATGGATCAAAGCATCAACCATTTCCATCAATGTTCTTAGGTTGTTTTGGAGGTTAAATGGAGGGTGTATCTCGGCATTAACAAGGGAAGAAGGTGGAGAAATCTAAACTTGTTCTTAAGGTATAAAAATGTGCTTTAAGCACATATCTTTTTATTCCCTTCAAATTCGGTTGTGAAACTTCGTTAACATATTTATTCAGTTGGTACATCAAGAGCTTCAAGGTATAACCAGATCTATGCCAAAAACACCGTTTTAGGCATTTTAAACAAGGTAAAGATTAGCCATCTTCTAATCTGAGTTATACCAGTTTAAAGCTTGGTTTCAGTAGCTCTTTTGATGCTCTTTCTCTACTGTAAAAACAGGCCGAGATCAACCTTGTTTGCCTTGTTATTCTAAGGTAAATTTTACCTTGAAAATTGACATTAAACACTTCTTATGGTTAGATCTTGCTTGGAGACTAATCATGCCTTAATTGCTGTTTGAAAACATGTAAATGATGCTGTGGAAATTTTATCCTTAGCAGGCCGTGGCCAAACAAGGCCTTAACTAGGCAAAAACAAGGTATAAATCACTTAAACCTACACTTGGTATATTAATATGTGTTTATACATATTTGTATATATGTGCCGTGAGTGAATGGTTATATTAAGGTCTTATTTTGACCTTAGGTGATTAAGTAATGGTTTAGTAAATTTTATAACTAATTAATTAGCATAATTGTCAAATTTAAGACATTATGTGGAAAATTGGTAATTAATGAAAATATATGGTAAGGGCCGAGAGTTTACAGCATTTTTGGGCATTTATGTGTAATTTATTTTATAAGCTAATGTTTGTAATAGGGCCATGTACTTTAGGCCATTTTATTTATGCATTTATAAGCTTTTAATTAAGTTTAGGTGGTGAATATATATTACCGCATGGAAATGTGGTATAAACCATAATTAAATTAAATTTAGGGGCTATATAAGAATAAAGCCGAAAATTAGAGGTTTAAATGAGTTAATATAAAAATTATAAGATTATATAAAGTTTTGGGGTTAAATTGTAATTTCTGAAAAGATATGGTTATAAACCGTAATTATAAGGAATTGGTGGTCAAGGAAATATTAAGGTGGTCAACCTTGACCATATGGTAGGTTTTGACCAAGTTAGATAAATTAAATATCTTATTTAAGGTTTTATAATAAGATAAGTATTTAATTGTAACATTTTTATAACATATGTGGTATATATGTTATTACCGGAAATAAAGGGTGTATAATGGTATTATAAACACCCATGGGCTATTAGGAATTTTTAGGAATTTATTGGGTTGATTTTGGAATTAAAATAAACTATATATGTATAATATATAGTTATTATGTCATTATGACACTTTGGAGTATAAGATGTGGTGGAATGGTAAATACCGAAAGTATATGGTTAGTAAGGGTAATTATAACCCTTTGGTGAAATTTGGTGATTTTTGGAATAATATAAGGGTATTTAATAAGATATATGTATAATATATAGTTTTAATGATATTATAAAACTATATGTTATAAATTGGGCCAAATGGCAATTATAGAAATTTGGTGGGTCTGTTCGGAAATTTTACAAAATATAACCATAGGTTATACCATTTTATAAGTTAAAAATGTTATATTATATGATATATATAACATGGTATAAATAATGGGGTGAATTTGTAAATAAAGGAAACTATGGTATATGAAAAAGAATACGGTTTTGATATGGTGCCCATGCGGCAATAATAAATAGTTTTGTATAAAAACTATAATTAAAGGGAATAAAAATATCATATTATATGATATTAGTATATGGTATAACATTACATAATGTTATGTGGTCAAAATAGAATTTAAATGAAATAAAGGGCTGGACCAAATTATTAAAAGGTTGGAAAATGGATTTTAGACTAAGGTCTACAATGTTATAAATGTTATAACAATTATATGGTATAAGGTGGTTTAATGGAATTAATATAAGAAAGGATATTCACATTAAATAATGTGACAAACTATAAATAAATAAGATTTATAAACTAAGGTATACATTGAATAAACCTTAGGAGTTGTAATTATACAACATAAAATGTTACATAATATTAGGATAATAATCTTAATATAAGTTGTGTAATATAATAGAACTAATGGGAATAATCATCTAATATAGGATGATAAAATGTAACATATAATATAAGAGTTGTATAACTCATGGGATTTACCTATATGGTAAATATATACATATACAAGAAAAATGTATATAAGGATGGATATATATTATGGTTGGAAACCATATAATATAATGGTGGTGGTTATTACATAAAAATAGTTACGAACTATAAGTTGTGAGTTTTTGAATGCAAATATAATTTGCTAATATAATGGAGTATATAATACAATGTATTATAATGGATGGTGGAAAATAATACAATATAATAGATAATGCATGCATTCATGCAACTATAGGTTATATACCTAAATTAAATGATGGATAAGAATAAAGAAATATAACGAATTAAACTTAACAGTCGAAACAGTTCGACATACGAGTTTTAGTAACAAGCCGACCAGTTTAGAGAAACCCGTAACAAATAACTGTTGAAATCCGGGGATGAACTGTCGGGTTACTTGTTATTCGGAAATACCGGATGTAGTTAGTCATGGAGACTGACTTATAGTTTTATTACCGTTTAGATCATACTTCAGACGGAGGCGCTTGACGAGCTAGTGGTCTACACTGCGCATCCTAGGTCTTGGTGAACGGTATGTAAAGGGGTTTGATCCGAGTTGTCCTAAGGAAACTCCTTGGGCTCGGATTTGGTTGATATAACTTGTGTGTTATGTGTGTGGATACATGTATGTGATTAAGTGTTACTGCATTAATTATTTATGCACGAGCGTCCCACGGGACTAACACTACGTCGACTATAGATCGACTTATATAAACATACATATACGTTAATGTGATGACATGACGGCTGCTTGATATAATACCATAGTATTAATATTAAGTATATGATAACCTAAGTAAAACACTTAGGAACGAGTCACGACATTGTCGGTCTCTAGAGCAAGGTCTCGAACATGAATATAACCTAGATTACTTCTAGGTAAGCGTGAGACCCATTGCGCAGCTAATTGATAATTGTATTCTCTATAAGACTAAGAGCATATCTTAAACATTATGAGAGAGAGATGGTATGAGTTGAGGTGAGGAATCCCGGTAGTTTACGAACTGCTTGGTTACGCATTTGTGATCACTGAGGGGTTCCCGATCGGGTTCCGCTCCAGGTTTATACCCAACAAGCCCTATTTGGATCGTGGGTCAGGTGGCTACGGCCTTTTATATGGACGCCTTACGAGGCTAAGTGAATAGTCAGGGGCCTCCGGACCTCTGGCGAAATGAGCACCTTTGTGTGTACGGGAGGACTACTGTCCATGGTGAGGTTATAGGGTTGTCTCAACACGACGCCCAACTGGTATTAATTAAACATGGTTTGGATGGATGGGGCCTTAAAGGCCAAATTAAATTAACTATGGAAACTATACGCTACGGCGATTGTACATTGTACATTATACTTGTAAAATTTCGATACGTTCGATATACATTTGTTGTTGTGATATCTTATGACTGTTTGAACATTTGGATGGATGATTATGTATATAATACATGTTTATTACAGTATTGGTTATAACTGTAAAATGGTAAAGCATGAAACCAATCTAATAATAAGATGGTTAAAATGACTAAGTGACCATTAGGGTCCAGGCCCGGCATACTCAGCGTCTATCGCTGATACTACACCATTATGCAGGTTGTTGATTATCGCCGAAGCCGAAGTGCGGGAACAGGGTAAATAGAGTTTATTTTAATTACCGCACATGGAGTTGTATTATGGTACAGTTATGTATATTCAGGATTGGGTAGACGCTCACTTGTCGACGTTTATGGTTTATGGACTTAGTATGATGTATAGGAGTTTTCTTGTTATCACGTCGGTTAGCAGTTTGTTTATGTTGGTTGTTGGATGTAGTTTGGCTTCGTTGCTCGCATGGGCGAGTAATGGCCGGTGACACCCGAGTGAGTATTGTTATTGTTATTAATTCTTCCGCTGTAAGACGTTTTATTTATTGCTACGTGAGAGATTATTACGTGATTATGGAGAGGGGTGTTACATATAATATGGTTTATAATGTTAAGGGTTATAACATTTATAATTGGGAATATTCATTAAGGAAGAATGAATATATTATAAAGAAATACCATATAATAAATGGTCCCATAATTCATATATAAAAAATATATGATATGGACTGAATTATATAGTATGGTTGAGTAACCATATAATATCACTAGTGGAATGACATAAGTGGAGAAATATTATTATAGACATTAATTAGAGAATGTTCTAAGATTTAAATGAGTATATGAAATAATATGGATTATATAATCCAAAGTATTTAATGAGAAATATATCAGTATGTAAGTTTGGATAAACTAACATTTGAGAAATAAATACTGAGGAGAGATGTTATATATGATTGAATATATACATGCAATATAGTGTCAAACTATATAATAACAAGTGTATAATAATATACATGCGATAATGAATGTATAAGTTTATTTTTATAATAAACGACAATCTTACCGTGCATGCAAGAGAACGTTTACGTAAAACTAAACCCGAATTAAACCGAAAACCCGAGAGACGTTATTAGCTAATAACTGGGAATGAACCGGGAAGGATTAGAGACGGTACGGGGTACCGCATAGTATTGTTTTACATGAGATGCTAATTCGTAAAATGATACGTATTATTAGATTGTTAGAGGCATCTCGAGGAGCATCGGATTTAGCTAGATTCATACTCCACGATCCTATATTCCCGGTGCTCGGTATGTTATTATGTGGCTTGATTGTCTCTGTGGATTTCCTTGGTTCAGACTTCTGTGAACTCTTTGGTAAGATTGAATGTCTGAATGTGTGAATAAATATGCATGAACTGTATATTTAAGCTGCCTTATATTTACTGTTTTTGCAATAACAGTATTGGTTCATATATATGAACCTATATATAAAACAAACTAGCGGCTATGATGCTATCTTATATGTGTAATATAAGGAACGTAAGAAAAACGTTGTAGCATTAGGATAATAAGATACATATATTGTTGGAACCCAAGGTTTTGCTGATTATGGCAACAGAGTAAGTCTGGTGACAGAAGAAGTATCACTGATAATAGCATCAGAGCAAGTCCGGGCGCTGAATGAGTCTGACTGCGGAAGGAGTTGTTCTGCGACAAAAGATTCTCATGGAAAGTTCTAGAAGCTTAAAGGCGACCTTCTACTGTTAGAACGTGGAGAAAAACATGGAAAAAACTGTCACACACGTTCACATTTGATCAGGCCCGAAAATCAAGGCGGTCAAGGGTATAGAGCGCCAGAACGAGTCCCTCTACAGAGTAGTTGCGACAATTTCGGAGTATGCTTGACCAAGAGGACGTGGAGCACCATCCTGAACGTTATGGCTACTAAATAGGAGCAGTTACTTCGTGTATTATCAGTATTTAAGCACCTAGAAGTCATTTGTAATCGTTGGAGCTCTTCACTTCCATATTTCTAGAGAGAGAGAGTCATATTAAGAGAGATATCATTTTCGAGAGATTCTAGTGAGACTTAGTCAATCAGCTTAGGTATTTATTACCTATAGAGCACACTAAACACTCCCCTTTACTCCTTGTGACACATTGATCAAAGCCGAGAGTAGAGCGAGTGTTGGATGAGACAGAGTACCTCTGTCGAATCCCAAGATAGGAAGCTAGGTTGTAATTCACATTGAATTTCAATATAAGCAGAATCCTATCTTGTTAAATTATATACAAACGCTTCCGCATTATCTCCTTGGCAAATACTTGTCTCCAAGTAGGGTTGGTCTGAGACTAACACCTCAGACCTACTCGGTCAGCACCCCGATCCCATCAAGTGGTATCAGAGCCTGTGTTGGCTGACAAATCTCTCAAGATGGAAGATCTTATCGACTTAGAGGAGCCCGAGTCATGCACCACCAGTATGACGTGCTTGATGGCTCACAATGGTAAGAAAACCGCTCATGATCAGGTAAGTGAGACTCCCTCTGCAATTAAAATTTGCGGATATTTTGGTTATGATGGTCATACGGACTATTCTTGTAATAAACTTCATGATTTATCATTTAATATATCTTGTGTGTCTGCGATTATCAAAGCTCGTGATCTTTACTATAATAGTTCTTCATCATTGTTGAAGAGGGGACCCAAGTATACCTGGGTTCCCAAAACTAACTAGTAGCTTTTTGCAGACAGAGTGGCTCGGAACAATGACTCTTGGTTTCTGGATAGTGGTTGTTCAAGATATATGATAGGAAACCAAGTTGAGTTTACGACTCACTCTGATCATCAAGGGGGAAAGGTTACTTTTAGAGACAGCATGCACATAAAAATCATAAGAATTGGCTCCATTGGTAACCCCTCTTAATTTAAAGTTCACAATGTTTACTTAATTGGTATTTTAGGACATAGTCTCTCTAGTGTCTCTCAAATTTGTGATTTCTCCAATCTTATGTTATTATCTACGGACAATATGGTTTATGACTCTAACAATGGTGATCTTAAGGCTATGGCAGTGTGATGATAGGTATTTTCGCTATATATATGAGAATCATGTGCAGAAAGCAAGCAGACTCCGTCTGTGAATCATGTACCGAAGCAGGCAGACTCTCTCTGCAAATCTTGTGTAGAAAGCAAGCAGACTCGCTCCAGCTTCAATTACTTTGAAGACTACGGTATTTCTGATCAAAATGTTACCATTATGTATGATAATACCAGCTAAGGTCGTCAAGTTCTCTAAATTCCATGCTCGCACTAAATTTATATACTTGAGTTCTCATTTGTTACGAGATCATGTGGAGATGAACTTAATCTAATTAAACTAAGTTTCCACAGACCCTAGCTTGCTGATATCATCACCAAGGCATCACACATGGTTGCATTTGAGATTTTTTCGTACACACCAAGGCATGACTCGTTCTAACTGAGGGTGGTTGTATCTCCTCTCCCTCTTGGAGATAGAGTCTGAGTACTCAGGTATAGTCTCTCTGGCACCATACTCTCCTTGGTTAAGTAGTTCAACTAAACTTTGTCTACAAATGTTTTTTGAAAACCCGCCAAGTTTTCTTTACCAATTCGACCAAAGCACCCACATCAACCATCCCACAACCACAAAGCTTATATTCTCCTAACCCTCAAACCACTCTCTACTCACTCTCCCACTCAAAGCCGAAAACCTTCCAACAAGACACTATTGTTGTCCCAACTCCCGAAACCATCACTAAGTCTCCCATGGCCGTCTCACCATGCAAAAATCCCATCCACTTTGGGTCCATCATTACTAATTCCCAACTCACCCTACAGCCCTAGTCGATTACCCAACCTACCTTGCCCAAGCTCCACTACTATCTCAGGACCTAGCCCTTGGCTGGGCACTCCTACCCCAACCCCCCTACCACTACCACTGAAGCAACCGACCTCCTCTTACTACCTAAATCAATCACAACCCCTTCCCTTCATTCGACCAAGAAATACTGCTAGAGTCAATCTGCAGACATAATCGGTCTGGAAAAATACCCACGTAGTTGAAGTGAATTTCCAAAAAAAAAGGGAAAGAAAGAAAAGAAAAAGAAAGAAAGACAGAAATCCCATGAGAAGGCTAAAACAAAGCAAATTACGATCGTCTCTTCAACTTATATTCAATTAGAAAGAAGACGTACTCTTGCTCCAGCCACCACTTCCAAGAGTGGAACTTGCGTGACTCTGGTTTGCGCTTTACAGCAACGCTAGCTTGCACATATGGGTATGAATTCTTCGGCTAATACGCTTCACTACAATGGTTAGCCACATCTAGCACTCTCTTGAGATTCAAAATGAATGGGTCAATACCAAGATGCAGACCAAGTCCCTCACCCTATTTCTAGCCTACACCTTGACCATACTTTCAACTATCTCAAACTTTGTTTATTGGCGGTGTTTTTATCAAACTTGGGTAGACTCAGTCGGTTGGCTATTTAGCCATGTGATTGCTTCTGGATGTCAGGCATACTCACCCTGTTTTGCCTGATGATGTCAAAAAGGGGGAAAGCGGTGAATCCCACTCTCACTAAGACGGATTAATGTTTTTGGTGGTAGGAAGACTTGAATTACACTTATGGATTTTGCCCTGCTTGATGGTTAAGCAGACTGCTTCTGTTTAAGCTTAGTTTAATTCTATTATGATCTTCTCTTACTGGTCTTGTCTTAAATGACGTGCTCAAACTTAGGGGGAATATTGGACTAAGGGGGAATCAATCAACGAGAGGTTGGTTCTTCCAAGCTTGCTTTGCTTGTGTGTCTTTTTTGCAGGTTAACTCGCGCTACGAGATTCACTCAAGTGGTTTTTGGCATCATCAACAAAAAGGGGGAAAATGTCTGAAGATATTAGAGTCTTGCTAAAGATTGCCAAAGCCTAGCCACCAGCAAGAGTGGGTCGGAGAATTGAAGCAACGAAAAGAGACCAAGTTAAAGACAGTATGAGTTTAGCGAACAGTAACTCCCTCTGCAGAACAAGTCATCCAGAGCCTGCCCATAGACAAAGAGTCTCGACAGACGTAGTTTGGTTGTCAACCAACTCGATCTGTCAAGCGGTTTGCATTCATATCATCTTATAAATGATGCTCAACTTAAGGGGGAACTTTATCTCATCTTGACTGAGTCAGTTCCCTTTGCCATCATCAGCAAAAAGGGGGAATTTGTTGGAACCCAAGGTTTTGCTGATTATGGCAACAGAGTAAGTCTGGTGACAGAAGAAGTATCACTGATAATAGCATCAGAGCAAGTCCGGGCGCTGAATGAGTCTGACTGCGGAAGGAGTTGTTCTGCGACAAAAGATTCTCATGGAAAGTTCTAGAAGCTTAAAGGCGACCTTCTACTGTTAGAACGTGGAGAAAAACATGGAAAAACTGTCACACACGTTCACATTTGATCAGGCCCGAAAATCAAGGCGGTCAAGGGTATAGAGCGCCAGAACGAGTCCCTCTACAGAGTAGTTGCGACAATTTCGGAGTATGCTTGACCAAGAGGACGTGGAGCACCATCCTGAACGTTATGGCTACTAAATAGGAGCAGTTACTTCGTGTATTATCAGTATTTAAGCACCTAGAAGTCATTTGTAATCGTTGGAGCTCTTCACTTCCATATTTCTAGAGAGAGAGAGAGTCATATTAAGAGAGATATCATTTTCGAGAGATTCTAGTGAGACTTAGTCAATCAGCTTAGGTATTTATTACCTATAGAGCACACTAAACACTCCCCTTTACTCCTTGTGACGCATTGATCAAAGCCGAGAGTAGAGCGAGTGTTGGATGAGACAGAGTACCTCTGTCGAATCCCAAGATAGGAAGCTAGGTTGTAATTCACATTGAATTTCAATATAAGCAGAATCCTATCTTGTTAAATTATATACAAATGCTTCCGCATTATCTCCTTGGCAAATACTTGTCTCCAAGTAGGGTTGGTCTGAGACTAACACCTCAGACCTACTCGGTCAGCACCCCGATCCCATCATATATTATCTGAGACTTATAACAAAATGTTGGCCTTTTAACGCCGCTCTCGTATCTAACACTGGATCCTGAGTTGACATACTTAGGATTGGACTAACGACCTTAGTCTGCTGTGTTAGGAAAACGGTAATGCGATGTGATGGTGTAGCTGAGTAAACCAAGAGGATGTGGCTCTTGATGTAAATTGTGATCAATTAACGATACTAGGATGTCGTGTAAGTATCTGTAAGTATCAAGGGAAATTCCAACGGACCACAGATGGTTCGTCGGTTGGAGACTCTACCGCTGGAGTGGCTACTGCAGGGTGACCCGCCATGAGATATGGGTATGAATAGAGACACATCATTTTAACGAGACGCCGTCATAGGCATGGGACTAAACAATATACGAACCGCTAGATAGCTTGTATTATTGACGAGAATCATTAGGGGCCTTAAGGCTAAGACAAGAATAAACCGAACATTTATAACTCTCGTACTGTCTCGCTCGTCGTTTAGTATGCTTATAATATATGTGTATGATATGTGGATAGCATGATGTGTGTGTGTTTGTGTATTGGTTGAGTTGAGTCGCTGTACTCTTATGTGTGTTTGTGGATTGGTTGAGTTGAGTCGTTGTACTCGTATGTGTGTTTGTGGATTGATTGAGTTGAGTCGCTGTACTCGTATGTGTGTTTATGGATTGGTTGAGTTGAGTCGCTGTACTCGTATGTGAATTTGTGGATTGGTTGAGTTGAGTCATTGTACTCATATGTGAATTTGTGGTTTGGTTGAGGTGAGTCGCTATACTCGAATGTGAATTATTATGTGTTTGGTTGAGTGGAGTCCTTGTACTCATATATGCGTTGTGATGCATTTCAGTTGGTTAATTGTTGGTGTGATATGTGAAGTCGGGGGCTTGTTTGTTATTTGAGTTACTGCAATATTGTTGTTGCTTTACAGTTTATATTAAACTACATGCATGAAAATGAACTGCATGCTCTCGACCAAATAACTGAGGGTTTGAGGGGGCATGATAGTCATGTAGTAATATACTCAACAGGGGCTGATTCATACCACAAACAAACATTTTCAAGTATGCAGCTTCCGGTGTCGACAGAGAGCGGGACGCGTTGGCTACCTAGTCACATTTATTTAAATATGTACTGTTGTATTACGATACAAACGTAGAAACATGTATAGGACTTGAATACTTAGAATGCTCACTATGATTGTATTTTATATTGGAATGGAAAGTTAAGTCTATCTATTGTTGTCACTACGGGAAAATGTTTCGTATTGTGATTGTTTAAGTTGGAGACGTTACCACTCGTATGGGCGAGTGAGAACGGTAACACCGGTAGTTCGATAATGTTTATATTACTGCTGCGATTTTATGTTAAGTACGATGTTTTGGATGACGATTAGGAGCCGATTAAGTAGTGTTACAAAAGTGGTATCAGAGCAGAGTACCGCTATGATGACAAGAGATAGTAGGATTTAGACAGTGAGCATAGGTTTTGGGTATACGGGAAACATTGTGAGGACACGTGACCTTGCGAGGTTAATGCAATGCTGAATGCTAGCACACAATAGCCATAGAGGCACTTCAATATTTAACGACCGAGACTGCGGTATGAGACCGAGTAAGGGTCTAACCCGTCGTCCTGGCAGACGTCAGGGAGAGGTCCGGGTAAGAGTACTAATGAAGGACGAGGCGCAGCGGAAGGTGGTGAAGGTCCAGCAACCCCAAGTAACGCGAAGACGGTAGGAACCGCTCGCACTTGATGGGAGTATATCCCCGGAATTAGCAATGGTGCCCCACCCGCCGCAGCCCGTACCTCGTGTACCGCCTAGATAGGCAAGGAAATGAGAAGCACCACGGAGAAGGACAATTCCTCCGGATCGGGAAGACCCAATGTGGTTGCTATGTGAATCATGATAATTGTAGAAGATGAGAACCTGTGATGGGATGAATTGTTTTGGATCGGGGGTCCTAGTGATGATGTGATGTCTACAATACTAATTATGAGTTGAATATTAAACTGAAGTTAAAGGAGATAATTCCCGTATGACTAATGGGGTCAGCTTGCAATAAGCGAAGCAACCCTGTCCTACATCCAGGAAAAGCACTGATAAATGCGCCTGGGGGAAGGGAAATGGAAACGATGAGTGGAGATTTCTTTATGAGATATGTAACGAACGGAACTAATGACCTTTTCAAAGTCTCACCCGAAACGAGTGACTCCGAGCCCACGCAACACTGAAGGTTCAAGATGGCCCGACGTGCGTGTGGAGAGATCACAAGAGCTTTTGAAATAAGAACTCACCAAGGTTGCTACAAGGCAGCACCTCGGGAGTGAAGTAACGCCTTATTACCACAGTAAACTTGTGGGAATGAGACTGTATTAATATGAACAAAAACCTCCTCGACAGGAGTGGAAACCCGATAAGGGAATAGTACTGTAACTGACACGCACCGTACAGGTGGCTCATTCTGCATGGCGCACTTGCTACAACAAGTGTTATACTAACTATAGTACTAAATTTCAACCTGCCTTACGCACTTGCTACAGCAAGTGCTGCAACTGTAAACTATCCCCAAAGGACCGAGTAGTCCGGGTGGTATGACAGTGCGTCTACCAATAAACATTAAACTTCCATGTGATTCCGTAATGCGACGACGCGACCTTGAGTTCGCCGTGGGCAACCAAGTGTTCCTGCGTGTCTCACCTATGAAGGGTGTCTTTCGATTTGGCCAGAAGGGCAAACTGAGCCCGAAATTCGTTGGCCCGTATGCCATTACCGAGAGGATTGGAGCCGTAGCATATAGGCTAGCATTGCCTGAGGAATTGGGGCGTGTTCATGATGTCTTTCATGTATCACAACTCAAGAAATACATAGCCGATCCCTCTCATGTATTAGAACCCGAACATCTATCCCTAGAGCCGACGATGAGATATGTCGAGACTCCATTGCGAATCCTTGATACAAAGACAAGAGACACTCGCCATAAATCGGTACGAATGGTGAAGGTCATGTGGTCTAACCATGACGTCGAGGAAGTGACTTGGGAATTAGAGGACGCCATGAAGGCGAAGTACCCGAATTTATTTGTAGACTAGATGTCTAGTATCCGTATAGTACGGAGGGTACGGGGCGTACCCCTTCTTAAGGGGGGGTAGAGCCTTTTTGCTTTTGCATTGCTTCGGGTTAGCATTGCATAGTACGTATGTATGTAATTGTATTTTGGTTGGCACATGTAGTGCTAAGTGTATTGTATTGGCACAAAGTAGTGCTAGTAGTATTCGGTATGTAGTACAATGTGTATGGTATGTATGTAATGAGCAATGCATTTGTGTTGTACGGTATATGACATGAATGACATTGTGAAGTGTATTGTGGAATGTATGAACTGAATGGAGTATTGTGTATGGTATTTGAATGGAGTATTGAGTATGGATTGTGTATGTGTATGGTATTCGAAGTAAGCGTGGTACATGGTATTTGAATTGTGGATGCTGTAGTGTAAGAATTGTGAACACCTTGTAAGGTGGTAGTAGGATGCATTGTGGCAATTGATTGCCAAATGAGTAGAAATGGTAAACGGTAACCTTGAGCAACTTTGAGGGCAAAGTTTCTTAAGGGGGGTAGATTGAAATACGCCGTAATTAAAAACAGTGATTAATTAGGCTAATTATATTTTTAAAGGCTTAATTACACCAAAATAAAAATGAGGGAACAAATCCCGAAGAAAACGGACCTTTAAAATGGGTTAAAAGCATAAACGAACCTTAAAGCGCGTTTTTCGAGGAAACCGGGAAAACGTGACTTTAAGCGGGTCAAATAGACTCGTAATAATTTGGTCAACTAAATAGTCACTAATAAATATTAGTGAAGCTTTAGAACCAATAAAATTAATTAAATGAGAAAATTCCGGAAAACGGGTACCGGTTAGTGAAAACTGTAACAACCGGTAAGTTGGGGGTGACTAATGCAAATAAGAACTTAGTGTGTCCACTTGTGTAAATAAAAGTTAAAAATCTGTTGTGTGTATGGGTGTGGGCCGATTTCCCCTCCCCCACTCTCACTCTCTTTATTGTCTTGTAACTCACAAGAAGACAAAGTAAATAAAAGCAAAAAATTTCTCTCTCTCCTCACTTCCCTTCCCCTTCCTCTCACGTGGCCATCTCTCCCTCTATTCTCTCTATTCTCTCTTTCTTCCTCTTGCACTGCGACAGCCATGGAGAATGGGAAGAACTCACACAACTCCTCCCTTCTCTCCTCTTGTTAACCCACTAATCTTGCTCCAAAATTACAAAACTAGTACCATTGTAATCCCCTTGCAAAGGAGAACACTTCCCTCCTTTCAAAAATCCGAAACCTCCACTTTCATTTTTATGGGTGTTCACCATTTGGAGATTTGAAGCCACCATTAGAAGCACCTTCACCTCCTCTTCATCTTGAGGTAAAAAGAAGTTCGAAAATCCACTGTTTCTAGCCCTCATTAGCATTTTAAGAAATTTCAGTTTTTGAATGCTTTCTCCATTGTTGCTTCAGCCGATTTTGGCTCTTCCTTGGGCTAGGAATATTGTCCTTTTGCTATTCAAGAACTCCATTCATCCATTGGAAGGTAAAACTCTTTTCTAAACCCTAAACATTAAATTCTAGGGTTAGTGCAAACTTGTATGTAAATGGTGTTGTGTATTGGTATGGGTTGTAGAGCTTGGGTGAAAACCCCATTCAAAACCGAGAAGAAGGAGAAGGAAAGAAGAAGAGGAAAGGAAAGAAAGAAAACTAACAAGACAAGGTAAATACCCTTACCTTGAGTTAGTTTGTGTATGTGTATTGTAACAGTTTTTAAGTAAGTAAAATGATTAATGAATTGAGTAATGAGTAGTAGTAATGTAGTGGAGTATTGGAGAAAAGAATGTAATAGTTTTTGAAGTATTTAAATGAGTTTTAAAAGCTTGGGAAAACATGGGGTATTGAATGGGTATGTGTGTTTTATGTGTTTGTGGTATTGGAATGTGTATAATGAGGATTGTGTAACAGGTTGTGAGAACATGAATTTGTGAACTGAATTAGTGTGTGGAGAATGTTAGAAATATAGGGGAAACCATGTCAAATTTTGTAGAAATGAGAGGACTTAGCTTGTGTAAAAAGAGGAAGTAGTTAGAGAGTTTTAATGGAGTGCTTAAGTAGTTGTAACAGATTGGAAAGGAGTTTGTAAATGGAAGGAAACTAGAGTGTAAGATAATGCATTTTGGATGCTAGGAGTAGCATTGGTTGAAGGAGTATTGAAGTGTAAGGGCTAAGGTGAAAATCTGTAGCATAGAAAGAAGAAACAAAATCTGTAGCATAAGTGTGAGGAAACTAGTATAAGTGTTGAAAATATAATGAGGAAAATGTGTAAGTAAATGTAAGGATTGAGTAGTAAGTTGGTGGATGAATTATGGTGATTTAGAGTGTTTAATTAGTGCTAAATCATGTTACGATGCATGTAGGAAGAGTAGGGAAGCAATGGGTGAAATTGGGAAAGAAAAACAAATCTGTAGCAATGTTCTGGAACCGTCCGACCCAGCGTCTGGATCGGACGTGGGTCGGACATGGCTTAAAGAACGAGAATCAAACCTTCTGGAACCGTCCGACCCAGAGCCGTGAGTCGGACGTGGGTCGGACGGGCCTTAAAAATCGACAGGAAATCTTTCTGGAATGGTCCGACCCAGGGCCGTGAGTCGGACGTGGGTCGGACGGGTAAAAATTTTCTCCATCGAAGTTTCTGACTTCGTCCGACCCAGAGGTTGGGTCGGACGTGGGTCGGACATGACTTGGATGACAAATCGAAACTTTCTGGAATGGTCCGACCCAGAGGGTATGGGTCGGACGGAATAGTGCTGGGTCGGACGGGAGTAATTTCAGAGGACGAAAACCTACTGGAATGGTCCGACCCAGGGTTGGGTCGGACGGTGGGTCGGACGGCCCAAACACTTACAAAAAAAAATGTTTTAATTATATGACTATAGTAATCATGTATACATATATATATGCCTATATACCTATATGCATATATATGTAGTAATGCACCATTGATGAAGTAATAAAGGTAAGGAAGTGAGTAAGTTTGTAAGAAAACAAGTTTATGAAGTAGTAAAGGAAAGAATGGTTTTATAACCAAGTAAGAAAGTAATGGAGTAGCAAGTATACATTGAAAATATCAATGAAGGAGTAAGTAGATCAATAATAGATCATTGATCATACTACTTCATGTATGTATAGGAATCCCATAGTTGAGCTCCAAGGGAACCGGTAGTACCCTACGACGGTGAACGGTATGATTTCCTCATGCCCTGTATCCTAACTTGGTTACCCCGATTTGTGTGCTTATGTGATCACCAACAAGATAAATGCATGAATCGGATTTATATTGTACATAATTGTGTTTGGACTATATTGTTCTTGTTTATTGCTCTTGAACATTTAGTTTGTATAATTCATGAAATGAATGAATGGAAATGAAGTGTATGTGTAAGTATGAGTACTTGTGTATGTATGTATGTATGGAAGTAAGTATGGACTTCTACTAATTCCTAACAACCTAACTCCTAACATGAGTAATGAGTAAAATGGAATGAGTAGAAGCCCGATATAGTTTCGGCCACGCGTGAGGATAAGGAACCACAAGAGGTTGGAACCGAATCCTGGCTATGATCTTTTCCTTGGACCAATTCCCTTTGTATGGGTAGCATCCTGGATTAGTGGGCCACCCTAAAGCCCGGTGGTGGGAAGTAGTATTCCCTGCCCAGAGGTCATACCGACTTAACTAGAAGTAAAGTATGTAAGAGTATGTATTGTATTTGTATTGGTCTTGACTATTGTAAGTCATTGACCCGGAGTAAAAGTATTGAACACCCGATTAACCCGGTGTGTAATAAGGCTAACAAAACTTTGTATGTATTGGAGAATTGTATCTCCGTAATGCGGTGAGCATTTGGTAAGTATGAATGAATGACGTGTATTGTATACCTTGTATGTATTGTAGGTATGTATGCTTGGTAAAATGAATGTATTGTATTGTATTGTATAAAGCATGTATGTATGTATGAATGAAACGAACCGCATGTACTCGACCAAATAGTTGGCGTACCCTCGCTAGTACGCGGGGTATGCGGTTATCATATGCAGCGTAAGCTGACCCCCTAGGGGGAATGTTTTTACTCCACAGGTACCCGCGAGGCGTGAAGGTAAAATAGGGTCAAGATGTGATTCTTTTGGAGTAGCGGTAGAATAGAAACGGTGTACTGAGTTGTACACGGCTAAAGCCTTTTTGAGTAGCCGGTGTACCATGTGGTACACCTTTTTGGACATTGAACTCTTAATTGGATAGTAAGGAGAGGTTGTATAAACTCTTCATTTTTGGGGAAGTAGTCTTGGAATGTAATTTATATATTCAGTATACTCGGTAATCAAATGTAAGTAAGTATTCGGTATTGTAAAGTAAGTAGTATGTATGTATTCATTCTAATCGTCAGACCGATACAGTAAGTAGTAGTAGCCTTGTTGGTCTTGGATGGCTAACGGCGTTGTATCACCCGCCGGGAGTAAGTAAGTAAGCAAGTATTCCGCTGCGAGTAAGGTAAGTATGGGAACGGTTAAAGGATTATGAAAGAATTAGCGGTTGGGGTGTTACAGTGTGTGTTGTGCACTTGTATGTATGTATCTTATGAGGTACCTGTTTGAATGTTGTTTTTACACCCATATGTGTAGTACTTTTCTTATGCTACTTGTGATATATATTCATATTGCTTTGTAGAATGATTACATATGGTATCGCCTAGATACGAAATGAATCATTAGATATGGAATGTGGAACGATGGTATGTTATGGACACCTTGGGGAGGTTGTCAGGGTTTGTAGAATTGATAGGAAAAAAAAGGTGCTGATGGATCACCTATATCCATATATGATTGAACTAACGCCACAAAGTGATGGCTATGTGCTGTATAAGCACAATACGATGTGTGTAAATGATATATCACATAGATATACATTATAGGGATCATGGGTAGTTATATTTATATACATACCTATTTGATGAAGCGACTTCGGGACGAAGTGTTTTTAAGGGGGGTAGACTGAAATACCCCAAACTAATAAAACATGGATTAAACATCTAATCGCATTAATTAAGGCCTAAACATGCCTTAAAAGTCAACTGAGAACAACAGTGGTCAACACAAAGCAAGATATTGCACCCTTTGACTGTTTAGGGTAAATAAATATCCAAATGAACTTCTTAGGACCAAAAATTTTTTCTAAGCATTATAACACATAACTAAACATATTATAATCGTTGGACAACACTCCAACACAAAGAACAAGCATTTACATGCTTCAAGGTCAAGTAGGGCAAAAATGTGCTCTAAGAAAACCTTAAAGGTCTAATGACCTCTATTTTATATAAAATTGGATTCCATGATCAAATATCATGTAAGGAACACAACAAAACTGTTCTCAAAGAAAATAGAGCTCAGAAACAGCCTGCGACTCAAAATGTGCACTAAAATTCCTTAAAGCACGTTTTTTGTGTATGAGCTCTAAGATAATGACTTTTTGTCACTGTAAAGACTATATTAAGTTCTTTATAACATTAATGTGATATGATAGACTATATTATAAAGTCTAAATCAAAGTTTGAAAATAAAATCAAAATGGGCAATTTAGTATGAATAGTACCAAAAAAAAACATTTAAGTACTTAATATTAACTATGGTCAAAGTCACCCATTGCCTTGACCAAGGGCTGCCGACTTCATACAGCTGCCATGCCCACTCATTAAGCTACTTCCAATCAATTAACTAGCTAATTAAGTGAGTCACCTAGTTATTATTACATAAAGTAACTTATAATAACATATAAGCTAAACTAGCTTAATTATCCTCATTTTCTTTCTTCCCAGCTGACACAGCAGCTTCACACTCTCCCTTTGGCTTCTCCAAACCGTGGCTAACTCACCAAGAACAGAGAATAACACCTTGCTACCTAGGTAAGCTTAATTAGACATTTTATGTCCATTTTCTTCACAATTCTTTCATCTTTCCATGGATCAAAGCATCAACCATTTCCATCAATGTTCTTAGGTTGTTTTGGAGGTTAAATGGAGGGTGTATCTCGGCATTAACAAGGGAAGAAGGTGGAGAAATCTAAACTTGTTCTTAAGGTATAAAAATGTGCTTTAAGCACATATCTTTTTATTCCCTTCAAATTCGGTTGTGAAACTTCGTTAACATATTTATTCAGTTGGTACATCAAGAGCTTCAAGGTATAACCAGATCTATGCCAAAAACCGTTTTAGGCATTTTAAACAAGGTAAAGATTAGCCATCTTCTAATCTGAGTTATACCAGTTTAAAGCTTGGTTTCAGTAGCTCTTTTGATGCTCTTTCTCTACTGTAAAAACAGGCCGAGATCAACCTTGTTTGCCTTGTTATTCTAAGGTAAATTTTACCTTGAAAATTGACATTAAACACTTCTTATGGTTAGATCTTGCTTGGAGACTAATCATGCCTTAATTGCTGTTTGAAAACATGTAAATGATGCTGTGGAAATTTTATCCTTAGCAGGCCGTGGCCAAACAAGGCCTTAACTAGGCAAAAACAAGGTATAAATCACTTAAACCTACACTTGGTATATTAATATGTGTTTATACATATTTGTATATATGTGCCGTGAGTGAATGGTTATATTAAGGTCTTATTTTGACCTTAGGTGATTAAGTAATGGTTTAGTAAATTTTATAACTAATTAATTAGCATAATTGTCAAATTTAAGACATTATGTGGAAAATTGGTAATTAATGAAAATATATGGTAAGGGCCGAGAGTTTACAGCATTTTTGGGCATTTATGTGTAATTTATTTTATAAGCTAATGTTTGTAATAGGGCCATGTACTTTAGGCCATTTTATTTATGCATTTATAAGCTTTTAATTAAGTTTAGGTGGTGAATAATATTACCGCATGGAAATGTGGTATAAACCATAATTAAATTAAATTTAGGGGCTATATAAGAATAAAGCCGAAAATTAGAGGTTTAAATGAGTTAATATAAAAATTATAAGATTATATAAAGTTTTGGGGTTAAATTGTAATTTCTGAAAAGATATGGTTATAAACCGTAATTATAAGGAATTGGTGGTCAAGGAAATATTAAGGTGGTCAACCTTGACCATATGGTAGGTTTTGACCAAGTTAGATAAATTAAATATCTTATTTAAGGTTTTATAATAAGATAAGTATTTAATTGTAACATTTTTATAACATATGTGGTATATATGTTATTACCGGAAATAAAGGGTGTATAATGGTATTATAAACACCCATGGGCTATTAGGAATTTTTAGGAATTTATTGGGTTGATTTTGGAATTAAAATAAACTATATATGTATAATATATAGTTATTATGTCATTATGACACTTTGGAGTATAAGATGTGGTGGAATGGTAAATACCGAAAGTATATGGTTAGTAAGGGTAATTATAACCCTTTGGTGAAATTTGGTGATTTTTGGAATAATATAAGGGTATTTAATAAGATATATGTATAATATATAGTTTTAATGATATTATAAAACTATATGTTATAAATTGGGCCAAATGGCAATTATAGAAATTTGGTGGGTCTGTTCGGAAATTTTACAAAATATAACCATAGGTTATACCATTTTATAAGTTAAAAATGTTATATTATATGATATATATAACATGGTATAAATAATGGGGTGAATTTGTAAATAAAGGAAACTATGGTATATGAAAAAGAATACGGTTTTGATATGGTGCCCATGCGGCAATAATAAATAGTTTTGTATAAAAACTATAATTAAAGGGAATAAAAATATCATATTATATGATATTAGTATATGGTATAACATTACATAATGTTATGTGGTCAAAATAGAATTTAAATGAAATAAAGGGCTGGACCAAATTATTAAAAGGTTGGAAAATGGATTTTAGACTAAGGTCTACAATGTTATAAATGTTATAACAATTATATGGTATAAGGTGGTTTAATGGAATTAATATAAGAAAGGATATTCACATTAAATAATGTGACAAACTATAAATAAATAAGATTTATAAACTAAGGTATACATTGAATAAACCTTAGGAGTTGTAATTATACAACATAAAATGTTACATAATATTAGGATAATAATCTTAATATAAGTTGTGTAATATAATAGAACTAATGGGAATAATCATCTAATATAGGATGATAAAATGTAACATATAATATAAGAGTTGTATAACTCATGGGATTTACCTATATGGTAAATATATACATATACAAGAAAAATGTATATAAGGATGGATATATATTATGGTTGGAAACCATATAATATAATGGTGGTGGTTATTACATAAAAATAGTTACGAACTATAAGTTGTGAGTTTTTGAATGCAAATATAATTTGCTAATATAATGGAGTATATAATACAATGTATTATAATGGATGGTGGAAAATAATACAATATAGATAATGCATGCATTCATGCAACTATAGGTTATATACCTAAATTAAATGATGGATAAGAATAAAGAAATATAACGAATTAAACTTAACAGTCGAAACAGTTCGACATACGAGTTTTAGTAACAAGCCGACCAGTTTAGAGAAACCCGTAACAAATAACTGTTGAAATCCGGGGATGAACTGTCGGGTTACTTGTTATTCGGAAATACCGGATGTAGTTAGTCATGGAGACTGACTTATAGTTTTATTACCGTTTAGATCATACTTCAGACGGAGGCGCTTGACGAGCTAGTGGTCTACACTGCGCATCCTAGGTCTTGGTGAACGGTATGTAAAGGGGTTTGATCCGAGTTGTCCTAAGGAAACTCCTTGGGCTCGGATTTGGTTGATATAACTTGTGTGTTATGTGTGTGGATACATGTATGTGATTAAGTGTTACTGCATTAATTATTTATGCACGAGCGTCCCACGGGACTAACACTACGTCGACTATAGATCGACTTATATAAACATACATATACGTTAATGTGATGACATGACGGCTGCTTGATATAATACCATAGTATTAATATTAAGTATATGATAACCTAAGTAAAACACTTAGGAACGAGTCACGACATTGTCGGTCTCTAGAGCAAGGTCTCGAACATGAATATAACCTAGATTACTTCTAGGTAAGCGTGAGACCCATTGCGCAGCTAATTGATAATTGTATTCTCTATAAGACTAAGAGCATATCTTAAACATTATGAGAGAGAGATGGTATGAGTTGAGGTGAGGAATCCCGGTAGTTTACGAACTGCTTGGTTACGCATTTGTGATCACTGAGGGGTTCCCGATCGGGTTCCGCTCCAGGTTTATACCCAACAAGCCCTATTTGGATCGTGGGTCAGGTGGCTACGGCCTTTTATATGGACGCCTTACGAGGCTAAGTGAATAGTCAGGGGCCTCCGGACCTCTGGCGAAATGAGCACCTTTGTGTGTACGGGAGGACTACTGTCCATGGTGAGGTTATAGGGTTGTCTCAACACGACGCCCAACTGGTATTAATTAAACATGGTTTGGATGGATGGGGCCTTAAAGGCCAAATTAAATTAACTATGGAAACTATACGCTACGGCGATTGTACATTGTACATTATACTTGTAAAATTTCGATACGTTCGATATACATTTGTTGTTGTGATATCTTATGACTGTTTGAACATTTGGATGGATGATTATGTATATAATACATGTTTATTACAGTATTGGTTATAACTGTAAAATGGTAAAGCATGAAACCAATCTAATAATAAGATGGTTAAAATGACTAAGTGACCATTAGGGTCCAGGCCCGGCATACTCAGCGTCTATCGCTGATACTACACCATTATGCAGGTTGTTGATTATCGCCGAAGCCGAAGTGCGGGAACAGGGTAAATAGAGTTTATTTTAATTACCGCACATGGAGTTGTATTATGGTACAGTTATGTATATTCAGGATTGGGTAGACGCTCACTTGTCGACGTTTATGGTTTATGGACTTAGTATGATGTATAGGAGTTTTCTTGTTATCACGTCGGTTAGCAGTTTGTTTATGTTGGTTGTTGGATGTAGTTTGGCTTCGTTGCTCGCATGGGAGTAATGGCCGGTGACACCCGAGTGAGTATTGTTATTGTTATTAATTCTTCCGCTGTAAGACGTTTTATTTATTGCTACGTGAGAGATTATTACGTGATTATGGAGAGGGGTGTTACATATAATATGGTTTATAATGTTATAAGGGTTATAACATTTATAATATGGGAATATTCATTAAGGAAGAATGAATATATTATAAAGAAATACCATATAATAAATGGTCCCATAATTCATATATATAAATAAATATATGATATGGACTGAATTATATAGTATGGTTGAGTAACCATATAATATCACTAGTGGAATGACATAAGTGGAGAAATATTATTATAGACATTAATTAGAGAATGTTCTAAGATTTAAATGAGTATATGAAATAATATGGATTATATAATCCAAAGTATTTAATGAGAAATATATCAGTATGTAAGTTTGGATAAACTAACATTTGAGAAATAAATACTGAGGAGAGATGTATAATATATGATTGAATATATACATGCAATATAGTGTCAAACTATATAATATACAAGTGTATAATAATATACATGCGATAATGAATGTATAAGTTTATTTTTATAATAAACGACAATCTTACCGTGCATGCAAGAGAACGTTTACGTAAAACTAAACCCGAATTAAACCGAAAACCCGAGAGACGTTATTAGCTAATAACTGGGAATGAACCGGGAAGGATTAGAGACGGTACGGGGTACCGCATAGTATTGTTTTACATGAGATGCTAATTCGTAAAATGATACGTATTATTAGATTGTTAGAGGCATCTCGAGGAGCATCGGATTTAGCTAGATTCATACTCCACGATCCTATATTCCCGGTGCTCGGTATGTTATTATGTGGCTTGATTGTCTCTGTGGATTTCCTTGGTTCAGACTTCTGTGAACTCTTTGGTAAGATTGAATGTCTGAATGTGTGAATAAATATGCATGAACTGTATATTTAAGCTGCCTTATATTTACTGTTTTTGCAATAACAGTATTGGTTCATATATATGAACCTATATATAAAACAAACTAGCGGCTATGATGCTATCTTATATGTGTAATATAAGGAACGTAAGAAAAACGTTGTAGCATTAGGATAATAAGATACATATATTGTTGGAACCCAAGGTTTTGCTGATTATGGCAACAGAGTAAGTCTGGTGACAGAAGAAGTATCACTGATAATAGCATCAGAGCAAGTCCGGGCGCTGAATGAGTCTGACTGCGGAAGGAGTTGTTCTGCGACAAAAGATTCTCATGGAAAGTTCTAGAAGCTTAAAGGCGACCTTCTACTGTTAGAACGTGGAGAAAAACATGGAAAAAACTGTCACACACGTTCACATTTGATCAGGCCCGAAAATCAAGGCGGTCAAGGGTATAGAGCGCCAGAACGAGTCCCTCTACAGAGTAGTTGCGACAATTTCGGAGTATGCTTGACCAAGAGGACGTGGAGCACCATCCTGAACGTTATGGCTACTAAATAGGAGCAGTTACTTCGTGTATTATCAGTATTTAAGCACCTAGAAGTCATTTGTAATCGTTGGAGCTCTTCACTTCCATATTTCTAGAGAGAGAGAGTCATATTAAGAGAGATATCATTTTCGAGAGATTCTAGTGAGACTTAGTCAATCAGCTTAGGTATTTATTACCTATAGAGCACACTAAACACTCCCCTTTACTCCTTGTGACACATTGATCAAAGCCGAGAGTAGAGCGAGTGTTGGATGAGACAGAGTACCTCTGTCGAATCCCAAGATAGGAAGCTAGGTTGTAATTCACATTGAATTTCAATATAAGCAGAATCCTATCTTGTTAAATTATATACAAACGCTTCCGCATTATCTCCTTGGCAAATACTTGTCTCCAAGTAGGGTTGGTCTGAGACTAACACCTCAGACCTACTCGGTCAGCACCCCGATCCCATCAAGTGGTATCAGAGCCTGTGTTGGCTGACAAATCTCTCAAGATGGAAGATCTTATCGACTTAGAGGAGCCCGAGTCATGCACCACCAGTATGACGTGCTTGATGGCTCACAATGGTAAGAAAACCGCTCATGATCAGGTAAGTGAGACTCCCTCTGCAATGAAAATTTGCGGATATTTTGGTTATGATGGTCATACGGACTATTCTTGTAATAAACTTCATGATTTATCATTTAATATATCTTGTGTGTCTGCGATTATCAAAGCTCGTGATCTTTACTATAATAGTTCTTCATCATTGTTGAAGAGGGGACCCAAGTATACCTGGGTTCCCAAAACTAACTAGTAGCTTTTTGCAGACAGAGTGGCTCGGAACAATGACTCTTGGTTTCTGGATAGTGGTTGTTCAAGATATATGATAGGAAACCAAGTTGAGTTTACGACTCACTCTGATCATCAAGGGGGAAAGGTTACTTTTAGAGACAGCATGCACATAAAAATCATAAGAATTGGCTCCATTGGTAACCCCTCTTAATTTAAAGTTCACAATGTTTACTTAATTGGTATTTTAGGACATAGTCTCTCTAGTGTCTCTCAAATTTGTGATTTCTCCAATCTTATGTTATTATCTACGGACAATATGGTTTATGACTCTAACAATGGTGATCTTAAGGCTATATGGCAGTGTGATGATAGGTATTTTCGCTATATATATGAGAATCATGTGCAGAAAGCAAGCAGACTCCGTCTGTGAATCATGTACCGAAGCAGGCAGACTCTCTCTGCAAATCTTGTGTAGAAAGCAAGCAGACTCGCTCCAGCTTCAATTACTTTGAAGACTACGGTATTTCTGATCAAAATGTTACCATTATGTATGATAATACCAGCTAAGGTCGTCAAGTTCTCTAAATTCCATGCTCGCACTAAATTTATATACTTGAGTTCTCATTTGTTACGAGATCATGTGGAGATGAACTTAATCTAATTAAACTAAGTTTCCACAGACCCTAGCTTGCTGATATCATCACCAAGGCATCACACATGGTTGCATTTGAGATTTTTTCGTACACACCAAGGCATGACTCGTTCTAACTGAGGGTGGTTGTATCTCCTCTCCCTCTTGGAGATAGAGTCTGAGTACTCAGGTATAGTCTCTCTGGCACCATACTCTCCTTGGTTAAGTAGTTCAACTAAACTTTGTCTACAAATGTTTTTTGAAAACCCGCCAAGTTTTTCTTTACCAATTCGACCAAAGCACCCACATCAACCATCCCACAACCACAAAGCTTATATTCTCCTAACCCTCAAACCACTCCTACTCACTCTCCCACTCAAAGCCGAAAACCTTCCAAACAAGACACTATTGTTGTCCCAACTCCCGAAACCATCACTAAGTCTCCCATGGCCGTCTCACCATGCAAAAATCCCATCCACTTTGGGTCCATCATTACTAATTCCCAACTCACCCTACAGCCCTAGTCGATTACCCAACCTACCTTGCCCAAGCTCCACTACTATCTCAGCCGAAGCCCTTGGCACTCCTACCAAACCCACTACCACTACCACTGAAGCAAAACCGACTACCTCTTACTACCTAAATCAATCACAACCCCTTCCCTTCATTCGACCAAGAAATACTGCTAGAGTCAATCTGCAGACATAATCGGTCTGGAAAAATACCCACGTAGTTGAAGTGAATTTCCAAAAAAAAAGGGAAAGAAAAGAAAGAAAAAGAAAGAAAGACAGAAATCCCATGAGAAGGCTAAAACAAAGCAAATTACGATCGTCTCTTCAACTTATATTCAATTAGAAAGAAGACGTACTCTTGCTCCAGCCACCACTTCCAAGAGTGGAACTTGCGTGACTCTGGTTTGCGCTTTACAGCAACGCTAGCTTGCATATATGGGTATGAATTCTTCGGCTAATACGCTTCACTACAATGGTTAGCCACATCTAGCACTCTCTTGAGATTCAAAATGAATGGGTCAATACCAAGATGCAGACCAAGTCCCTCACCCCATTTCCTAGCCTACACCCTTGACCATACTTTCAACCTATCTCAAACTTTGTTTATCTTGGCGGTGTTTTTATCAAACTTGGGTAGACTCAGTCGGTTGGCTATTTAGCCATGTGATTGCTTCTGGATGTCAGGCATACTCACCCTGTTTTGCCTGATGATGTCAAAAAGGGGGAAAGCGGTGAATCCCACTCTCACTAAGACGGATTAATGTTTTTGGTGGTAGGAAGACTTGAATTACACTTATGGATTTTGCCCTGCTTGATGGTTAAGCAGACTGCTTCTGTTTAAGCTTAGTTTAATTCTATTATGATCTTCTCTTACTGGTCTTGTCTTAAATGACGTGCTCAAACTTAGGGGGAATATTGGACTAAGGGGGAATCAATCAACGAGAGGTTGGTTCTTCCAAGCTTGCTTTGCTTGTGTGTCTTTTTTGCAGGTTAACTCGCGCTACGAGATTCACTCAAGTGGTTTTTGGCATCATCAACAAAAAGGGGGAAAATGTCTGAAGATATTAGAGTCTTGCTAAAGATTGCCAAAGCCTAGCCACCAGCAAGAGTGGGTCGGAGAATTGAAGCAACGAAAAGAGACCAAGTTAAAGACAGTATGAGTTTAGCGAACAGTAACTCCCTCTGCAGAACAAGTCATCCAGAGCCTGCCCATAGACAAAGAGTCTCGACAGACGTAGTTTGGTTGTCAACCAACTCGATCTGTCAAGCGGTTTGCATTCATATCATCTTATAAATGATGCTCAACTTAAGGGGGAACTTTATCTCATCTTGACTGAGTCAGTTCCCTTTGCCATCATCAGCAAAAAGGGGGAATTTGTTGGAACCCAAGGTTTTGCTGATTATGGCAACAGAGTAAGTCTGGTGACAGAAGAAGTATCACTGATAATAGCATCAGAGCAAGTCCGGGCGCTGAATGAGTCTGACTGCGGAAGGAGTTGTTCTGCGACAAAAGATTCTCATGGAAAGTTCTAGAAGCTTAAAGGCGACCTTCTACTGTTAGAACGTGGAGAAAAACATGGAAAAAACTGTCACACACGTTCACATTTGATCAGGCCCGAAAATCAAGGCGGTCAAGGGTATAGAGCGCCAGAACGAGTCCCTCTACAGAGTAGTTGCGACAATTTCGGAGTATGCTTGACCAAGAGGACGTGGAGCACCATCCTGAACGTTATGGCTACTAAATAGGAGCAGTTACTTCGTGTATTATCAGTATTTAAGCACCTAGAAGTCATTTGTAATCGTTGGAGCTCTTCACTTCCATATTTCTAGAGAGAGAGAGAGTCATATTAAGAGAGATATCATTTTCGAGAGATTCTAGTGAGACTTAGTCAATCAGCTTAGGTATTTATTACCTATAGAGCACATAAACACTCCCCTTTACTCCTTGTGACGCATTGATCAAAGCCGAGAGTAGAGCGAGTGTTGGATGAGACAGAGTACCTCTGTCGAATCCCAAGATAGGAAGCTAGGTTGTAATTCACATTGAATTTCAATATAAGCAGAATCCTATCTTGTTAAATTATATACAAACGCTTCCGCATTATCTCCTTGGCAAATACTTGTCTCCAAGTAGGGTTGGTCTGAGACTAACACCTCAGACCTACTCGGTCAGCACCCCGATCCCATCATATATTATCTGAGACTTATAACAAAATGTTGGCCTTTTAACGCCGCTCTCGTATCTAACACTGGATCCTGAGTTGACATACTTAGGATTGGACTAACGACCTTAGTCTGCTGTGTTAGGAAAACGGTAATGCGATGTGATGGTGTAGCTGAGTAAACCAAGAGGATGTGGCTCTTGATGTAAATTGTGATCAATTAACGATACTAGGATGCGTGTAAGTATCTGTAAGTATCAAGGGAAATTCCAACGGACCACAGATGGTTCGTCGGTTGGAGACTCTACCGCTGGAGTGGCTACTGCAGTGGGTGACCCGCCATGAGATATGGGTATGAATAGAGACACATCATTTTAACGAGACGCCGTCATAGGCATGGGACTAAACAATATACGAACCGCTAGATAGCTTGTATTATTGACGAGAATCATTAGGGGCCTTAAGGCTAAGACAAGAATAAACCGAACATTTATAACTCTCGTACTGTCTCGCTCGTCGTTTAGTATGCTTATAATATACTGTTGTATGATATGTGGATAGCATGATGTGTGTGGTGTGTTTGTGTATTGGTTGAGTTGAGTCGCTGTACTCTTATGTGTGTTTGTGGATTGGTTGAGTTGAGTCGTTGTACTCGTATGTGTGTTTGTGGATTGATTGAGTTGAGTCGCTGTACTCGTATGTGTGTTTATGGATTGGTTGAGTTGAGTCGCTGTACTCGTATGTGAATTTGTGGATTGGTTGAGTTGAGTCATTGTACTCATATGTGAATTTGTGGTTTGGTTGAGGTGAGTCGCTATACTCGAATGTGAATTATTATGTGTTTGGTTGAGTGGAGTCCTTGTACTCATATATGCGTTGTGATGCATTTCAGTTGGTTAATTGTTGGTGTGATATGTGAAGTCGGGGGCTTGTTTGTTATTTGAGTTACTGCAATATTGTTGTTGCTTTACAGTTTATATTAAACTACATGCATGAAAATGAACTGCATGCTCTCGACCAAATAACTGAGGGTTTGAGGGGGCATGATAGTCATGTAGTAATATACTCAACAGGGGCTGATTCATACCACAAACAAACATTTTCAAGTATGCAGCTTCCGGTGTCGACAGAGAGCGGGACGCGTTGGCTACATAGTCACATTTATTTAAATATGTACTGTTGTATTACGATACAAACGTAGAAACATGTATAGGACTTGAATACTTAGAATGCTCACTATGATTGTATTTTATATTGGAATGGAAAGTTAAGTCTATCTATTGTTGTCACTACGGGAAAATGTTTCGTATTGTGATTGTTTAAGTTGGAGACGTTACCACTCGTATGGGCGAGTGAGAACGGTAACACCGGTAGTTCGATAATGTTTATATTACTGCTGCGATTTTATGTTAAGTACGATGTTTTGGATGACGATTAGGAGCCGATTAAGTAGTGTTACAAAAGTGGTATCAGAGCAGAGTACCGCTATGATGACAAGAGATAGTAGGATTTAGACAGTGAGCATAGGTTTTGGGTATACGGGAAACATTGTGAGGACACGTGACCTTGCGAGGTTAATGCAATGCTGAATGCTAGCACACAATAGCCATAGAGGCACTTCAATATTTAACGACCGAGACTGCGGTATGAGACCGAGTAAGGGTCTAACCCGTCGTCCTGGCAGACGTCAGGGAGAGGTCCGGGTAAGAGTACTAATGAAGGACGAGGCGCAGCGGAAGGTGGTGAAGGTCCAGCAACCCCAAGTAACGCGAAGACGGTAGGAACCGCTCGCACTTGATGGGAGTATATCCCCGGAATTAGCAATGGTGCCCCACCCGCCGCAGCCCGTACCTCGTGTACCGCCTAGATAGGCAAGGAAATGAGAAGCACCACGGAGAAGGACAATTCCTCCGGATCGGGAAGACCCAATGTGGTTGCTATGTGAATCATGATAATTGTAGAAGATGAGAACCTGTGATGGGATGAATTGTTTTGGATCGGGGGTCCTAGTGATGATGTGATGTCTACAATACTAATTATGAGTTGAATATTAAACTGAAGTTAAAGGAGATAATTCCCGTATGACTAATGGGGTCAGCTTGCAATAAGCGAAGCAACCCTGTCCTACATCCAGGAAAAGCACTGATAAATGCGCCTGGGGGAAGGGAAATGGAAACGATGAGTGGAGATTTCTTTATGAGATATGTAACGAACGGAACTAATGACCTTTTCAAAGTCTCACCCGAAACGAGTGACTCCGAGCCCACGCAACACTGAAGGTTCAAGATGGCCCGACGTGCGTGTGGAGAGATCACAAGAGCTTTTGAAATAAGAACTCACCAAGGTTGCTACAAGGCAGCACCTCGGGAGTGAAGTAACGCCTTATTACCACAGTAAACTTGTGGGAATGAGACTGTATTAATATGAACAAAAACCTCCTCGACAGGAGTGGAAACCCGATAAGGGAATAGTACTGTAACTGACACGCACCGTACAGGTGGCTCATTCTGCATGGCGCACTTGCTACAACAAGTGTTATACTAACTATAGTACTAAATTTCAACCTGCCTTACGCACTTGCTACAGCAAGTGCTGCAACTGTAAACTATCCCCAAAGGACCGAGTAGTCCGGGTGGTATGACAGTGCGTCTACCAATAAACATTAAACTTCCATGTGATTCCGTAATGCGACGACGCGACCTTGAGTTCGCCGTGGGCAACCAAGTGTTCCTGCGTGTCTCACCTATGAAGGGTGTCTTTCGATTTGGCCAGAAGGGCAAACTGAGCCCGAAATTCGTTGGCCCGTATGCCATTACCGAGAGGATTGGAGCCGTAGCATATAGGCTAGCATTGCCTGAGGAATTGGGGCGTGTTCATGATGTCTTTCATGTATCACAACTCAAGAAATACATAGCCGATCCCTCTCATGTATTAGAACCCGAACATCTATCCCTAGAGCCGACGATGAGATATGTCGAGACTCCATTGCGAATCCTTGATACAAAGACAAGAGACACTCGCCATAAATCGGTACGAATGGTGAAGGTCATGTGGTCTAACCATGACGTCGAGGAAGTGACTTGGGAATTAGAGGACGCCATGAAGGCGAAGTACCCGAATTTATTTGTAGACTAGATGTCTAGTATCCGTATAGTACGGAGGGTACGGGGCGTACCCCTTCTTAAGGGGGGGTAGAGCCTTTTTGCTTTTGCATTGCTTCGGGTTAGCATTGCATAGTACGTATGTATGTAATTGTATTTTGGTTGGCACATGTAGTGCTAAGTGTATTGTATTGGCACAAAGTAGTGCTAGTAGTATTCGGTATGTAGTACAATGTGTATGGTATGTATGTAATGAGCAATGCATTTGTGTTGTACGGTATATGACATGAATGACATTGTGAAGTGTATTGTGGAATGTATGAACTGAATGGAGTATTGTGTATGGTATTTGAATGGAGTATTGAGTATGGATTGTGTATGTGTATGGTATTCGAAGTAAGCGTGGTACATGGTATTTGAATTGTGGATGCTGTAGTGTAAGAATTGTGAACACCTTGTAAGGTGGTAGTAGGATGCATTGTGGCAATTGATTGCCAAATGAGTAGAAATGGTAAACGGTAACCTTGAGCAACTTTGAGGGCAAAGTTTCTTAAGGGGGGTAGATTGAAATACGCCGTAATTAAAAACAGTGATTAATTAGGCTAATTATATTTTTAAAGGCTTAATTACACCAAAATAAAAATGAGGGAACAAATCCCGAAGAAAACGGACCTTTAAAATGGGTTAAAAGCATAAACGAACCTTAAAGCGCGTTTTTCGAGGAAACCGGGAAAACGTGACTTTAAGCGGGTCAAATAGACTCGTAATAATTTTGGTCAACTAAATAGTCACTAATAAATATTAGTGAAGCTTTAGAACCAATAAAATTAATTAAATGAGAAAATTCCGGAAAACGGGTACCGGTTAGTGAAAACTGTAACAACCGGTAAGTTGTGGGGTGAGAATGCAAATAAAGAAACTTAGTGTGTCCACTTGTGTAAATAAAAGTTAAAAATCTGTTGTGTGTATGGGTGTGGGCCGATTTCCCCTCCCCCACTCTCACTCTCTTTATTGTCTTGTAACTCACAAGAAGACAAAGTAAATAAAAGCAAAAAAATTTCTCTCTCTCCTCACTTCCCCCTTCCTCTCACGTGGCCATCTCCCTCTATTCTCTCTATTCTCTCTTCTTCCTCTTGCACTGCGACAGCCATGGAGAATGGGAAGAACTCACACAACTCCTCCCTTCTCTCCTCTTGTTAACCCACTAATCTTGCTCCAAAAATTACAAAACTAGTACCATTGTAATCCCCTTGCAAAGGAGAACACTTCCCTCCTTTCAAAAATCCGAAACCTCCACTTTCATTTTTATGGGTGTTCACCATTTGGAGATTTGAAGCCACCATTAGAAGCACCTTCACCTCCTCTTCATCTTGAGGTAAAAAGAAGTTCGAAAATCCACTGTTTCTAGCCCTCATTAGCATTTTAAGAAATTTCAGTTTTTGAATGCTTTCTCCATTGTTGCTTCAGCCGATTTTGGCTCTTCCTTGGGCTAGGAATATTGTCCTTTTGCTATTCAAGAACTCCATTCATCCATTGGAAGGTAAAACTCTTTTCTAAACCCTAAACATTAAATTCTAGGGTTAGTGCAAACTTGTATGTAAATGGTGTTGTGTATTGGTATGGGTTGTAGAGCTTGGGTGAAAACCCCATTCAAAACCGAGAAGAAAGGAGAAGGAAAGAAGAAGAGGAAAGGAAAGAAAGAAAACTAACAAGACAAGGTAAATACCCTTACCTTGAGTTAGTTTGTGTATGTGTATTGTAACAGTTTTTAAGTAAGTAAAATGATTAATGAATTGAGTAATGAGTAGTAGTAATGTAGTGGAGTATTGGAGAAAAGAATGTAATAGTTTTTGAAGTATTTAAATGAGTTTTAAAAGCTTGGGAAAACATGGGGTATTGAATGGGTATGTGCAGAATTTTATGGATGTTGTAGTGGTATTGGAATGTGTATAATGAGGATTGTGTAACAGGTTGTGAGAACATGAATTTGTGAACTGAATTAGTGTGTGGAGAATGTTAGAAATATAGGGGAAACCATGTCAAATTTTATGTAGAAATGAGAGGACTTAGCTTGTGTAAAAAGAGGAAGTAGTTAGAGAGTTTTAATGGAGTGCTTAAGTAGTTGTAACAGATTGGAAAGGAGTTTGTAAATGGAAGGAAACTAGAGTGTAAGATAATGCATTTTGGATGCTAGGAGTAGCATTGGTTGAAGGAGTATTGAAGTGTAAGGGCTAAGGTGAAAATCTGTAGCATAGAAAGAAGAAACAAAATCTGTAGCATAAGTGTGAGGAAACTAGTATAAGTGTTGAAAATATAATGAGGAAAATGTGTAAGTAAATGTAAGGATTGAGTAGTAAGTTGGTGGATGAATTATGGTGATTTAGAGTGTTTAATTAGTGCTAAATCATGTTACGATGCATGTAGGAAGAGTAGGGAAGCAATGGGTGAAATTGGGAAAGAAAAACAAATCTGTAGCAATGTTCTGGAACCGTCCGACCCAGCGTCTGGATCGGACGTGGGTCGGACATGGCTTAAAGAACGAGAATCAAACCTTCTGGAACCGTCCGACCCAGAGCCGTGAGTCGGACGTGGGTCGGACGGGCCTTAAAAATCGACAGGAAATCTTTCTGGAATGGTCCGACCCAGGGCCGTGAGTCGGACGTGGGTCGGACGGGTAAAAATTTTCTCCATCGAAGTTTCTGACTTCGTCCGACCCAGAGGTTGGGTCGGACGTGGGTCGGACATGACTTGGATGACAAATCGAAACTTTCTGGAATGGTCCGACCCAGAGGGTATGGGTCGGACGGAATAGTGCTGGGTCGGACGGGAGTAATTTCAGAGGACGAAAACCTACTGGAATGGTCCGACCCAGGGTTGGGTCGGACGGTGGGTCGGACGGCCCAAACACTTACAAAAAAAAATGTTTTAATTATATGACTATAGTAATCATGTATACATATATATATGCCTATATACCTATATGCATATATATGTAGTAATGCACCATTGATGAAGTAATAAAGGTAAGGAAGTGAGTAAGTTTGTAAGAAAACAAGTTTATGAAGTAGTAAAGGAAAGAATGGTTTTATAACCAAGTAAGAAAGTAATGGAGTAGCAAGTATACATTGAAAATATCAATGAAGGAGTAAGTAGATCAATAATAGATCATTGATCATACTACTTCATGTATGTATAGGAATCCCATAGTTGAGCTCCAAGGGAACCGGTAGTACCCTACGACGGTGAACGGTATGATTTCCTCATGCCCTGTATCCTAACTTGGTTACCCCGATTTGTGTGCTTATGTGATCACCAACAAGATAAATGCATGAATCGGATTTATATTGCACATAATTGTGTTTGGACTATATTGTTCTTGTTTATTGCTCTTGAACATTTAGTTTGTATAATTCATGAAATGAATGAATGGAAATGAAGTGTATGTGTAAGTATGAGTACTTGTGTATGTATGTATGTATGGAAGTAAGTATGGACTTCTACTAATTCCTAACAACCTAACTCCTAACATGAGTAATGAGTAAAATGGAATGAGTAGAAGCCCGATATAGTTTCGGCCACGCGTGAGGATAAGGAACCACAAGAGGTTGGAACCGAATCCTGGCTATGATCTTTTCCTTGGACCAATTCCCTTTGTATGGGTAGCATCCTGGATTAGTGGGCCACCCTAAAGCCCGGTGGTGGGAAGTAGTATTCCCTGCCCAGAGGTCATACCGACTTAACTAGAAGTAAAGTATGTAAGAGTATGTATTGTATTTGTATTGGTCTTGACTATTGTAAGTCATTGACCCGGAGTAAAAGTATTGAACACCCGATTAACCCGGTGTGTAATAAGGCTAACAAGACTTTGTATGTATTGGAGAATTGTATCTCCGTAATGCGGTGAGCATTTGGTAAGTATGAATGAATGACGTGTATTGTATACCTTGTATGTATTGTAGGTATGTATGCTTGGTAAAATGAATGTATTGTATTGTATTGTATAAGCATGTATTGTATTAAGAAACGAACCGCATGTACTACGGACCAAATAGTTGCGTACCCTCGCCAGTAAGGCGTGTATGCGGTTATCATACGCAACGTAAGCTGACCCCCTAGGGGGAATGTTTTTACTCCACAGGTACCCGCGAGGCTGAAGGTAAAATAGGTCCAAGATGGATTCTTTTGGAGTAGCGGTAGAATAGAAACGGTGTACGAGTTTACACGGCTAAAGCCTTTTTGAGTAGCCGGTGTACCATGTGGTACACCTTTTTGGACATTGAACTCTTAATTGGATAGTAAGGAGAGGTTGTATAAACTCTTCATTTTTTGGGGAAGTAGTCTTGGAATGTAATTTATTATTCATATACTCGTAATCAAATGTATAAGTATTCGGTATTGAAAGTAAGTAGTATGTATGTATTCATTCTAATCGTCAGACCGATACAGTAAAGTAGTAGCCTTGTTGGTCTTGGATGGCTAACGGCGTTGTATCACCCGCCGGGAGTAAGTAAGTAAGCAAGTATTCCGCTGCGAGTAAGGTAAGTATGGGAACGGTTAAAGGATTATGAAAGAATTAGCGGTTGGGGTGTGACAGTGTGTGTTGTGCACTTGTAGTTATCTTATGAGGTACCTGTTTGAATGTTGTATTTACACCCATATGTAGTACTTTTCTTATGCTACTTGTGATATATTCATATGCTTTGTAGAATGATTACATATGGTATCGCCTAGATACGAAATGAATCATTAGATATGGAATGTGGAACGATGGTATGTTATGGACACCTTGGGAGGTTGTCAGGGTTTGTAGAATTGATAGGAAAAAAAATTGTGCTGATGGATCACCTATATCCATATATGATTGAACTAACCACAAAGTGATGGCTATGTGCTGTATAAGCACAATACGATGTGTGTAAATGATATCACATAGATATACATTATAGGATCATGGGTAGTTATATTTATATACATACCTATTTGATGAAGCGACTTCGGGACGAAGTGTTTTTAAGGGGGGTAGATGAAATACCCCAAACTAATAAAACATGGATTAACATCTAATCGCATTAATTAAGGCCTAAACATGCCTTAAAAGTCAACTGAGAACAACAGTGGTCAACACAAAGCAGATATTGCACCCTTTGACTGTTTAGGGTAAATAAATATCCAAATGAACTTCTTAGGACCAAAAATTTTTCTAAGCATTATAACACATAACTAAACATATTATAATCGTTGGACAACACTCCAACACAAAGAACAAGCATTTACATGCTTCAAGGTCAAGTAGGCAAAAATGTGCTCTAAGAAAACCTAAAGGTCTAATGACCTCTATTTTATATAAAATTGGATTCCATGATCAAATATCATGTAAGGAACACAACAAAACTGTTCTCAAAGAATAGAGCTCAGAAACAGCCTGCGACTCAAAATGTGCACTAAAATTCCTTAAAGCACGTTTTTTGTGTGTATGAGCTCTAAGAGAATGACTTTTTGTCACTGTAAAGACTATATTAAGTTCTTTATAACATTAATGTGATATGATACTATATTATAAGTCTAAATCAAGTTTGAAAATAAATCACAAATGGGCAATTTAGTATGAATAGTACCAAAAAAATAACATTTAAGTACTTAATATTAACTTGGTCAAAGTCACCATTGCCTTGACCAAGGGCTGCCGACTTCATACAGCTGCCATGCCCACTCATTAAGCTACTTCCAATCAATTAACTAGCTAATTAAGTGAGTCACCTAGTTATTATTACATAAAGTAACTTATAATAACATATAAGCTAAACTAGCTTAATTATCCTCATTTTCTTTCTTCCCAGCTGACACAGCAGCTTCACACTCTCCCTTTGGCTTCTCCAAACCGTGGCTAACTCACCAAGAACAGAGAATAAACACCTTGCTACCTAGGTAAGCTAATTAGACATTTTATGTCCATTTCTTCACAATTCTTTCATCTTTCATGGATCAAAGCATCAACCATTTCCATCAATGTTCTTAGGTTGTTTTGGAGGTTAAATGGAGGGTGTATCTCGGCATTAACAAGGGAAGAAGGTGGAGAATCTAAACTTGTTCTTATGGTATAAAAATGGCTTTAAGCACATATCTTTTTTCCCTTCAAATTCGGTTGTGAAACTTCGTTAACATATTTATTCAGTTGGTACATCAAGAGCTTCACTTAACCAGATCTATGCCAAAAACACCGTTTTAGGCATTTTAAAACAAGGTAAAGATTAGCCATCTTCTAATCTAGTTATCCAGTTTAAAGCTTGGTTTCAGTAGCTCTTTGATGCTCTTTCTCTACTGTAAAAACAGGCCGAGATCAACCTTGTTTGCCTTGTTATTCTAAGGTAAATTTTACCTTGAAAATTGACATTAACACTTCTTATGGTTAGATCTTGCTTGGAGACTAATCATGCCTTAATTGCTGTTTGAAAACATGTAAATGATGCTGTGGAAATTTTATCCTTAGCAGGCCGTGGCCAAACAAGGCCTTAACTAGGCAAAAACAAGGTATAAATCACTTAAACCTACACTTGGTATATTAATATGTGTTTATACATATTTGATATATGTGCCGTGAGTGAATGGTTTATTAAGGTCTTATTTTGACCTTAGGTGATTAAGTAATGGTTTAGTAAATTTTATAACTAATTAATTAGCATAATTGTCAAATTTAAGACATTATGTGGAAATTGGTAATTAATGAAAATATATGGTAAGGGCCGAGAGTTTACAGCATTTTTGGGCATTTATGTGTAATTTATTTTATAAGCTAATGTTTGTAATAGGGCCATGTACTTTAGGCCATTTTATTTATGCATTTATAAGCTTTTAATTAAGTTTAGGTGTGAATATATTTACCGCATGGAAATGTGGTATAAACCATAATTAAATTAAATTTAGGGCTATATAAAATAAAGCCGAAAATTAGAGGTTTAAATGAGTTAATATAAAAATTATAAGTATATAAAGTTTTGGGGTTAAATTGTAATTTCTGAAAAGATATGGTTATAAACCGTAATTATAAGGAATTGGTGGTCAAGGAAATATTAAGGTGGTCAACCTTGACCATATGGTAGGTTTTGACCAAGTTAGATAAATTAAAATCTTATTTAAGGTTTATAATAATATAAGTATTTAATTGTAACATTTTTATAACATATGTGGTATATATGTTATTACCCGGAAATAAGGTGTATAATGGTATTATAAACACCCATGGGCTATTAGGAATTTTTAGGAATTTATTGGGTTGATTTTGGAATTAAAATAAACTATATATGTAAATATAGTTATTATGTCATTATGACACTTTGGAGTATAAGATGTGGTGGAATGGTAATACCGAAAGTATATGGTTAGTAAGGGTAATTATAACCCTTTGGTGAAATTTGGTGATTTTTTAATAATATAAGGGTATTTAATAAGATATATGTATAATATATAGTTTTAATGATATTAAAACTATATGTATAAATTGGGCCAAATGGCAATTATAGAAATTTGGTGGGTCGTTCAGAAATTTTACAAAATATAACCATAGGTTAACCATTTTATAAGTTAAAATGTTATATTATATGATATATAACATGGTTATAAATAATGGGGTGAATTTGTAAATAAAGGAAACTATTTATGAAAAAGAATACGGTTTTGATATGGTGCCCATGCGGCAATAATAAATAGTTTTGTATAAAAACTAATTAAAGGGAATAAAAATATCATATATATGATATTAGTATATGGTATAACATTACATAATGTTATGTGGTCAAATAGAATTTAAATGAAATAAAGGGCTGGACCAAATTATTAAAAGGTTGGAAAATGGATTTTAGACTAAGGTCTACAATGTTATAAATGTTATAACAATTATATGGTATAAGGTGGTTTAATGGAATTAATATAAGAAAGGATATTCACATTAAATAATGTGACAAACTATAAATAAATAAGATTTATAAACTAAGGTATACATTGAATAAACCTTAGGAGTTGTAATTATACAACATAAATGTTACATAATATTAGGATAATAATCTTAATATAATTTGTGTAATATAATAGAACTAATGGGAATATCATCTAATATAGGATGATAAAATGTAACTATAATATAAGAGTTGTATAACTCATGGGATTTACCTATATGGTAAAATATACATATACAAAAAAATGTATATAAGGATGGATATATATTGGTTGGAAACCATATAATATAATGGTGGTGGTTTTACATAAAAATAGTTACGAACTATAAGTTGTGAGTTTTTGAATGCAAATATAATTTGCTAATATAATGGAGTATATAATACAATGTATTATAATGGATGGTGGAAAATAATACATATAATAGATAATGCATGCATTCATGCAACTATAGGTTATATACCTAAATTAAATGATGGAAAGAATAAAGAAATATAATTAAACTTAACAGTCGAAACAGTTCGACATACGAGTTTTAGTAACAGGCCGACCAGTTTAGAGAAACCCGTAACAATAACTGTTGAAATCCGGGGATGAACTTTCGGGTTACTTGTTATTCGGAAATACCGGATGTAGTTAGTCATGGAGACTGACTTATAGTTTTATTACCGTTTAGATCATACTTCAGACGGAGGCGCTTGACGAGCTAGTGGTCTACACTGCGCATCCTAGGTCTTGGTGAACGGTATGTAAAGGGGTTTGATCCGAGTTGTCCTAAGGAAACTCCTTGGGCTCGGATTTGGTTGATATAACTTGTGTGTTATGTGTGTGGATACATGTATGTGATTAAGTGTTACTACATTAATTATTTATGCACGAGCGTCCCACGGGACTAACACTACGTCGACTATAGATCGACTTATATAAACATACAATACGTTAATGTGATGACATGACGGCTGCTTGATATAATACCATAGTATTAATTTAAGTATATGATAACCTAAGTAAAACACTTAGGAACGAGTCACGACATTGTCGGTCTCTAGAGCAAGGTCTCGAACATGAATATAACCTAGATTACTTCTAGGTAAGCGTGAGACCCATTGGTGCAGCTAATTGATAATTGTATTCTCTATAAGACTAAGAGCATATCTTAAACATTATGAGAGAGAGATGGTATGAGTTGAGGTGAGGAATCCCGGTAGTTTACGAACTGCTTGGTTACGCATTTGTGATCACTGAGGGGTTCCCGATCGGGTTCCGCTCCAGGTTTATACCCAACAAGCCCTATTTGGATCGTGGGTCAGGTGGCTACGGCCTTTTATATGGACGCCTTACGAGGCTAAGTGAATAGTCAGGGGCCTCCGGACCTCTGGCGAAATGAGCACCTTTGTGTACTAGGGCTGCCCATGGTAGGTTAACCGTCTTTTCGGTTAACCGCTTTCGGTTAACCGGTCTTCGGTTTTTTAAAATCCAATTCCATTACCATTCCATTTAGATCGGTTAACCGGATTCGGTTAACCGTTTAATTCGGTTTTCTAAAATCCGATTCCATTACCATTCCATTTAGATCGGTTAACCTTTAGTTCGGTTCGGTTAACCTTATAGCCGTGTATTTTTTATTATTGATAAGACCCATACCATTAATATTAAAATCACATTGATCATTCAACTAAATCATGGTGACAAATCAAACACATGTGTCAAAAAGTATAATAGTGGCATATTCCCTCAATACCTAACATTAATTATTATATAAGGTGAACATTAATATTTGAAGATTTCGGTTGTTTATATAATCGGTTAACCACGGTTAACCGAGCGGTTAACCGTTCTAGAAAATTCAATACCGTTACCGAAACCGAAACCGGTCAATTTACACGGTTCGGTTAACTATACCGCAAGAACCGGTACGGTTAACCTGAAAACAGGTACGGTTCATTCGGTTTCGGTCGGATACCGCGTTTCGGAATTTTTTGGACAGCCCTAGTGTGTACGGAGGACTACTGTCCATGGTGAGGTTATAGGGTTGTCTCAACACGACGCCCAACTGGTATTAATTAAACATGGTTTGGATGGATGGGGCCTTAAAGGCCAAATTAAATTAACTATGGAAACTATACGCTACGGCGATTGTACATTGTACATTATACTTGTAAAATTTCGATACGTTCGATATACATTTGTTGTTGTGATATCTTATGACTGTTTGAACATTTGGATGGATGATTATGTATATAATACATGTTTATTACAGTATTGGTTATAACTGTAAAATGGTAAAGCATGAAACCAATCTAATAATAAGATGGTTAAAATGACTAAGTGACCATTAGGGTCCAGGCCCGGCATACTCAGCGTCTATCGCTGATACTACACCATTATGCAGGTTGTTGATTATCGCCGAAGCCGAAGTGCGGGAACAGGGTAAATAGAGTTTATTTTAATTACCGCACATGGAGTTGTATTATGGTACAGTTATGTATATTCAGGATTGGGTAGACGCTCACTTGTCGACGTTTATGGTTTATGGACTTAGTATGATGTATAGGAGTTTTCTTGTTATCACGTCGGTTAGCAGTTTGTTTATGTTGGTTGTTGGATGTAGTTTGGCTTCGTTGCTCGCATGGGCGAGTAATGGCCGGTGACACCCGAGTGAGTATTGTTATTGTTATTAATTCTTCCGCTGTAAGACGTTTTATTTATTGCTACGTGAGAGATTATTACGTGATTATGGAGAGGGGTGTTACATATAATATGGTTTATAATGTTATAAGGGTTATAACATTTATAATATGGGAATATTCATTAAGGAAGAATGAATATATTATAAAGAAATACCATATAATAAATGGTCCCATAATTCATATATATAAATAAATATATGATATGGACTGAATTATATAGTATGGTTGAGTAACCATATAATATCACTAGTGGAATGACATAAGTGGAGAAATATTATTATAGACATTAATTAGAGAATGTTCTAAGATTTAAATGAGTATATGAAATAATATGGATTATATAATCCAAAGTATTTAATGAGAAATATATCAGTATGTAAGTTTGGATAAACTAACATTTGAGAAATAAATACTGAGGAGAGATGTATAATATATGATTGAATATATACATGCAATATAGTGTCAAACTATAATATACAAGTGTATAATAATATACATGCGATAATGAATGTATAAGTTTATTTTTATAATAAACGACAATCTTACCGTGCATGCAAGAGAACGTTTACGTAAAACTAAACCCGAATTAAACCGAAAACCCGAGAGACGTTATTAGCTAATAACTGGGAATGAACCGGGAAGGATTAGAGACGGTACGGGGTACCGCATAGTATTGTTTTACATGAGATGCTAATTCGTAAAATGATACGTATTATTAGATTGTTAGAGGCATCTCGAGGAGCATCGGATTTAGCTAGATTCATACTCCACGATCCTATATTCCCGGTGCTCGGTATGTTATTATGTGGCTTGATTGTCTCTGTGGATTTCCTTGGTTCAGACTTCTGTGAACTCTTTGGTAAGATTGAATGTCTGAATGTGTGAATAAATATGCATGAACTGTATATTTAAGCTGCCTTATATTTACTGTTTTTGCAATAACAGTATTGGTTCTATATATGAACCTATATAAAAACAAACTAGCGGCTATGATGCTATCTTATATGTGTAATATAAGGAACGTAAGAAAAACGTTGTAGCATTAGGATAATAAGATACATATATTGTTGGAACCCAAGGTTTTGCTGATTATGGCAACAGAGTAAGTCTGGTGACAGAAGAAGTATCACTGATAATAGCATCAGAGCAAGTCCGGGCGCTGAATGAGTCTGACTGCGGAAGGAGTTGTTCTGCGACAAAAGATTCTCATGGAAAGTTCTAGAAGCTTAAAGGCGACCTTCTACTGTTAGAACGTGGAGAAAAACATGGAAAAAACTGTCACACACGTTCACATTTGATCAGGCCCGAAAATCAAGGCGGTCAAGGGTATAGAGCGCCAGAACGAGTCCCTCTACAGAGTAGTTGCGACAATTTCGGAGTATGCTTGACCAAGAGGACGTGGAGCACCATCCTGAACGTTATGGCTACTAAATAGGAGCAGTTACTTCGTGTATTATCAGTATTTAAGCACCTAGAAGTCATTTGTAATCGTTGGAGCTCTTCACTTCCATATTTCTAGAGAGAGAGAGTCATATTAAGAGAGATATCATTTTCGAGAGATTCTAGTGAGACTTAGTCAATCAGCTTAGGTATTTATTACCTATAGAGCACACTAAACACTCCCCTTTACTCCTTGTGACACATTGATCAAAGCCGAGAGTAGAGCGAGTGTTGGATGAGACAGAGTACCTCTGTCGAATCCCAAGATAGGAAGCTAGGTTGTAATTCACATTGAATTTCAATATAAGCAGAATCCTATCTTGTTAAATTATATACAAACGCTTCCGCATTATCTCCTTGGCAAATACTTGTCTCCAAGTAGGGTTGGTCTGAGACTAACACCTCAGACCTACTCGGTCAGCACCCCGATCCCATCAAGTGGTATCAGAGCCTGTGTTGGCTGACAAATCTCTCAAGATGGAAGATCTTATCGACTTAGAGGAGCCCGAGTCATGCACCACCAGTATGACGTGCTTGATGGCTCACAATGGTAAGAAAACCGCTCATGATCAGGTAAGTGAGACTCCCTCTGCAATGAAAATTTGCGGATATTTTGGTTATGATGGTCATACGGACTATTCTTGTAATAAACTTCATGATTTATCATTTAATATATCTTGTGTGTCTGCGATTATCAAAGCTCGTGATCTTTACTATAATAGTTCTTCATCATTGTTGAAGAGGGGACCCAAGTATACCTGGGTTCCCAAAACTAACTAGTAGCTTTTTGCAGACAGAGTGGCTCGGAACAATGACTCTTGGTTTCTGGATAGTGGTTGTTCAAGATATATGATAGGAAACCAAGTTGAGTTTACGACTCACTCTGATCATCAAGGGGGAAAGGTTACTTTTAGAGACAGCATGCACATAAAAATCATAAGAATTGGCTCCATTGGTAACCCCTCTTAATTTAAAGTTCACAATGTTTACTTAATTGGTATTTTAGGACATAGTCTCTCTAGTGTCTCTCAAATTTGTGATTTCTCCAATCTTATGTTATTATCTACGGACAATATGGTTTATGACTCTAACAATGGTGATCTTAAGGCTATATGGCAGTGTGATGATAGGTATTTTCGCTATATATATGAGAATCATGTGCAGAAAGCAAGCAGACTCCGTCTGTGAATCATGTACCGAAGCAGGCAGACTCTCTCTGCAAATCTTGTGTAGAAAGCAAGCAGACTCGCTCCAGCTTCAATTACTTTGAAGACTACGGTATTTCTGATCAAAATGTTACCATTATGTATGATAATACCAGCTAAGGTCGTCAAGTTCTCTAAATTCCATGCTCGCACTAAATTTATATACTTGAGTTCTCATTTGTTACGAGATCATGTGGAGATGAACTTAATCTAATTAAACTAAGTTTCCACAGACCCTAGCTTGCTGATATCATCACCAAGGCATCACACATGGTTGCATTTGAGATTTTTTCGTACACACCAAGGCATGACTCGTTCTAACTGAGGGTGGTTGTATCTCCTCTCCCTCTTGGAGATAGAGTCTGAGTACTCAGGTATAGTCTCTCTGGCACCATACTCTCCTTGGTTAAGTAGTTCAACTAAACTTTGTCTACAAATGTTTTTTGAAAACCCGCCAAGTTTTTCTTTACCAATTCGACCAAAGCACCCACATCAACCATCCCACAACCACAAAGCTTATATTCTCCTAACCCTCAAACCACTCCTACTCACTCTCCCACTCAAAGCCGAAAACCTTCCAAACAAGACACTATTGTTGTCCCAACTCCCGAAACCATCACTAAGTCTCCCATGGCCGTCTCACCATGCAAAAATCCCATCCACTTTGGGTCCATCATTACTAATTCCCAACTCACCCTACAGCCCTAGTCGATTACCCAACCTACCTTGCCCAAGCTCCACTACTATCTCAGCCGAAGCCCTTGGCACTCCTACCAAACCCACTACCACTACCACTGAAGCAAAACCGACTACCTCTTACTACCTAAATCAATCACAACCCCTTCCCTTCATTCGACCAAGAAATACTGCTAGAGTCAATCTGCAGACATAATCGGTCTGGAAAAAATACCCACGTAGTTGAAGTGAATTTCCAAAAAAAAGGGAAAGAAAAGAAAAGAAAAAGAAAGAAAGACAGAAATCCCATGAGAAGGCTAAAACAAAGCAAATTACGATCGTCTCTTCAACTTATATTCAATTAGAAAGAAGAGACTCTTGCTCCAGCCACCACTTCCAAGAGTGGAACTTGCGTGACTCTGGTTTGCGCTTTACAGCAACGCTAGCTTGCACATATGGGTATGAATTCTTCGGCTAATACGCTTCACTACAATGGTTAGCCACATCTAGCACTCTCTTGAGATTCAAAATGAATGGGTCAATACCAAGATGCAGACCAAGTCCCTCACCCCATTTCCTAGCCTACACCCTTGACCATACTTTCAACCTATCTCAAACTTTGTTTATCTTGGCGGTGTTTTTATCAAACTTGGGTAGACTCAGTCGGTTGGCTATTTAGCCATGTGATTGCTTCTGGATGTCAGGCATACTCACCCTGTTTTGCCTGATGATGTCAAAAAGGGGGAAAGCGGTGAATCCCACTCTCACTAAGACGGATTAATGTTTTTGGTGGTAGGAAGACTTGAATTACACTTATGGATTTTGCCCTGCTTGATGGTTAAGCAGACTGCTTCTGTTTAAGCTTAGTTTAATTCTATTATGATCTTCTCTTACTGGTCTTGTCTTAAATGACGTGCTCAAACTTAGGGGGAATATTGGACTAAGGGGGAATCAATCAACGAGAGGTTGGTTCTTCCAAGCTTGCTTTGCTTGTGTGTCTTTTTTGCAGGTTAACTCGCGCTACGAGATTCACTCAAGTGGTTTTTGGCATCATCAACAAAAAGGGGGAAAATGTCTGAAGATATTAGAGTCTTGCTAAAGATTGCCAAAGCCTAGCCACCAGCAAGAGTGGGTCGGAGAATTGAAGCAACGAAAAGAGACCAAGTTAAAGACAGTATGAGTTTAGCGAACAGTAACTCCCTCTGCAGAACAAGTCATCCAGAGCCTGCCCATAGACAAAGAGTCTCGACAGACGTAGTTTGGTTGTCAACCAACTCGATCTGTCAAGCGGTTTGCATTCATATCATCTTATAAATGATGCTCAACTTAAGGGGGAACTTTATCTCATCTTGACTGAGTCAGTTCCCTTTGCCATCATCAGCAAAAAGGGGGAATTTGTTGGAACCCAAGGTTTTGCTGATTATGGCAACAGAGTAAGTCTGGTGACAGAAGAAGTATCACTGATAATAGCATCAGAGCAAGTCCGGGCGCTGAATGAGTCTGACTGCGGAAGGAGTTGTTCTGCGACAAAAGATTCTCATGGAAAGTTCTAGAAGCTTAAAGGCGACCTTCTACTGTTAGAACGTGGAGAAAAACATGGAAAAAACTGTCACACACGTTCACATTTGATCAGGCCCGAAAATCAAGGCGGTCAAGGGTATAGAGCGCCAGAACGAGTCCCTCTACAGAGTAGTTGCGACAATTTCGGAGTATGCTTGACCAAGAGGACGTGGAGCACCATCCTGAACGTTATGGCTACTAAATAGGAGCAGTTACTTCGTGTATTATCAGTATTTAAGCACCTAGAAGTCATTTGTAATCGTTGGAGCTCTTCACTTCCATATTTCTAGAGAGAGAGAGAGTCATATTAAGAGAGATATCATTTTCGAGAGATTCTAGTGAGACTTAGTCAATCAGCTTAGGTATTTATTACCTATAGAGCACACTAAACACTCCCCTTTACTCCTTGTGACGCATTGATCAAAGCCGAGAGTAGAGCGAGTGTTGGATGAGACAGAGTACCTCTGTCGAATCCCAAGATAGGAAGCTAGGTTGTAATTCACATTGAATTTCAATATAAGCAGAATCCTATCTTGTTAAATTATATACAAACGCTTCCGCATTATCTCCTTGGCAAATACTTGTCTCCAAGTAGGGTTGGTCTGAGACTAACACCTCAGACCTACTCGGTCAGCACCCCGATCCCATCATATATTATCTGAGACTTATAACAAAATGTTGGCCTTTTAACGCCGCTCTCGTATCTAACACTGGATCCTGAGTTGACATACTTAGGATTGGACTAACGACCTTAGTCTGCTGTGTTAGGAAAACGGTAATGCGATGTGATGGTGTAGCTGAGTAAACCAAGAGGATGTGGCTCTTGATGTAAATTGTGATCAATTAACGATACTAGGATGCCGTGTAAGTATCTGTAAGTATCAAGGGAAATTCCAACGGACCACAGATGGTTCGTCGGTTGGAGACTCTACCGCTGGAGTGGCTACTGCAGTGGGTGACCCGCCATGAGATATGGGTATGAATAGAGACACATCATTTTAACGAGACGCCGTCATAGGCATGGGACTAAACAATATACGAACCGCTAGATAGCTTGTATTATTGACGAGAATCATTAGGGGCCTTAAGGCTAAGACAAGAATAAACCGAACATTTATAACTCTCGTACTGTCTCGCTCGTCGTTTAGTATGCTTATAATATACTGTTGTATGATATGTGGATAGCATGATGTGTGTGGGTGTTTGTGTATTGGTTGAGTTGAGTCGCTGTACTCTTATGTGTGTTTGTGGATTGGTTGAGTTGAGTCGTTGTACTCGTATGTGTGTTTGTGGATTGATTGAGTTGAGTCGCTGTACTCGTATGTGTGTTTATGGATTGGTTGAGTTGAGTCGCTGTACTCGTATGTGAATTTGTGGATTGGTTGAGTTGAGTCATTGTACTCATATGTGAATTTGTGGTTTGGTTGAGGTGAGTCGCTATACTCGAATGTGAATTATTATGTGTTTGGTTGAGTGGAGTCCTTGTACCATATATGCGTTGTGATCATTTTAGTTGGTTAATTGTTGGTGTGATATGTGAAGTCGGGGCTTGTTTTTATTTGAGTTACTGCAATATTGTTGTTGCTTTACAGTTTATATTAAACTACATGCATGAAAATGAACTGCATGCTCTCGACCAAACTGAGGGTTTGAGGGGGCATGATAGTCATGTAGTAATATACTCAACAGGGGCTGATTCATACCACAAACAAACATTTTCAAGTATGCAGCTTCCGGTGTCGACAGAGAGCGGGACGCGTTGGCTACATAGTCACATTTATTTAAATATGTACTGTTGTATTACGATACAAACGTAGAAACATGTATAGGACTTGAATACTTAGAATGCTCACTATGATTGTATTTAATTGGAATGGAAAGTTTAAGTCTATCTATTGTTTGTCACTACGGGAAAATGTTTCGTATTGTGATTGTTTAAGTTGGAGACGTTACCACTCGTATGGGCGAGTGAGAACGTAACACCGGTAGTTCGATAATGTTTATATTACTGCTGCGATTTTATGTTAAGTACGATGTTTTGGATGACGATTAGGAGCCGATTAAGTAGTGTTACAAAAGTGGTATCAGAGCAGAGTACCGCTATGATGACAAGATAGTAGGATTTAGACAGTGAGCATAGGTTTTGGGTATACGGGAAACATTGTGAGGACACGTGACCTTGCGAGGTTAATGCAATGCTGAATGCTAGCACACAATAGCCATAGAGGCACTTCAATATTTAACGACCGAGACTGCGGTATGAGACCGAGTAAGGGTCTAACCCGTCGTCCTGGCAGACGTCAGGGAGAGGTCCGGGTAAGAGTACTAATGAAGGACGAGGCGCAGCGGAAGGTGGTGAAGGTCCAGCAACCCCAAGTAACGCGAAGACGGTAGGAACCGCTCGCACTTGATGGGAGTATATCCCCGGAATTAGCAATGGTGCCCCACCCGCCGCAGCCCGTACCTCGTGTACCGCCTAGATAGGCAAGGAAATGAGAAGCACCACGGAGAAGGACAATTCCTCCGGATCGGGAAGACCCAATGTGGTTGCTATGTGAATCATGATAATTGTAGAAGATGAGAACCTGTGATGGGATGAATTGTTTTGGATCGGGGGTCCTAGTGATGATGTGATGTCTACAATACTAATTATGAGTTGAATATTAAACTGAAGTTAAAGGAGATAATTCTCGTATGACTAATGGGGTCAGCTTGCAATAAGCGAAGCAACCCTGTCCTACATCCAGGAAAAGCACTGATAAATGCGCCTGGGGGAAGGGAAATGGAAACGATGAGTGGAGATTTCTTTATGAGATATGTAACGAACGGAACTAATGACCTTTTCAAAGTCTCACCCGAAACGAGTGCCTCCGAGCCCACGCAACACTGAAGGTTCAAGATGGCCCGACGTGCGTGTGGAGAGATCACAAGAGCTTTTGAAATAAGAACTCACCAAGGTTGCTACAAGGCAGCACCTCGGGAGTGAAGTAACGCCTTATTACCACAGTAAACTTGTGGGAATGAGACTGTATTAATATGAACAAAAACCTCCTCGACAGGAGTGGAAACCCGATAAGGGAATAGTACTGTAACTGACACGCACCGTACAGGTGGCTCATTCTGCATGGCGCACTTGCTACAACAAGTGTTATACTAACTATAGTACTAAATTTCAACCTGCCTTACGCACTTGCTACAGCAAGTGCTGCAACTGTAAACTATCCCCAAAGGACCGAGTAGTCCGGGTGGTATGACAGTGCGTCTACCAATAAACATTAAACTTCCATGTGATTCCGTAATGCAACGAAGCAAGGACATAGCTCCTTTAAAATTAGGGTTGCGAAACCCTTGGGTTGGAGGTCGATAAAACCTCGGGAAGACCTAGTCGGTCTGACCATTAAACCTAAAAAGAATACACCATCTAGCAGAGTGTGAAGCGGAGTTAATGAAAACAACTGTAATTAGTGCCTATAAGCCTAACCCTAGTGTCGGTACAGATATTTAACATCAAATAATACCGGTGGGGAGTGTCGAGTCTTCAAGACCAGCACAACCATACTTAGGGAGTGCGCGACGCTTGTGGTTAAACCACTACCATTAAATATTGCAGAAGAGCAAGGAGTGAGCTATACAAACCAAGATGTAAATGATAACCCATCCAACTGAGTGGATGAGGAGTGTAGACAAGTGCTGTTATGGCAAACTATTTTTGAGTCGTAAGAGAAGAATAGGCAGATGCGAACGTGCAATGAAAGGGCCCGATTTTATGCCCGCACCGCACACACCGGGGATGTTGTGAATCCATTATGCTGTTAGACTCCCGTACGGACGGTAGGGGATATTAACTGAACAATGAATTTACCTGAGGACGGATGATACCGTGACCTTGAAGAGGAAGGAGGTGATACGAATCGAATAAGAGTTAGGACGACACAACGAAGAGCGATGATCAGCAGAACCCAGTAAGTTTGTGAGTACCCAATTGCAACCCTTAGAAGGAAGTATTAGAACCAACTAGGAATAAATTAAATACAGAGACCAACAATTATTTAACAATCAGAATAGGCACTGAGCCTAAATGCCGTACGGCGTAGGCCTACGGAAGGATACCTTTAATACCACCATAATCGTGGAGAGCGAAGGTGATAAATCACAAACACTGATTAATATCAGACTAAAGAGGGACTATAATAAGACGGGGAAAACACGATGTGTCAACCCTTATCGTGAAGTCCAGACTACACCTGAGGGTGTAACCCAATGAATTGGGTGGAGTTCGAGAACTGAAAACTCATATCTAAATGGCATTAATAGCCTAGGAGTGAACGGGAGAGATAGTAAACAAATACTGATCCCCACTCATAAATACCAGATAATGAGCATGTGAAACCCGATATTTAGGCGCTAGGTCGCAAACACCTATCTTATAGAAGGTAATGAATATACATATTGAGCAAGGAACCCACAGAACCCAGAGAACCCTCTAGGGCCATTCTAATACTAGCAATTAAGAATTGGCATCCTAGTTACTTCAATAGAAATTACCGGGACTAAGAGTGTGATAACCACCGGGTACTGACACTACGAGTGTACTAAATGAGACATGGGACAACCACACTCCTAGGAGCTTGTGGGCCTGACGAAACTTACTTTAAGCTAGTTAGGTAAGTAGTAATGTATCAATACGATACCCCATGTATGTAAACGAGTAGTGTAAGAACCCAGGAGGTAATCAACCCTGTGTCTGAGTCAGAGATTGGAATCTTGACTAGGTAAACCATGAATTGACGAGAGAGATCTCAGTCAAACCAACAAGGTTGGGGAAATCAAGGATCGCTTGATTGCAACACAACGGAAGGTCGTAACTCCATAGAGGAGAAGTTAGAACACAAGTTTTAGAGATTGTCGTAAACGAGGAAGCCAAAGGCCGATTTAACGGTAAAGGCAAGGAGAACCCATTAATGAGAAGATGAATTGTGGTACCGTATGAGGTTGTATGAGAGAAACCATTATAATGTTATAGATGCTACCTGGGAAGAGGGCACAAGAGAGTTGCATGATGCGCTGAGGCCGTGGTGATGATGCCACATTGAGTAATAATAACCACATACTCAAGACATAAAGTGTTAGTACGTTATCACCAATTTGGGTTGAACAGAAAACGTATGCCAAGTTAAAACCCATAATCGCATTGTATATTTACAATAGGCGAGGGATAAAGGCTAGCATTTTAAGAGATACTTTAAGCTGGAGATTAAGTACTCAATGCAAACCGCAATAGTGGATAACCGTCTAATCGACTGGTACATGGTGCGCAATGAGGCAGCCATTATAAAGGACTATTAACCAAATTATGTTGGTGAGAAGCAGAACGAGGAAGATCAGTTAAATCAATGGATTCCCCTAATTGAGAGTAGGGATGAACCATATGTGTGTAGTAAAATACCAACACACGAGGGATATGAGTTCACACCAATAAAAGAAGACCTACAAAGTACCTAATGAACGAACTCATTCTAGAGAGAAATAACTTGGAGTCATGAGGCGCCAGTTAGATGCGCATATCAGACTCGTCTTGAGATTTTGGAAACAACTACTGTGAGCACTAGGTGATAGAGCAAAGCTCGATAACCCTTACACCAAAGTTTAGTTCGGTAGGGTAACATGAACTCTTGGGAATATACCATGAGCATGTACAGAATTCAGAGAGGCTGAATAAAAGAGCTAGTCAAAATAATTAGCATGTGTGATAATGATACCACGCATCAATATAATTTTTTCCTCCATTCCCATAATTATGGAAGACCGTGTAGGAAACACCGTCACGTGGAGTTGAAACCAGAATGAAACTGCAACTTAAAAAGGGTAAATTAACCCTAAAGTAGTTGGGTCGTACCGCTTGCGGAGGGAGTGGGCCCATATTGCTTATGAAATACCCCGAACTAAAAAATGGTGATTAAATAATTCTAATATGGTAATTGAGGGCCTAATAGTGCCTAAAGAATTTTGATGAAGGAAATAAATCCTAAAGAAAAGAGAAAACACTTAAAAAGCATAAAACGCAAAAATGAGCATTACATGACCATAGGAGGAATACGACCTCGGTTAGGGTTATAGATGGATACCTAAGGCTTGGTTATGACTAATTGATATACGGGAACAATTCCCGAAGAAAATGGATCCATAAAATGGATTAAAAACACTAATGAAGCTTTAGAGCACGTTTTTTTTAGAAAACCTGAAAACGTGACGGTGAGTGGTCAAATGGACCCGTAAAAATTATATTCAATCAAATAACTATAATTAAACATTAATGGAAGCTTAAGAACCATTAAAATTAAAGAAACGAGAAAAATTCGGAAAACGGGCCCAGTTAGTGAATAGTGCTAAAACCGGGTAATTAACGAGCGTTATTGCGAAAAGACGAAAACACCCCTAGCTTGATTAATTATAGTGGGCCGGTTTCTTTATATGACTCAGCCCTCCATGTTGACTCATTTGACCCTATTAATAAAGAAGAAACAAAAACTAAAGCAAAAAGTGGAAAGTAAGTACAAAGTAGCTTTTTCACTCTCTCTCCTCTACTACCTCATTTATCCTGTGTATTCCCTCCCCTCCAGACTTCTTATCTTTCCTCCTTCTTTGCAAATGATGATTCGAAAGAGCTCCCATGGCTTCTCCATCTTCCTCACCTTGTACAAGCTACATCCATGCTCCAAATGGAAAATAAATCACATATTTGAACTCCTCTCACCAAGCTCTATCTTTCTATCTTTTCAAAATCCACAAAACTTGAAGTTCATCTCCAAGGGTATAGCCCATTTGAAGAGAAAACTAAAGATTCTTGAAGCTTGGAGTCTCCCCTTTTATTTAAGGTAAAAAGTTCCATGGGAAAACTTATTTTTCTTCATCTTTTGTCTTGGCCAATTTTCACCCCTTTTGATACCTTTTTCTTTCCTTGTTTGAGCTATTCTCCAAGCCTCCAATGGTGGAGTGGAGCTCCCCCTTTGATTCATGGCAAAAAACGATTCTAGGGTTTCCAAAGGTAATGACCAACTTTGTGCCTTAAGCCCTCCTCTTTAATTCACGAATTATTTTCACAATCTAAGGGAGCTAATTAGTGCTTATTGTGTTCCCTTGGGTATTGGTCTAGAGTGTTGGGCAATGGCAATGCCCCATGGCTGAGTCAAGAGAAGTGGAGAAGAGAAGAGAAGAAATGAAAAGAAGAACTTGAGAATTGAAGGTTATTAACTACCTTGATGTCTACCTTAAATGTTGTAGGATTTGGGATGGGAAAAATTGAATGAATATACCCAAAATATTAGTTGGAATGTGGTTAGTTGAGATGAGGAAGAATTGTGGGTGTGTTTAAATGCATTTGAAATTGTTGTACAATTTAAGGGCCTTGGAGCCATGCACTTTATGATTAGTGCCAATGTTGTTGATTGATGAATTTTGATTGAGTTTGTGTGCTGGTAGGACCCTCTATGGGTGTGGTTAGTTTTGAATTGATTTAGGTGAGAATTGATGAATTTGGGTATGTTAGAATTGTAGGTAAGTTATGGCAAAATTTGAGTAGAAATTGTGTGGTTTAGGTGACTTTGTGAATTGGAGAAACTAGGAACAAATGGAGATTTAATTGGGTTAGTAAATCACAACAGGAATGCTTATTTAAGTGAAATACCCCAAACCTTGATATGTGGGTTAAATATCAAACTATGGTATGTAAAGGCTAAAAAGTGCCTTAGAAACATCAGTGAACAGTTTAAACCATAGTAAATGCAATAATCACTAACACGGTTTGAGCAAAAACATGCTCTAAGCTATGAGTGAACTTGGTTAGGACCCAAAGAGCCTACCAAGACTTAATAATATTCAATTATGATTTAATAGGGCTAATTAAGTCCTTAGGAAACCTTGGTAGTCAGTTAAACCAAATAAAACACAAGGAAATACCTTAAAGCCAATCAGAGCAAAAATGTGCTCTAAGCTTGGGATAAATGTGTATAAGACCTAATGGTCACACCTATGCCTTATTCATATGTTAATGAACATATTAAATCAATTACTAAAGAAAACCAAGCTTGAAAACAAGTTAAAACACAAAATGTGCTTTAAGGAGTCTTAAAGCACGTTTTTGGAAAATTGTCTTGTAAATGAGTTTTGAATGGCTAAATGTCCATCATTACTCTTTAATTAACATGTGTACTATATAGTATCACATTTGGAAGTCTATATCAATGGGAAATCAAAATTTTCACTTCTATGTGCCTTGTTTTTGTGAATAGTGATTTTTATAAGCTAGTTTGTAACATATAATGTTATAAGTAATTAAATTGGTCAACAAAGACTAAAACACCCTCATTATAATAAAGGGGGCCGGTTTCTTAAGTGTGGTGACTCACCACTTACTTGTTAACTTGTTAAAGAAATAAAGATGACTAATATAGTTACTATTTGCTTTATAAACACAAATATCTTCTAAAAAGCAAACTTATCTCATTTCTCTCATTCCTTCTCCATTTCACACGGTTCCAACTTCTTCTTCCTCTCTTCTTCTTGTTCTCTCTCGGTAATACACCAATACCACCATGGAACTTCATCTTTGATCCCTTGTAAAATCAAGCTCACTTGTCCAAATCAAAAACAAACACCACCATTCTCTTTGTCTCATCAAGCTCTTCAATTCTATCCTTTCAAAATTCCAAGAGCTCCATTTCGGTGCCAAGAGGAATCTCCATGGGAGGAGCTTGAGCTCACCTTTTCACATATTATTGTTCTCCTTTGCTCCAAGGTAAGGAAACTCAAAGAAAAATCAAGTTTCCTCCATGTTTTGTTGTTGTCCGAAAATCACCATTAATGGTGCTCATTGTGTTGCTTTGTTCTAGCTCCATTTGAATCTTTCAAGGACTTGGTGGAGTCCTCTCTTGATAGATATTCCAATTCCCTTCAAAGACCAAGGTAAAACAACTATCTTAATGCTCTTTGAAACAATGTAAAACCTAGGGTTTATAATGAGATTAAGCTTGGAGCTTGAATACTCATCACATTGTTTGTGTAATGTTTAGAAGTTGACAAGCAACTAAGCTTAGCCGATTTTTAGACAAGGAAACAAGAAAGAAGTTTGTGAGGAAAAGAGGTAAATATGCTATCTCAATGTGGTTTAATGCCTTAGTAGAAATGAGCTTATAATGCTTGCTAAAACTACCTAAAGAGCCAATGGTGAATGACCTAGTGAAATGCTCTCAAGGAGTTTATTAAGGGCATATGTGTTGTTGGGTGTATTTGCAGGTCAAAGGCATTATTCATGTGGGAAATTCAGTGTTTAAGGTTTATGTAATTTAAGGGCCTAAGAGCCATGTTGTTTAAGGGCCTAAGTGCCAAGCAATTTAAGTTATGCACTATATTGTGATGTAGTGCTAAATGTGTGAAGTTTGTGTATAAAAATGTGTTTGATGGATTTTAGGTGTTCTTGAATGAAATGAGGTAAAAACCTAAGTGTTTGGATGTGAGTAAATACAAGAGAAGCTATGGCCAAATTTGGAGAATGTGTAAGAAGTTCTAAGTGTTTTAAGTAAGTTTTGGTGAACTAGGAAGTGTTTAAGGTGGACAAATGTTTTACTTGGGAAGAAAACATGTATTAAGGTGGTTAAGAGTGATGCAAGGATTTAGGTATTATCTTGGAAGTTCTAGGAATTCAATGTGTGTTTTGAGAATGTATTTAAGTCTTGGAGAAGTTTGTTTAAGGTTTAGGAATGTTGATGTACAAGGAAGAAGTGATGCTTGGGTAAGATGCGAAAAAGGAGATTTAGTTAGTAAGAAAAGAAGTTGAGAGATGATGTTAAGGTGTAGAGGAAACACCTTGGTGTAGTGGTCATTATTGGTGAACTACCACTTATAAATCTTAAGGAGAAAACATCCCAAGTGCTAGGAACTTTGTAAGAAGTTTGTGAATGATAAAATGGTTTTGGTGAGTGATTTAAAGAGTTTAGCACATGGATAAAGGTGTGTTTGAAGTGCCCAAATGAGGTTAGGGTATACTGGGATATATGGGGTGAAGTTTGGAGTTGAATGTAAAAAGGAAAACAAAGATCTGGGGCAGACCGGACTTGCGACCGGACTTGCAAGTTCGGTCGGGCCCAGTTTACCCTGCGAGAATTGGCTTCTGGAATGGACCGACCTTGGGGACCGGACTTGCAAGGTCGGTCGGGCTTGTATTTTGTGTACGGATTGAGTTACTGGAACCGACCGGACATAGGACCGGACTTACAAGGTCGGTCGGAGTAGAAAAATTTTGACGGAAATGTGTTCTGGAATCGACCGGACTTGGGTAAGTCCGGTCGGCAAGGTCGGTCGGACCAAAAATGTTGTTTAAGGTTATGAAATGATATGTAATGATGGGGATTAATAGGTAATGATGTTATAAGGTTGTTAAGGACATGTTAGGTGAGTTTTAATGACAATTAAGTGGGTGAAAAGTTGTATTAGAATGTGAGAGTAAAACAAGTTAAAAATGTTAAGTTATGTAACTAAGTTAACGGGGAGAAGTTATAAGCATTAGACATTAAATAATCATGCTACCCCGATGTTAATAAAGGTACATGTAATGTTATCAGTTGTTCGAGAATTGCTCGAGGAACGTAAGTGGACGTGATAAAGTGGACTCCGGTGACAGGTATGCTTTTCTTGCAACCTGTGTCCTACCGGATTACACCGGCTTGTATGCCAATGTGTTTTTCTGTATGTTTGCCACGTTGTAAGATTAAACATGTAATAGGTTTACAGTAATTCATTTATGTGGCGTGTACAACTCCGATACCATTTAACCTCGGAAGTGTTAACCTTAGTTAACTGAGTCTAGGATCACATGAGAGTTCGGTATTCGGAGTAAACGACCCGAACCATGGGAAGTACTAACCACGGCTATGCGTGTGTTAATTGTGTGATATGTGTATGTGAATGTAGGGATCTCCCTTGTATGTTTAACCCAGTTCTAATACTGTATGAGTGTAGTTATGATAGACTCCATAGTGGGGTTCTAACTAATGTCTAAAAGTAAGTATGTACTAACAGTAGTGAGGAATCCGGTTTGGCCGGTCGCGCGTTGTTTGGGAGAGGGTATCCTTCTTAGTTTTACCCTTCTCCTTGTTATGGTTGTTTCCCTCACGGGTTATGATCTCCCATTAGCTTATTCCAAAGCTTAGCTATTCTGACTTATGATCGGTTTAGGGGGAACATGTGTTTGTGTGGTGTGTTTGGGCCTCCAAACCCGAACCGCCTTAACTTAAGTTACTCGTCCGACTATTAGGACGGTAATGAGTGTTGTTGTTATTGTATAACGAGCTTATCATGAGACTGGCAACATTCTCTAGGCTCACCAGTGTATAAGCAATGTTTGGGTCGGTTCCTAAGAGAACCATTCCCGTTATGTTATGTATTTTGTTGTGATGCAATATCTATTGCGGTGTTATGTTGTACACGTGGAAACGTGCATAGTGTGGTTATGTGTTGTTATGTAGTGTATGTTATATGTTGTATAATGTGGAGTATGTGGATCATGGTTATGAATCCCAATTTGAGAAAAGAGGCGTTTAAGGATAACCCGATTTAAGGGTAAGTGTCGTCTATTAAGGAAGTAGCTCCATTAGAGGAGGAACACTCTAGGGATAATGAATACCAAGAGTGACTTATTAAGTAAGGATATATTATCCGTTTGTTGAGCCCATTGAGGCGAAATGTTATGTGTTGTGTGTTTACTGTTACATGCATGATTTAAATACAATCAACCGCATGCTAAGACGACAATTAGTTGTGCGTGGCCCGGTAGCATGTGGGCTGCGGGATTACCATACCAGCAAAGGTGCTGAGCCCCTTGGGGGCCACCCTTTCTCTTCTTTTCCTATTTCAGGTACAGAGAGCTGGAAGCCGTTCGAGAGTAGGACGGGGTAGTCATTGTACTTGGGTATTCATTTAAGTGTATATATACAGTAGGTGTAGTAAGACCGATATTGTTGTCGGCATCAGTTTATAAATACTCGGTATAGTGGAAGTTGTACGTTATTGTTGTTGTTAATGGAAAGGGATAGTAATGTGTAGTCGCTCGGGAATTTAGCCCATCAGACCGGTACAATGTATGTGTATTAGCCTTGTTAGCCACGTGGGTGGTTAACGGCGTGTAACACCAGCGAGTTGAGTTATTTGATGAGTTGTGTATTCCGCTGCAGATTGTTGTTATGTATTTGTTGTTGGATGGGGTGTTACATTAAGGATGGGAGGTTGGTGTGAAAATATGTAGCGAATGGTGTAGGAGGATCTTGGAAATAGCTAGAAAAGAACTAGTGTGCAAGACTTTAAAAACAAGAGTTGCACTTGGGTATAGTGAATGCATTTGTCTAGGATGGCATTATAATGGTCAAATGGGTTGAGAATGAGGTAAAATCTATCATGGAAATGTGTTTTGGTGCATTAGTGTGCAAAGTGTAAATGTGAGAATGAAAATTTGGGTGATTGAACAGGAAATGAGTAAAGAAGTTGACCAATGATTTAAGAAGGTTTTAACGAGTGTTTTAAGTGTTTAAACATGTAGAAAACATGTGGAAAGGTTAGAGAATGATTAGGTGTGGATTGAGGATGGAATTGGGGTTGAAAAATGAAGTTTTAGCAGCTTTTTAGCAGGGTCCGGGACTTAGGGGCTGGACCAAGTCCCGAACCCACCTTAAAAATGCCCCGAAACTGAAAAACTGAAGTGGTCCAAGACCCTAGTCCAGGACCAGGACCCGGACCAAGGGAGAAAAATGGCCGAGAGTTATGTTAAGCATTGGTCCGGGACTTTGGGTCCGAACCAAGTCCCGGACCACCCCCAGAATTGCACCGAAAGTGGTTTTAAGGCATTAGAAGGTGGGGGATTGATTGGTAATGGTTTTAGATGATGTTTAGGCCTTGTTTGGTGATATGTAAAGGTCCTAAGAAGCATAAAAAAGTGCTAGAAATGAGTGAGAAGTAAGAACTTAAGCTAACAAGGATAAAGATAAAGATAACGGGACAACGGGGTAAGTACGGGAGTAATGAGTTTACATACCGTATGAGCTTGATATTAATAGAAATGTTTGAAACGATATCAGTGAATCGAGTATGATCCAAGGAACGTGAGGTGACACGGTAAAGTGAATCCATGGTGAAAGGTATGATTTTCTCATGCCCTGTATGCTAATCGGATTACACTAATTTGTGTGTTGTTTGCTTGTGTGCCGACTTAATCAAGATAAAAGCATGAAAATGATTTATTGCTTGACTGTATATCTTAATGCATGTTGTGTGTACTAACCACCCTTGTATGATTGTGCGGTCTAACTTAGCGTTATAGACTGACTCGTAATTGAGTAACGAATGGTTAGTGACTCGTAGAAAGAGTCATTTCGCAAAATAACGAAAACGTGGAAACACACAAAAACTATCGAATCAATAATAATGGTAATGTAAACCGATGAACTCACTAGAACGTGAGAGAGTTGTACGGGATTAGTAAACTCCCGATAACGGTTAGAGTACCAAATTGAAATAATCCACGAAACAAATAATAGTTGAAAGATATAATGAACCTCTACTTAGAGGATGATGATAGTTCAAAGATATGAACTTATGAGAAAAGTAAAAGAGATATAAAGGACCATAAAACTCCTTTAAAAGATAGTTGATCCCTAATATGAGGATCCGACCTAATTGAGAAAATGTCCCGAACATAAAAGTATTCGATAAGTTAGGGAAACCCTTAAATCTGAGAATACTAGACATTGAGAAAATTCCCTAAGCTATTAGATGATATCGAGAGAGATACTCTAGGATAATCTATATGATTACAATATAACTCTGAGAGAGGAATATTTAGGAAATTGAGTAGTCCAGTAGAGATACGGACGTTTGTGAATTTGAGGAGCTAAGTGTATAGTTCCGTTTGATAGTCGAACCTCCCCACTATGCTAGACCCGGAGTAGGGTTGAAATCGGGGAAGTAAGACTTGTATTTGAAAGCCCGGTGGTGAGTCTTGTGTATGACTCTGCCCGAGGGTCATGGGTAATGACTTAAAAGATGTCCCGTTGAGAATTTGAGAATTTGTGAACTTGAGAGTTGAAATTGAAAATTAAGAATTGAGTTTGAAACATGAGAATTGAGAACCGAGTTGAGAATTGAGAACTGAGTTGAGAATTGAGAACTTGAGAGTTGAGGATTGGGATTGAGTATTGTAGAACTTAATTGAGATTGAGAATAAGAGAGCTTGAGTAAGAGTAACCCAAGAGAATGGGTAAGACAATGAATAAGTGACTAAGGCATTAGTGAGGTAGAAACCCTCAAGGCCTAAGAGTAAGTTAATACGAACTAACAACCTTGATGTGTTACTTAGGGATTGTATTCCATGATTGAATGTTGAATACTTGTGCTAGTGTACATATTTAATGTATTGCTATCCTGCATGATGAATGAACTAAAATGAATCTCATGTTCTCGACAAAGTAGTCGGCGTACCCCCGATAGCACGCGGGGTATGCGAATTTCATACCAGCAATTCATTGAGCCCCTTGGGGCACCGTTTTTACTTACAGGTACTTGGAGCCGTTCACCGTTCGAGTGTAGGACGGGGTTGCTACTTAAGCATGGGTAGTTAATTTGCTTACTATTGAACTTATATTGTAATTGTTGGATTGTAAGACCGAAATGTATCGGCAAGTTTGGGAATTGTAGTAGACTCGATATAGTATTGAATTGAGGTTTGTATTTGGATTGGGATTTGATTATGGAATAAATGTATTGTTTGGTATAGATTACTCGGTATGTTAGTTCATCACACCGATATTGTAATTGGATATTGTATTTGGATTTGGCCTTGTTAGTCACGCGGGTGACTAACGACATTGTATCGCCCACCGTTGGAGTAAGAATTCCGCTGCTTGATATTGGTAATTGAGACGGGTTAGGAGATAATGACTGGATTAGCGGTAGGGGTGTTACAGCTTAGGTTTAGTATACCTAACTGGTTTGGGAAAACAAAAGATGTGTTTACATCTCCCGATCAAACCGTATATGAATATACATATACCAAACCAAGATAGGTAGTATAGCCAGAGTGGCTAGAGCCCGACCCTAGAGAAAAAGGGTAATGTAATAGGTAGCACATTGGTGCTCGAATATTCCACCTAAGTGGAACATCTTGAACTTATTACTTCAAGATGATATATTCGTAGATTACGTGGGCGTAATCCCTTTTAAGGGGGGTAGAGTGATTTCGCGCGCTTAATATATTCCGTATGTAGGAGTACATAGCGCATGGTACACATGCTGCAAATGATTATTGTACGTAGAGTACAAGTCTTATGATTGTATTATATTACTTGATGTAATATTGTGATGTATTGTATGTATGAACATATACATATTTTTTTAATTCGCATTAGTTATGGCGAATAGGAAATGGAGAACAGATAAGAGTGTTCTTACCCTAGTTCCGATTATTTACGCAAACATTGTGAACATTAGACACATAAACGCCTAGCTTGTTAGCTCTGAAGTGAGATTCAAGTAGGACTATCTTGTAGCTCCGATGTGAGATTTCAGATAGGAGTAGAAAACTCCGTACTATGTGATTTGTGGCTCGGTATGAAACCGATTATTGTAAATGCGATGAGTGAATTGGTATGAGACCGATGTGTAACCTAGTGGAAGTAAATCCTCTAGGATTTGTATGAATAATTGCAAGTCGAGAGAACTTAGTTCATGGTTAGGATATACGATCCTATATGATGATGACTAGATTAATTACATTATTTTACTTGTGTATCTATTGAACAGAAGGTGGCAAATATCAAGACGAAATAAGAGTAGAAATGGGTAAATAATTAATTGATTGAAATTGATGTGGGAAGTCGAACTTGATCCTGGTCCAATCAAGGGAAACCGAACACAAATTGGGGTGAGAGATAGTTCAACACTGACTCTGACCACGTCGGGGTTGGATGACTCTCGAAACTTCCTACAAGTGGACACGGATATGAATAGAAATTGAGATTTAAGGCGTCACTCAAAGAGTCGTGGACCGTGGAGTCCTTCGTCATTAGACCGGTGCGTCTACGAGTGACATCACCCAAGGAGTTATGGACCGCAGAGTCCTTTGTCATTAGACTGGTGTGTCTGCGGGTGATTAGGGGAAATTAGGTGATACTAGCCAAGGAGCCGTGGACCGCAGTGTCCTTCGTTATTAAACTGGTGTGACTGCGGGCAGTTGACGTTGGTTAGCATGGGATTGGGTACCGTCAAGTCCTGGACTTTAAGACTGCTTCCCCGTGATTTGCCATCGCTAAATATATGTACACACATACACGCGGAGTGATGTGTGGGTATCCTTGCGAGATACTAGCATATAGATAGGGATGCGTGGAGTATCCCTTTGAAATACCCCGTAATTAGAAACAGTGATTAATTAGGCTAATAAATATTTGAGAAGCTTAATTAAGTCTAAATAATCATGAGGGAACAAATCCCGAAGAAAACGGATCCTTAAAACGAATTAAAATCACTAACGAACCTTAAAGCGCGTTTTTCGAGGAAACCGGGAAAACGTGACATTAAGCGGGTCAAATAGACTCGTAACAATTTTGGGCAACTAAATAATCATTAATAAATATTAGTGAAGCTTTAGAACCAATAAAATCAAGAAAACGAGGAATTAGTAAAAACTGTCAAAAACGGGAAGTTGTGGGGTAGAAACATAAATAACCAAAACTTATGTGTCCACTATCGACAATAAAAATGTACATGTGTGTGTGTGTGCAGTGGTCCGATTCCCCCCCCCCCCCCCTCACACACTCACCTATCTCCTCTATTTACAAAAGACAAAAACAATTAAAAAGCAATAAAGTAACCCCACCCTCACTTTTACTCTCTCTCCTCTATTTACAAAAGACAAAAACAATTAAAAAGCAATAAAGTAACCCCCACCCTCACTTTTACTCTCTCTCCTCTATTCCACTCCCTCACTCACGTACACCCCTCCTTCCTCCTCTCTATTTTCTTCTTCCTTGGGTGATGACAATGGAGCTTTGAGAAACCCACACAAACTCATCTTCTCTCTTCTTGTTACTCCCTCAAATCTCCTCCAAAAATTACAAAACTTGTGCCATTGGAATCCTCTCATCAAGGAGAGTATTTCCCTCTTTCCAAAATTTGAAAACAAGAACTTTCATCTCCATGGGTATTCTTGCTTTGGAGCTTCAAGACCACCATTAGAAGGCCCTCCTTCTCCTCTTTGGTTTAAGGTAAAAAGAAATCCAAAACCACTTCCTTTTCTTGCTCTCATTGCAAAATAAAGATTTCAAGTTTTGAACTCCTTTCTCCTTTTGTACCCAGCCGATTTTGGCATTCTTGAAAGGGTGGAAAGATTATTCTTGAGCTGTCCAAGCATTATATAAACCCTTGGAAGGTAATATATCTCTAAGCCCTAAAACTTACATTAAAAGCTTAAATAATGTTTTGGGTTAGTTTTTAGTATTAAAATGGTGTGTATACATGTGGGCTGTAGTGGTAGAATTTGATTTACAAACCGGTGGGAAGAGAAGAGAAGAGAAGAGAAGAGAAGGAAGAAGCAAGAAAGAAGGAGAAAGAAAAACTAGAAGAAAAACAAGGTAAGGATGCTCATTGAGTAGCCTTGTATATATGTGTGTAACAAATTTTAAAAAGAGTAAGATTTGCATTGTAAAATGGTAATGAACAATAGTGTAATGTAGAAGGAGAATTGAATGGTGTTGAAGCTTTGAAAACCAATAAGAACTTTCATAAACATAGTTAGGATTGGGATGTTGAGTGCAAGAATTTTTAAGAGTGTTTTGTGTTTGGTAATGGTGTGCAAGAGTTTGTATATTGGTATGTTGTTGTTGTATATAAACAGGTGGAATAAGGGATAGAGTGAGTGTAAATGATGTGGTGAGAGTATAAAAATATAGGGGAGACTATGGCAAATTTTACATAGGATTAGAACACTTAGTGAATTTCAAACTAGATGAATAATGTATGTTGTAACAGATTTTGATTGAGATAGATAGAGGGAAGTTTGGGAGAGATAGTTAATGCAGTTGTAATGCATTAGAGGTGCTACAAATGACATTAGAAGAGGGAACTAAAGATGGGGAGTGTTAAAGTAAAAATCTGTAGCAAATGCATCAAGGAAGAAAACTATGTAAGTGTTGAATTGAAACTAGGAGAATTATTTGTATAAGTTAGTATAGAATTTGGGTGATGAATTAAGAAGTGAATTAACATGATTTAGAGTGTCTAATTAGTGCTAAAACATGTTAGGATGCATGTAGGAAGATTGGGGAAGCAATGGGTGAAATTGGGAAAAGAAAATAAGGTCTGTAGCAAAGTTCTGCTACCGTCCGACCCAAAGTCTGGATCGGACAGTAGGTCGGACGGGGCCTAAGCAACGACAATAAATATTTCTGGAACGGTCCGACCCAGGGCCGTGAGTCGGACGTGGGTCGGACGGGCAAAAAAAATTCTGTTGTCGAAGTTTCTGACTTCGTCCGACCCAGAGGGTGAATCGGACGTGGGTCGGACGCAGCCTGGACAACAGAACCGAAACTTTCTGGAATGGTCCGACCCAGAGATGTATGGGTCGGACGGAATAGTGCTGGGTCGGACGGGAAGAATTTCAGAGGACAAAAATCTACTGGAATGGTCCGACCCAGGGCTTGGGTCGGACGCTGGGTCGGACGACCCATAACTTACAAAAAAAAAACTATAGGATTATAACTAGTATATATATATATATATATATATGGGTATACCCACCTATACATATGCATATATATATATATGTAAGTAAACCATGGATGAGTAATGAAAAGTAAGTAAATGAAATATAAGTGTAAAGAAGGTAAAGACTTAGTAAGTATGAGTTAGGAAACGTAAGAGTAATCGAATTAAGTTAATGATAGTTAGATTAATCATTCGATTGTATGTATATCATAGGATTTGATTTGTGACACCGGAGGAACGTTCGGAAACACGTACAACGGTGAACGGTATGAATTCCTCATGCCCCGTATGCTACCTTGGTTACTCTGATTTGTGTGTTGTGTGCTAATTGATCACCATACAAGATAAATGCACGAATCGGAGTTATTATGCTTACTTGTGAATATGTAGTGTTGTATGTTGTGAATATTGTCTTTAAATCTCAGTTTGTATAATTCATGAAATGTATGGATGATGATGAATGTGTGTATACATGATATAATGTATTGTGACCGAATGTGTTTGAGATTGGACTTCTAACTGATTCCTAACAAGCTAACCAATCTAACTTAAATTGGTAATTAAATTGGAATGAGTAGAAGTCCGATATAGTTTCGGCCACGCGTGAGGATGAGGAGACACAAGAGGTTGGATCCGATTCCTGACTCTTAAACTGGTCCGCGGCCCAAACCCCTTAAATGGGTAGCATCCCGGATTGGTGAGTCAAGTAAATCCCGGTGGTGGGACGGTGTAGTCCCCGGGCCGGAGGTCATACCGACTTAACATGAGTAAAAGTAAGTAAGTAAGAATGAGTAAGTAAGTAAATAAAAGTAAGTAAGTAAAGTAAGAGTAAGTAATGTGCAATGAGTAAAAGAGTAATAAGCATTCCGATTAACCCGGATGCACAATTTGGATAACCTTGGAAAGGTAAGTAATGTGTATGCGATTGTATTGCTATATGGATTGTGAATGAATGTATGTGGTATGCAAAGCATGTATGTATGTAATAAATGAACAGCATGTTTAGTGGACGTCAAATAGTCGGCGTGCCCTTGTTAGCACTCGGTATATGCGGAGTTTATGCGCAGCTTTTTGCTGAGCCCCTTGGGGCACCGTTTTTACCACAATGCAGGTACTCGTGAAGGATGAAGACTAGGAGAGTTGAAGTTTGATTTCTTTTTGTCTGTAAACAATGAATTTGGGAATGGTGTACTAAGTAGTACACGGCTGTAAGTTTTTGATTAGCCGGTGTACCATGGGGTACACCTTTTTGGATATTGTGAAGGGATTACGATTGGTATAGATGAGTAGAGGGTAGAACTCATTCTTTGGCAAACTTGGAAACGATGTAATTTGAATACGCTTTAGTACTCGGTAATCCATTAATGTAAGTGCATGGTATTTTGTATTTAGTAAGTATTGTCTTAGTAGCTCGGAACACTATGATCATCAGACCGTGACTGTAAGTAAGGTAAGCCTAGCTAGCCGTATGGGCGGTTAGCGGTGTTGTACCACCCGCCGTAGCAAGTAGTAATCTTCCGCTGCGTACTGATAGAATTAAGGGATGATTGGACGGTAAGCATAGGATTAACGGTTGGGGTGTTACACCCTTGCGAAAAACCTTTGAGTACTTCTTGTTGGTTGAGCACCTTGTCTAGTGCTATGCATGATTAAAGTTATAGTTGAACACCTTTTCTAGTGTTACGCATGATTGGTTAAGCACCTTGTCTAGTGCTGTGAGTGAATGAATGTACCCTAACTTATGGCTATGTGGGAAAAGATCAGTATGTGGACTAGGTTTGAACCTAGCGAGGTACGACCCCTAGTAGTGAGACTGTTATATACCTAGTGGAACTTGATTCCTTAGGATAACCGAATGTGAGTAACGACTTCGGGGTGAAGTCTCTTTAAGGGGGGTAGATTGCAATACCCCTAACTACTAAAACATGATTAAATGGTCTAATAATGATCTAATAAGACTAATAATCATCTTTAAACCATTTAGGAACCATCTAAGATCTCAACAAGGCAAAAACATGCCTTAAGATCAATAAAGCCAAAAAATGTTCTTTAAGAAACCATAGAGATTGTATGACCTCAATTAGGATCCAAAGTGGATTCCTAAGTATTGTAATTAAGTAATGAACACAAAAAAACCATTATCAAAGAAAACCAAGCTCAAAAACATGTCCCAACACAAAATGTGCTTTAAAACTCTTTAGAGCACGTTTTTGAGAAAATTGACTTTCTAAGTGGGTTTTTGATAAGCGTCCAAATGAGCATGTTTTATAGGTGTATTTCATATATTATATTAGCACTTTTCTTGCTTATTTCTCACTTATCGTATGTTTTTCTTCTAGTTTATGTTTTATTGGTTATCTCACAAATTTATTGGTTAAACATGAGGAAAACCAAGCGAGGAGCAAAGTAGACAAAGAGACGAACGCATAGGCGCAAACGGCTCGAAAAACGGAGTCCAAACGAAGAATCTAGAGCCGGTCAAAGTTCGCAAAAGAAAACAAGTCAAAGACTTGTGTCCGGGTTGCGTCCGCTCAACTAGGGCCGGACAGACATTTGTGTCCGTGGAACCAGGGCCGGACAAGGGCCGGACGGACTTATGTCCGTGTGCTGTCCGAGAAAGAAAGGGCGGACAAGTGAAGATGTTTCCGTGGCACGTCCGTTGATATAAGGCCGGACAGAGCAGAGTTTTGTCCGTGTCTTGTCCGCATAACAAAGGCCGGACACAAGGAATGTGTCCGTGGGAATTAGGCCGGACAAGGGGCGGACGCGCCAATTTGAAGAATATGTCCGTGGAAAAATGGACGGACACAAACAAGGACCCGTCTAAATGCAACGCAGATCCAGAAATTAACGCGACTGGTTTCGTTCGCCGACCGTATTCCTCAATTGCTTCTTCCTTTGCGGCGCCTACAGACATATCGAACTGCTCCATTAACAATATCAGGCACCTCCCTTATCCTGTAAATCCTTTCACGCGTGCTCCAGCTCTGTCTCCACTCAGTTCTTTCTCCACTCCAGATCTGCCTCCAAACCTTATCCTCTGCTCCTATATAAACCCAGCTCCATTCAACGATAAAACGTACGGGAGATTAACCAGAAACAGACCATCGCTCACCACACTCCTTCATTCTCTTCCATTCATCTTCTCCCGTAACACCACAACACTCCATACTCACGTACTCAGCAGAAACAAAAGAAATAGAAGAGCAGTAGTGAGAGTGAGAGCAAACCTGTTCTCTCTCTCTGAAATAATGGCTAATTCTATCTGTGCTATCTTCTTATTCTCGTTAATGTCTGAGTAATTTTATTTTATATCCTAGGATGGGGGTTTGATTCTAATATTACGTAAATCAGTATTTATCACCTGTTTCACTTTTTAAACTTGTTTTAATTCCTTTCAGCAAATATTGTTAAATGCTTTGCGTGACGAACAACTGCATTTTTATGGTAACTATCAACATATGATTTTGAGATAGTCAAAGTACCACAAAGGAATAAACCTTGGTATTTACACTCCGGATTGAGCAGGAAAATACTGAGGCTAGTTATTCCATCACATCTGGCTTGCACTTATTGGTATATTCAGTTAGCCACGCCGTTTGCGTTCTTAACTGGATTATTATCCTCTTCTACGAAGATCAACATTTCCTGGTAGTGTAGGTACTCATTCTAGGAGTTTCATCCCGTTCATTGCACACTAATGTGTCCACATTAGGCATCTGCCTTGCCATGCACAGGCTGGTCACTATTCCAGCTAACATGTTTACCCCTTGGGATTCTTAAGACATATGCGATGTCTTTACATAACAGATTGTGCACTTCGCACTTCCTAACTCTTAAACATTTCCTTGAACGGAATTCACTAATCCTTTTAGTCTTGTTAACTTGATTAGGTTCCTTTACTTCAACCATTCATGGTAACCCTTAACTCTTGTTTGATTTATACTGCTGACCGTAGTACGGAGTCGACTACTTCCCGTGGTTCGGACTCTACTTGTATACGTATGTGGGGTACCATACTGATACATTGCTACTTACCCAACTAACCCATAAATAGGTCTGTCAGGCCCACAAGCTCCTCACGGAGTGTGGTCGTCCCACATCACAGTTGGTACGCTCGTAGTGTCAGTCACACGCCTAGGTGAAGTATTCTGTTGTCAACTCCCTTGTATTGTCTTATGACAATATACATTCTGTGCTTCCCGAACTTAATCAAGGGAAAGTCTATCCACTGTTGTATTACCATGAACTCAATCCATTCCCTCGGGTTGTTACCCTTGGGTTTACCTGTTTCCTTTCCGGTTATTCAAAAGTAAACTGGGTATAACTTACCTACCGTGTGGCTCTGAGGCCGGTGTAGGTCCTCTGGTTTGGGTTTTAAAAGAAGGTAGAAAGTGAGTATGGGTTTGAAAGAAAATTTGGTTTTGAAAGAAAAGAGTTTGAAATAGACCTAAGCTTGAAAGAAAAATTCTCATGGTTTTACAATGCCTTCTTGCCTTAACCAAATCTAGCTTCTTGCTGACTGGTGTACTTCCAATTACAAAGGTTAGGCCGTTAAGCCCTTCCACAGTTATGATGATCTCACTTAACTTCATGGTACTTTACCAAGTACTTGTAGTGGTTATAAATTTCCCGAACAGCCCTGTTATAGCAGCACTTGCTATAGCAAGTGCGCCATGCTAACTAGCTATCGGTTAAGCACACATACTGGTTGCGGTATCTTTTTTACCCGCACTGTCATCAGTGGTCTTGTTGGCCCTCACTGATCTTACTGTCTTGATAATAACTCCTCTAGGTGACTTCTCACTGTCTTCACATGATAATCATTGACTGGGGTGTTCCCCATTCTTGGAGTCCCCTTTTACTTAGTATTGTTTCCTCCTCGTAGCCCGTTCCACACATTTGTCGTGGTTACTGAGACTTGTCTCTTGTTTGGACACTACGTTGTAGTTCCTTTGCCGGTTGGTATACCGTTGGTGTATCATTTAACAATTGTGGTCCCGTAGACTCGTCTCGGGTTTCATTAATCCACTTTGCCTGTTGCACGGTTGGTGCGTTGCAAGCTGGTTGTTCTCGACTGCTCAGCATGTCGACCCAGGTTGCCGGAAATCTATATCTCTCATACACGAAATTCTTCATTCTTCGCTATTAATGCGGTCAACATTGTTTAGGTAGAAACCGTCTCCGGGATTCCCACTCTTCGGGATCTACCATACGACTGGTTCTCCGTACCCACAGTGGTACTTAATAACAGCCAGATCGGGTATCCCAAGTATGAGAGGACTTCCATCTCTCTGGCATTGTTTCCCAAGTTATAAAACAGGGATTGTGGAGGGCGGGAAGGATATAGTAGGTTTCCAATTCACACTGGTTACTCCTAACTATCGTATCTCTCACGCTATCACTCAACCCTTAACCCAAAGTACTAAAATCCTAACTCGGTACTTCCTAAGCTCGATAATTCAGTCATCAGAGCGATACTTCGCTCTGATACCACTTTTTGTAACACCCCATCCATCAACAAACACATAACAACAATCTGCAGCGGAAAATATACTTCATCACATTACTTAACTCGTTGGTGTTACACGCCGTTAACCACCCACGTGGCTAACAAGGCTATTACATAAACATTGTACCGGTCTGATGGACTAGATTCCCGAGCGACTACACATTATTATCCCTTTCCATTTACAACAAAACATACACATACCTTCCAACTGTACCGAGTATTTACAAACTGATGCCGATAACAATTTCGGTCTTACTACACCTACTGTATATATACAACTTAAATGATTACCCATGTACAACGACTACCCCGTCCTACTCTCGAACGGCTTCCAGCTCTTGTACCTGAAATAGGAAAAGAAGAGAAAGGGTGGCCCCCAAGGGGCTCAGCACCTTTGCTGGTATGGTAATCCCGCAGCCCGCATGCTACCGGGCCACGCACAACTAATTGTCGTCTTAGCATGCGGTTGATTATATTTAAATCATGCATGCAACTATAAACACACAACACATAACATTCCGCCTCAATGGGCTCAACAAACAGATAACACATCCTTACTTGATAAGTCACTCATGGTATTCATTACCCCTAGAGTGTTTCTCCTCTAATGGAGCTACTTCCTTAATAGACGACACTTACCCATTAATCGGGTTATCCTTATACGCCTCTTATCACAAACTGGGATTCATATCCATGATCCACACACCCCACATTTTACAACATATAACATACACTACATAACAACACCTTTCACGTTACAACGTGCACATAACAACATCGCAATAGAAATTGCATTACAACAACAACACATAACATAACGGGTGCGGTTCTCTTAGGAACCGACCCAAACATTGTTAATTCACTGGTGAGCCTAGAGAATGGTGTTAATTCCTAATAGTCGGACGAGTAACTTAAGTTAAGATGGTTCGGGTTTTGTGGCCCGAACACACCACACAAACACATGTTCCCCCTAAACCGATCATAAGTCAGAATAGCTAAGCTTTGGAATAAGATAATGGGAGATCATAACCCGTGAGGAAAACAACCATAACAGAGAGAAGGGTAAGGCTAAGAAGGATACCCACTCCCAAACAACGCGCGACCGGCCTAACCGGATTCCTCACCACTATTAGTACATACTTACTTTAGATATTAGTTAGAACCCCACTATGGAGTCTATCACATCTACACACCATACAGTATTACAACTGGGTTAAACATACAAGGGAGATCCCTACATTCACACACACATATCACACAATTAACACACGCATAGCCGTGGTTAGAACGTCCCATAGTTCGGGTCGTTTACTCCGAATACCAAACTCTCATGTGATCCTAGACTCAGTTAACTACGGTTAACACTTCCGAGGTTAAATGGTATCGGAGTTGAACACGCCACATAAATGAATTACTGTAAACTCATTACATGTTTTATCTTACAACGTGGCAAACATACAGAAAAACACATTGGCATACAAGCCGGTGTAATCCGGTAGGACACAGGTTGCAAGAAAACCATACCTGTCACCGGAGTCCACTCTATCATGTCCACTTATGTTCCACGAGCAATTCTCGAACAACTGGTAACATTACATGTACTTTTATTAACACCGGGGTAACATGATTATTTAAAGTCTAATGCTCATAACTTATCCCCGTTAACTTAGTTAAATAACTTCACATTTTAACTCGTTTTACTTTGACATATTAATACAACTTTTCCCCCCACTAAACTGTCATTATAACTCACCTAACATGTCTTTAACAATCTTATAACATCATTACTTAATAATCCCCATCATCCTATAACCTTAAACAATGTTTTTGGCCCATACAGCGCCTTGTCCGAACTTGTGTCCGAACTTCCCAAGTTCGGACACTGTTCGAGGCTCAAATGGGTGTAAATAGGCAACTGTCCGAACATGCGTCCGAGTTTCCCAAGTTCGGACGTTGTTCGAGGCCAAAACAGAATATAGAGATAGGTGTGTCCGAACGTCCATGTTTGGACGGTAGTTCGGACACTGGTCGAGGCTTAGAAGACTTACGCGCAACAGGGCATGTCCGAACGTCCTTGTTCGGATGGTAGTTCGGACGTGCCCAAAACTCCATTTTCTATACCTTTAAACACTTACTCATTTCTTGCCTAAATGCTCAATACTCATAATACTTCCCCCTTAGGTTTATAGCATGTTCCCACACTATATTTTGCCCACCAAAAATACTTCATGTCCTTCCAAGAATTTTCTTCACAAGTTCAAACATCTTCCTCACCTAAACATCATTTCCTCCTTGTACATCAACACTACCTAAACCTTAACAAACTTCTCCAAGACTTTAGTACATCCCACAAACACCCATTGGATTTCTAGAACTTCCAAGACAATGTCTAAATCCTTATAGCACTCTAAACACCTTAATACATGCTTTCTTCCCTAGTAAAACATTTAATCATTCTCAACACTTCCAAACTCACCAAACTCTTTTTAAACACTTAGAACTTCTTATACATTATCTAAATTTTGACATGGGTTCTTCTAGCACATTGCTATACCAACGCACATAGCTTTCACCATTAGACATTCAAGAACACCTATAATCCATCAAGAGTATTCTCACACACAAACACTTAGGTTTTCACCCTTTTACAACCAAAAACACTTAATCACTTAATGCACATTCCTTACACACAAACATATTGTTTTTCCTCCTTTAACCATCCAAGACACTCATCTTCACAAAGAATGTTCTTTACACACATCTAAATCCTTAAACTACACTACATCACAATATAGTGCATAAACTTAAATTGCTTGACACTTAGGTCCTTAAATAACATGGCTCATAGGCCCTTAAATGCATTTAACTTAAACACTGAATTTCCCACATATATATTGCCTTTAACCTGCAAATACACTCAACATCACATATGCATTTTTAATAATCTCCTTAAGAACAATTCACTAGGTCTTTTTCCATTGGCTCCTTAGGTATTTTATTAAGCAATACAAGCTCATTTTTCCTTAGGAATAAATTACATTAGGTTAGCACATTTACCTCTTTTCTTCAAGATTTTTACTTGAACACTCTTGTTCTTCCTTGTTTGGAAATCGGCAAGAGGACTTGGTTACTTGTCAATGTTCTAATCAATATACAAGTAACACCAATGAGCATTCAAGCTTCATGCTTAAACTCATTTACAAACCCTAGGTTATATATTGTCTTAACACATTAAGGTAATTGTTTTACCTTGGAATTGGAAGAGAGCTTGAATAAGTATCAAGAGAGGACTCCTCCTAGCCCTTGGAAGATTCAAATGAAGCTAAAACAAGCAAGGTAAAGACACCATTGTGAGGTGAATTTTCAGACATGTACCAAAATGAGAGGAAACATGGTTTTTCTTTGATTTTCCTTACCTTGAAGCATAAGAGAATGACAAGGCATGAAAATATGAGCTCAAACTCCTTCAATGGTGAATCTCCATGGAACCAAAATTGAGTTCTTGAAGATTTGAAAAGAGGGAAATGAGGAGCTTGATCTAACTAAGACAAAGGTAGTCTTGAAATTGATTTTGGAGCATGGAATCATAAGTTACAAGTGAAAGAAGATGAAGAATGAGATGGTGTTGTAGCAAACCAAGAATGGAGCTTGGGAGAAGATGAAGAAATCGTGTGAAATGAAGAAGAATAAGAGAATGAGAAGGTAAGTAGCTAGCTTTAGATATTTGTTTGTTAAAAGTAAATAGTAACTTGCTTTATCCTTTATGTATTTACTTGATAAGTGCTAGCAAGGGTGGTGACTCACACCATGAAAACCGGACCCCTTTTGTTACTTAGGGGTGTTTTGGTCTTAGTTGACCAATTAAATTACTTATAATAACATATGTTACAAACTAGCATATAATAGTTACTATTCACTAAAACAAGGCACATAGAAGTGAAATTTTGATTTCCCATTGATCTAGACTTCCAAATGTGATACTAAGTAGTACACATATTAATTAAAGAGTAATGATGGACATTTAGCCACTTAAAACTCATTTACAAGACAATTTTTCAAAAATGTGCTTTAAGACTCCTTAAAGCACATTTTGTGTTTTAACTTGTTTTCAAGCTTGGTTTTCTTTGGTAATTGGTTTTATATGTTCATTAACATATAATTAAGGTATAGGTATGACCTTTAGGTCTTATACAAACTTATCCCAAGCTTAGAGCACATTTTTGCCCATATTGACTTTAAGGTATTTATTTATGTTTTATTTGGTTTAATTGTCTACCAAGGTTTCCTAAGGACTTAGTTAGCCTTATTAAATCATAATTGAATATTATTAAGTCATGGTAGGCTCTTTGGGTCCTAACCAAGTTCACTCCAAGCTTAGAGCATGTTTTTGCTCAAACTGTATCTTAGTGCTTTATTGCATTTTACTATGGTTTTAATTGTTCACTGATGTTTCTAAGGCACTTTTTATCTTTTACATACCATAGTTTAAATGTTTAACAACATATCAAGGTTTGGGGTATTTCAGAGATCTAAAGGAAATACCCTTCTTTAAGGCATTTTGCCAAGGTAAAACCTATTACCATAGCAGCTTGTTGTTGTCTAGTTATTTCCTATGTTGATATGGTGAATTTAACACCATTTAGTGTGCTTTGTTCAGGCCGAAACCCTCTTGAAGTTCCCTTGCATTTTTAAGGTGATTTTTGCCTTAAATCTTACATTAATTATTCCTTATGGTTAAGCTCAAGCTTGGAGTATAACCATATCTTATTTTGGTGTATTAAACATGTCTAAATGATGTGGTGAATTTTCCTCTAAGCTGCCGAGCTCATACAAGGAGAAATCAAGGTATAAACACCTTAAAACTTATGATTTTATGATTTTTAGCATATATAAATTATGCCGAGAGTGGAGTTAATAACATTGGTTATATTAACCTAAAAATGGAAAAAAAATGACTAAGATAAATTAAGCTAGTCATTTAAGTGATTTAATTAACATAATGGTCAAATTATGACATTATGCGGAAAAATAAATAAACTGCAGCAAGGCCGTGAGTTTATTGTATAAATTAAGCAATTTATGTGTAATTTTATGTTATAAAGCAAAGTTGTAATAAGGCCATGTCATTAGGCCATTTTAATTTAAGTTTATAAGCTTATTTAGTTAGATTTATGCTTATATAATTAAGTTTGGGGCCAAACCGTAATTTCTGGAAAAATATAAAGCGATGGGCTTAATTTAGGGGAATTTAGGGTTTTTAAATGAATTTAATAAAAATTATAACATTTTATAAAGTTTTGGGTCAAAATTGTAAAAATAGAAAACTATGGGGTATTATTGGTGATTACCGAAAGTTTGGTTCCAATTTGGTATTAGGAGTCAAAGTTGACTATATAGGAGACTTTGACCAAGTTTGGAGAATTTAAGAAATTAAAATACTACCTTATATAAGATAGTATTAAATTGTAAAAGATTTATAAGAGATGGGGTTATATGTGATTTCGAAAACTTGGGGTACTAAATAGATTTAATAGTCCTTAAGTTGTTAGGAATTTTTAGAAGTTTATTTGGTTAAATTTGGAGTTTATATGAATTATATAAGTATAAATATGATATTTTATAACATTGTTACAAATGGGTAACATATGGTAAAACCGAGATTTAGAAAGTATAAGGTTAGGAATAATATTTATAACCTTTTGGTATAGTTTGGTAATTTTTGGAGTTATAATAATTTTATAAAGAATATGTATAATATATAGTTTTAATGGATTAGAAAACTATGTATTATAAATTGGGAAGATTTGGAATATTACAAAGTTTGGTGGTGGGAATTTAATTAAAACAGTCCTAGGGTCTGTTCGAAAATTATAGCCTTTAAAAATTATAGGTTATAATTATATTAAGGTTTAAGGATTATAATATAAGGTATATATTATAAGTGTAACAATGAAAATAATTTGGGATTGATTTGTGATTTATAGAAGTTTAGTGGTTTATAGTGAAAGCCGAGAATATAAGGGGCTATTTGGTATTTTATAACAAAATATAACTATAGGTCATAACTGTTTTAATGACTTAAATGTCATAATATATGTTATATAACTATAATGTAACATTATACTAAATATGTGGTGGATTTTGTAAATATTAGAGAACATAGGTGCTGTTCGGAAATATTAACATTTTTAAATGAAATTTATAATATGGTTTTTAATGTTATAAGGGTTATAACATTTATAATATAAGAAGTATTCATTAAAAATAATGAATATATATTATAAGACTTATCATATAATAAATAGTCCCATAATACATGTAAGTATATGTTATGGTGTAGAAAATGTAATATGGTTCAATAACTATATATTACCTTAATTAAAATGATATAGTATAAAGGAAAAAGAATTACAAGCATTAGATATGGAAATTCTAATGTTAAGAGTATACATGGGATAATAAGGATTTAAATAATTCAAAGTACTTTTACATATGAATTATACTCCATTAAATTTGGAAAAAAACAAACCTTAGGAAAATAAATACTAAGGTGAAATGTATAATACATGATAAAGAATTATACATGCAATAGAAACAAACTATATGATGTACAATATACATTAAGTTACATGCGATAACAAAGTTCAACAATAAGTATATTAATATACGAGACAAGACTACGCATGTAATATAACATTTTTCCAATCTCGAGTTAAGCCGAAAACCCGACAAACGTTGACAGTTAATAACGGGGGATTAACCGGGAGGTATTAGTGACGGTACGGGGTACCGTAGAGTTGTATTTTTATACGGGATGCTAATCAGTAGCGTTATGTATTGTTTAGACTGTTAGAGACGACACACGGAGCATAGGATCTTGCTGATTCATACTCCACCGTAATACAATCAGGGTGAACGGTATGTTGTTATGTGTCTCTGATTGTCTCTGAGGGCTTCCTCAGTTCAGACTTCTGTGTGATCTGTGATAAGATTGTTTGTCTGAATGTGTTAATTAATATGCATGAACTGTATATTTATAGCTGCTTATTATTTACTGTTGTTGAGTTAACAGTATCGGTTCGTATATATGGACCTATATATAAAACGAACTAGCGGCTATGGTGCTATCTTATATGTAAATATAAGGATCGTCAGAAAAACGTTGTAGCACTAGGATAATAAGATATACATATTATCCGAGACTTTTATACGGAGCATTGGCCTTTCTAAACGCCGCTCTCGTATCTAACACTGGATCCCGAGTTTACAGACTCCGGATTGGACTAATGACCTTAGTCTGCTGTGTTAGAAAATTTGGTAATGCGATGCGATGGTATAATTAATTAATGAAGAAATAAAGCCAAGAGGATGTGGCTCTTGGTGCGCGCTGTGATCACAAAAACGATACCAGGATGTCCGCGTACGGGTCCGTAAGTATCAAGAAAATTTCCCGTGAGCTAGAATGGCTCGTTGGTCGGAGACTCTACCGCTGGAGTGGCTACTGCCGTGGGTGACCCGCCATAATATATGGGTAATTAGAGACATGTCGTTTTAACGAGACATTGTCACTAGGTATAACTGAACAATTAATACAGTTGAGACTTGTACGGTGGCGAACGATATTGGTTTCTACACCATGGACGAGAATTAATACTTGTTTATTATTCTCGTTGTTTCGCTTTGTTGTTCATTGGTTATACTTGTGGTATATTATGTGTGTTGATGGTTGTGTTATTGTATGGATATTACTGTTAATTGTTTTACAGTTTAAATATTAAAACGGTATTGCATGTAACGAATCTCATGCTCTCGACCAATTAATTGGGGGTTTGAGGGGCATGACGGGGCATGTGATAACATACTCAGCAGGGGCTGATTCCATACCACAAACCATTTTTATTGCAGGAGACTAGCTGGTGGGTCGACGCGGGGCGCGACTATTGTGTTACTGTTGGTTAGACTTGGTACGGGTGATACTAATGTTTTTTGGACTCGGGTTGTGTAAACCGAGGTGTACTTTGGTTAGATGCTCACGGTCTGTAATAATCGGTTGTTGTTGGATTTGTTTTAAATTGTTTAAGCACTACTATCTATCTCTTGTGGTCACTGCGGGAATACGTTTCGCAAGTTGATTATCATGTAACTCGTTATCACCCGTATGGGCGAGTGATAACAGTGACACCATTAGAGCGACAGTCTGTTATTTACCGCTGCGATTATTTATTATGTGCGACATTTATAGGATAATTAGGAGCAGAATTAGTAGGGGTGTTACAAAAGTGGTATCAGAGCGGAGTACCGCTCTGATTACAAGAGATAGTAGATTAAGTACCGTGAGCTTAGGTTATTTACACACCAGTACCAAGGAGATAGTTGTAAATGATTTGAGTTAGGAGATTGTCGGGGACAATGTTTTATGCCTTTAGGGCTATGTGAACTTATGGTTGAGATAAGTACGGTATTTATACCGAGAGCTGACTTGATTCTGAATTCTTCAGATGTCTTCTGGAAGCGTTCGACTGGCAGAGGCAGAGGAGGTGGTGGAAGAGGCGGCGGGCCTGGAGGAGGTCCTCCGGAGGCCCCAGCCGTGGGCGTGCTGAGACGGTAGCTGCCGTCTTCGCTCAGCTAGCCCAGATGGGAGGTGTCCATATAGGAGCACCACCTGTAGTCCCACCCGTACCCGCACCTAGAGAGCCAAATTGGCTAAAGAGCGTTGCTGACACGCGAGTACCTACATATGACGGAGTGCTGACCCCACCGTCCTGGAGAGATACATTGTTGAGCACGAGAAGGCCTTTGATGCCATTCATGTGCCTGCTGAGCACCGGGTGGTATAGCAGCCTTCCATCGGAGACGCCAGCACTTGGTGGAGGTCCGTGAAGGCACATACACTGCTATAGAGGGTTTTGGTTGGACAGGTTTTGTGGAATTGCTGAGAGAGAAGTACTATCCTGCTCATTTGAAGCAGAGGAAGGGAAGAGTTTGAGGCCCTGAGGCAGGGTAGTGACAGTAGATCAGTACTACTCCTCTTTTATTGGGCTCTTGGACTTTGTCCCAGGAGTTGTTTATTCTGATATGTGAAAGTGGAGAAATTTAGAGGCGGGTTGCGATGATATCAAGGCCGCCATGGGTGCTACCTTGTACCCTACGGTCCAGGTAAAATTAATTGACAGTTTATACCTTGTAACTCAGTTTGATTTATTACAAGTTCGGGGAACTCATTGATGCATTACAGGAGTGTTATGATGCTGCTTCTCGGACGATGATGGTGAACAGCCGGGACAACCAGGGGCAGAAGCGTAAGGCCCCCGAGAAGGCGGCGGGGTTGAGGCTGAGAGCGGAGGCAGTAAGGGCTGGAAGTAAGAACCGCCTTAAGTTATTTAATCCATTTAAATTACTTACTTGCTGCCTGCTTTTATACCTGCTATTCCTAACACTTTGACGATCACAGGAAGAAAAAGTTCTCCTGGAGGGAGAAGAAGAAGGAGCAGGCTAGCCAAAGGGCAAGGAGAAGGTCCCGATGCTGACCGGGCCTACCTACGATGTCCAGCCTCTTAGATCTGCACCCCTAAGGGTAAGCGATCTAACCTTGTGAATGAGTTGTGTATACTATCCATTACCATCCTTGTATTAATCTGAGTGTGATATGATAATAGGTTCTGCACCCCAGCGCCACTTTCACTGCAAGCGCTGTGGTAAAGACCACCCGGGTGTTGACTGCACCGGGCAAGCGGTGGACTGCCACCATTGTGGAAAGAAAGGCCACAGGTCGTTCGAGTGCTTTGCTAATCCGGAGAGCCGAGCGTACCGCCCGCCGAAGGGGACTCAGAGCGCACCTACTGGAGGAGGTGGAGCTCGAGGTGGCCAGAGGGGGCCGGCGCCCCAAGCCCAGAGGGGGCAGCAGCATCAGCAGCCGCAGCAGCAGAACCAGAACCAGAGGAACCCGCCGGGCAACCGTGTGCTGAATGCAGCGGGAGCTTCAGGCGCTGGCACTAGTACCCAGCGCGGTGAAGGTTAGCATTTGAAACCTTAACCATTGTATGAGAGCATGACTAAGTGTTAAACGCTTTACCTTAGCATGAATGTGTGTTTATTACCGCTTTAGAAACAACTTATCTAGGAAACCTGTTACCTCTTAGGAGACTTCGATATCTGCTATCCCACACTTACAAGACAGATCACCTAGACCCGTGGAAGAAAGACGGGAGTACCCTAGCGAGTTGTGTCATGTGGTCAGACCGGGCATGATACTTCTCAGAGAGTTCCTAACCCTAGATGAGCAAATCGCCATAGTGAATGAGTGTAGAGCTTTGGGTAAGGGCATAGGAGGATTTTATACCCCTGTATTTAATAGTGGTTCTAAAATGAACTGCACATGATGTGCTTAGGGAAAGATTGGGATCCACAAGCTAGGGTTTATCGAGAGGTGAGGATGGTAGGTGGCGTATCATACTACTAGGATACCTGAGAGTTTCCTAACCTTGGTGAGAAACGCAATGGTTGCTCAAGACTGTGAGACTGATTCATTACCCGACATGACACCTGACGTTTGCATATCAACTACTATGAGCAGGGAGGAAAGCTTGGGATGCACCAGGACCGTGATGAGACGACCGAGTCCATCACCAGAGGAATACCGGTTGTGTCATTCTCCATCGGCGATGATGCTGAGTTCATCTATGGAGACCAGAAGAGGATGGATCTAGCAAGCAAGATCATCCTCAAGTCTGGGGATGTGTTGGTATTTGGTGGAGAGTAGGCTTGTATATCATGGTATTAAGAGCATTAAGCTCAATACCGCCCCACCAGCTCTAGTGAATGATACCCACATCCGACCTGGCCGTTTAAATTTGACTTTCAGACAGTACTGATGTAATAGCAGTAGCTAAGTGTGTAACCTTGTATAATACAGTGGATGAATGAAATAAGAGTTTTGTACCTTCAAGTATATCTGTTCAGTTTGTTGATACCGTTAATTCATAACTTCAGGCTACGAAAATGGAAAGGAGGGTACCATCTGCATCCTAGATATGGCGCAAGCCAAGGAGTCCGGTAATGTCATCACATGTATGACAATTACAACCGACAGTAAATTAGTGATTTATTGGGACTCGATGCTAATACGAGAGGTGATCTCAGGTACCTTTCCTGTTGATGGTGTTAGTGCTTCCGTATTGTTCGACTCAGGGGCTTCGCATTCTTTTATTTCCTCGGCATTTGCTAAGAAGCTGGGGGCCACCCCCGAACAGCTTTCAGACTTTTCAGTCACCCTTCCTTCGAAGGAGAAAGTAGGTTGCACCAGACAGTATACGGGGTTAGAGATCAGCATTATGACTGAGACCTTTCCCATCGATCTGATCGAGTTCAAGAACTTGGGTTTTGACATTATAGTGGGCATGGATTGGCTGCAGAAGCATAGGGGCCGCCTTCATTGTGCAGAGCATCGACTACTACTGAAGGGGCCGAGCGGCAGGACAGTGTCATACCGCAGTGTGAGGAGAGAGCCGACTGTCAAGATCGTGTCAGCATTGTCCCTGATGAAGGATGTTAGGAAGGGCCGACAAGCCTTCCTCTGTTATGTACAGGACACGAGACAGCGACGTGATGGACGTAGACATTCCAGTCGTGGTAGATTTTCCCGACTTATTTCCTGATGAGCTGCCAGGCATGCCGCCTGTGCGCGAGGTTGAGTTCGCCGTCGACTTGTTGCCAGGTACGGGCCCTATTGCTAAGGCACCCTATATGGCCGGCTGAGATGAGGGAGCTGAAGCTACAGCTGGAGGACCTCCTCGACAAGGGATTCATTCGACCTAGTGTTTCTCCTTGGGGTGCTCCAGTACTGTTCGTCAAGAAAAAGGACGGCAGTATGCGACTCTGCATCGACTACCGCGAGCTTAATGCGGTCACAGTCAAGAACAAGTACCCATTGCCACGAATAGATGTTATTTGACCAGCTGAGAGGGGCCAGTGTTTTCCCGAAGATAGATCTCAGATCTGGCTACCATCAGATTAGGATTGCAGAGGGTGACATTGAGAAGACAGCTTTCAGGACACGGTATGGACACTACGAGTTCACCGTTATGCCATTCGGATTGACGAATGCGCCAGCCATATTCATGGATTTGATGAACCGTCTCTTTAGAGAACAGCTTGATAGTTCAGTTGTAGTCTTCATCGACGATATTCTGATCTATTCAAAGACCAAGGAAGATCATGAGTTACATTTGAGACAGGTGTTGAATATTATGAGAGAGAACCAGCTGTATGCCAAGCTCTCTAAGTGTGAGTTCTGGTTGGACAGCGTGTCATTTCTAGGACACATTATATCAGCTAGCGGCATATCTGTAGACCCTGCTAAGATTGAGGCAGTAAAGAGTTGGCCGAGGCCGAAGACAGTCACAGACGTCCGTAGCTTTCTGGGTTTGGCCGGTTATTATCGAAGGTTCGTGAAGGACTTCTCCAAGGTGGCCAAACCGATGACGAGTCTAATGAAGAAGGAGTCCCAGTTCTTATGGTCTACAGAGTGTGAGCAGTCCTTTCAGACGCTGAAGGATCTCCTGACATCGGCACCCGTTCTTACTATCCCTGAGGGCACCGATGGGTTCGAGGTATATTGTGATGCCTCTGGAACCGGTCTAGGCTGTGTGCTTATGCAGCACGGGAAGGTAGTTGCTTACGCATCCCGACAGCTGAAGAAGCATGAGGTGAATTACCCCACACACGACCTTGAGTTAGGCGCAGTAGTCTTCGCTTTGAAGATCTGGCGACATTATCTATACGGTGTGACAGTCACTATCTACTCTGATCACAAGAGTCTACCCAGAAGGAGCTGAACATGCGACAGAGAAGATGGGTCGAGTTCTTGAAGGACTACGACATAGACCTGAGGTACAAAGAGGGCAAAGCCAATGTAGTAGCCGACGCCCTGAGCCGCAGAGCTCATTCATTGTTTACACTATTAGCGAGCAGCAGTATGATTGATGAGATACGATCTGCACAGGAGAATGATCAGTATATGGAGAACATCAGACAGAAGATGTCAGAGGGTTACTTTGAGAGTCAGTAGTATGACTTCGAACTGTGTGATGATGGCATGATTCGACTGAATGGCCGTTTGTGTATTCCGGAGTCTTCTCCTGACCTGAAGGAGAAGATACTCCAGGAGGCTCATTGCTCGTCCTTATCCGTCCACCCTGGTTCTTCGAAGATGTACAAGGACTTGAAGGTCCATTTCTGGTGGAGCAGAATGAAGAAGGATATAGTGGAGTACGTGGCTAGATGCTTGACCTGTCAGAAGGTTAAGTTTGAGCATAGGAGACCCGGAGGTTTAGTGCAGTCTATGTCTATTCCTTGCTGGAAGTTCGAGGACATCTCGATGGATTTCGTTGTGGTCTCCCACCGACTAAGGGAGGACTGAACACGATTTGGGTCATTGTGGACCGTCTGACGAAGGTGGCAAAGTTTGTTGCTATGAAGGATACCTGGAAGGTCCCGAAGTTAGCGGACTTGTTCCAGAAGGAGGTGATCCGGCACCATGGTGTGCCAAAGACTATTGTTTCTGATAGGGACCCTCGATTTTTGTCCAGATTCTGGGGTCAGGTTCAGGAAGCCTTGTGGTACAAAGTTGAAGCTTAGTACGGCGTTCCATCCACAGACCGATGGTCAGAGTGAGAGGACCATCCAGACATTGGAGGACATGCTGAGAGCATGTGCCTTAGATTTTCAGGGGAGCTGGTTAGAGCGCCTACATTTGATAGAGTTCGCCTACAACAACAGCTACCACTCCTCGATACAGATGCCACCGTTTCAGGCACTTTATGGTAGACCGTGTAGGACTCCATTATGCTGGGACGAGGCCAGCGAGACTACGCTTCTAGGACCAGAGTACCTAGAGCAGATAAAGGAGGATGTCCTACAGATTCGCAAGAACATGAGGGCAGCTCAGGACCGGCAGAAGTCATATGCAGACACCAAGAGGAGGGACATTGAGTTCACTACCGACGATATGGTATTCCTTAGAGTGTCACCCATGAAGGGGATATTCCGGTTCGGGCAGAAGGGCAAGTTGAGCCCGAAGTATGTTGGACCTTATGCGATTAGGGAGCGAGTGGGCCCGTTAGCCTACAGACTGGATTTACCAGCAGAGCTCGGGAGGGTGCACGACGTCTTTCACGTTTCACAGCTGAAGAGGTATGTGCCCCATCCATCGCACGTTTTACAGCTAGAGACTTTAGAGTTGGACCCCGCTCTACGATATGAGGAAGTACCACTCCGCATTCTCGATACGAAGACGAGACAGACTAGGAACAAGACCGTTAGCATGGTCAAGGTTCTCTGGTCGAACCATGAGGTGGAGGAGGCTACATGGGAGTTAGAGGACTCCATGAGAGCGATGTACCCAGCACTCTTCGAGTAGTAGTTGTGATACTTATACGGGTTCGTGGTCAAACCCTTTTTAAGGGGGGTGGGCACCACTTGGCTTGCGCATATGTTATGCATTAGGTCTTGTTTTTGTGGTGTGTTTTGGTAGTATGCTATGTCATACATGTTTGTTGGATGATTGTATGTTGATACATCTTATGTATGTGCCTTAGTGCACCTGGTTGAATATATATATAGTACCGCTGAGTACTTTTGTTGATGATACGAATGAGGTTATACCATGAGTTTGGCTATTTGATATATGCTGTATGAATAGACTAGGTCTGAACCTAGTGGGAGTTATTCCCTAGCGATGGACTGTTTGGTTACTTAGTGGAACTTGATTCCTTAGGTGAACTGTAGATGATTAAGGACTTCGGGACGAAGCCTTTTTAAGGGGGGTAGACTGAAATACCCCTAACCTTTAAAACTTAATTAAATGATCTATTAATGATCTAAGATGATTAATAAACATCTAAATACCATTGGGGAACAATCTAAAGATCTCAACAAGGCAAAACATGCTTAAGATCGGTAAAGCCAAAAATGTGCTTTAAAGCACCATAGTATGACCTCAAATAGGATCCAAAGTGGATTCCTAAGTATTATAATGAAGTAAGGAACATAACAAAACTGTTCTCAAAGAAAACTAAGCTCAGAAACACCCTGTGACACATAAATGTGCACTAAAACACCTTAAAGCATGTTTTTGTGTATGAGCTCTAAGATAATGACTTTTTGTCATTTAAAGACTGGAGTATATCATTTAAATCATTAAATTGACATGATAGACTATTTTATAAAGTCTAAATCAAAGTTTGAAAATAAAAATCAAAATATGTCATTTATGTATGAATAGTAACCCAAATAGTACATTTCCAAGCAAATTGACCAAGTTTGGTCAATGGTCAATTAATTGACCCATTTGACCCTCATGCTGTCGGCAGGCAAGGAGGAGGGAAGACAGCTCACACTCCATTAGTTGCTAATTACTTACCTAATACCAATTTACAATAGTAAAAGTTACTTTTTCAATCATTTTAGCTCATTTCAATCATTCCCTTGCCTCTTGTCCCATTCCAGCCGATCCAGCAGCTTCTCCAAACCCTCTCAAGCTGTGTTCTTGAGTTAGGAAGACAATTCAAACTCTTAAGCTTAAGGTAATGTTTTAAGGCTATTTTAGCTCTTTTTCTTCATCTCTTCATTACCTACACTTAGATCTCGTGGCTCATCACTTCCTATGGCTCATTCTCAGTGTTTTAAGGTTAGAACACCAACCAATCTTGGTTGAAGCAAGTATAGGGACCATGGTTTCCCAAATTTGCATTTTAAGGTAAAAACATACCTTAAGCTTCTCTACTCTCCATCCGATTTTCTTCCCTTGATTTTTATGAGTTTATACACTCATAATCTTCATATTTACATGTTCATTCAGTTGGTATGCCATTTGGAGCAAGGGTGGCCGAGATCTAAAGGAAATACCCTTCTTTAAGGCATTTTGCCAAGGTAAAACCTATTACCATAGCAGCTTGTTGTTGTCTAGCTATTTCCTATGTTGATATGGTGAATTTAACACCATTTGGTGTGTTTTATTCAGGCCGAAATCCTCTTGAAGTTCCCTTGCATTTTTAAGGTGATTTTTGCCTTAAATCTTACATTAATTGTTCCTTATGGTTAAGCTCAAGCTTGGAGTATAACTGTAACACCCCTCTCCACAATCACGATATAATCCCTCACGTAGCAATAAATAAAAACGTCTCGCAGCGGAAAATAACTAACAATTACAAAACTCACTCGGGTGTCACCGGCCATTACTCGCCCATGCGAGCAACGTAGCCAAACTACATCCAACTTCCAAAATAAACAAACTGCTAACCACAGTGATAACGAGAAACTCCTATACATCATACTAAGTCATAACCATAAACATCGACAAGTGAGCGTCTACCCAATCCTGAAAAATACATAACCTTACCATAAGACCATACACCATCTTCATTACTATACAACGTCTCCAATTACCCTGTTCCTGCTCTTCAGCTCCGACAATGATCAACAACCTGAAATGGTGTAGTATCACGATAGACGCTGAGTATGCCGGGCCTGGACCCTAATGGTCACTTGTCATTTTAACCATCTTTTATTAGATTGGTTTCATGCTCTTCCATTTTACAGTTATAACAATACTGTAGCATAAATGTATAATGTACATAACCATCCAAATATTCATAGACACTAATCATCCTCCAAACCAAACATCATTTAGATATCACAAACCACAAATATATATCGAACGTATCGAACAACAACAATATATTGTACAATGTACAATCGCCGTAGCGTACAGTTTTCATATTTGATTTACCTTAGCCTTGTAGGCTCCATCCAACCATCAACACCAATATAATACCCACAAGTATAACCAATGAACAACAAAGCGAAACAACGAGAATGATAAACAAGTATTAAGTCTCGTCCATGGTATTGTTCGCCACTGTATATGTCTCAATTGTTTTAGTTGTTCAGTTATACCTAGTGACAATGTCTCGTTAAAACGACACGTCTCTAGTTACCCATATATTATGGCGGGTCACCCACGGCAGTAGCCACTCCAACGGTAGAGTCTCCGACCAACGAGCCATTCTAGCTCACGGGAAATTTTCTTGATACTTACGGACCCGTACGCGGACATCCTGGTATCGTTTTTGTGATCACAACACCAGAGCCACACAGCGCGCACCAACCAGAGCCACATCCTCTTGGCTTTACTTCCATTCCATTAATTAATTAATTATACCATCGCATCGCATTACCAAATTTTCTAACACAGCAGACTAAGGTCATTAGTCCAATCCGGAGTTTGTAAACTCGGGATCCAGTGTTAGATACGAGAGCGGCGTATAGAAAAGGCCAATGCTCCGTACAAAAGTCTCAGATAATATGTATGTGTTATTATCATAGTGCTACAACGTTTTACTTACGTTCCTTATATTTCATATAAGATAGCACCATAGCCGCTAGTTCGTTTTATATATATAGGTTCATATATACGAACCAATACTGTTAACTCAACAACAGTAAATAATAAGCAGCTATAAATATACAATTCATGCATATTAATTAACACATTCAGGCAAACAATCTTATCACAGATCACACAGAAGCCTGAACTGAGGAAGCCCTCAGAGACAACCAGAGACACATAACAACATACAAGTTATATCAACCAAATCCGAGCCCAAGGAGCAACCTTAGGTCAACTCGGCAAACCCCTTTACATACCGTTCACCCTGACAGTATTACGGTGGAGTATGAATCAGCAAGATCCTATGCTCCGTGTAGTCCGCTAGCTCGTCAAGCGTCCTTGTCAGAAGTATACTCTAAACGGTAATAAAACTATAAGTCAGTCTCCATGACTAACTACATCTGGTATTTCCTAATAATAAGTAACCCCGACAGTTCACCCCTGTTTTCTACAGTTGTTACGGGTTTCTCTAAAACAGTCGGCTTTGTTACTTAAAACGCGTACGTCAAAACTATTTCAACTGTTAAGTTTAATTCCTTATATTTCTTTTAATCTTATCCACATCTAGTTTAGGTACGTAACCTATAGTTGCATGTATGCATGCATTCTTGTATTATATTGCATTCTAAAATTCATAGCTTATAGTTCGTAACTATATTTTTTTAAAATAACCACCACCATTAAATCATATGGTTTTCAACCAATATTTATATCCACCTTATATACATTATTCTTGTGTATGTATATATTTTTACCACGTAGGTAATTCTCATGAGTTTCATAAACTCTTATATTTTATGTTACATTTTATCATCTTTTATTAGATGATTATTCCCATTAGTTGTATTATATTATACAACTTATATTAAGATTGTTATCCTAATATTATGTAACATTTTATGTTGTACATTTACAACTCCTAAGGTTTATTCCATAAATACCTTAGTTTATAAATCCCATTTATTTATATTGTCACATTATTTTATGTGAGTACCCTTCCTTATTTAATTCCATCTAACCATATTTGTTATAACATTTATAACATTATAGACCTTAGTCTAAAATTCATCTTTCAACTCTTATTAACTCGTATAGCCCTAACTTAATTTAAATTCCGTTTTGACCACATAACATTATGTAATGTTATACCATACACTAATATCATACTATGTGATATTTTTATTCCTTTAACTTATAACTATAGTTTTTATACAAAACTATTTATTGCCTCTAGGCACCATAAAAAATCTTATTCTTTTCCTAAACCATAGTTTCCTTATTTACAAAATCACCCTTTCTTTTTACCATGTTATATATACCATTTAATATAACATTTCTAACTTATAAAAGAGTATAACCTATGGTTATTTTTGTAAATTCCGAACAGCCCTTGTGCTATTCTATAATTGCCATTTGGCCCTATTTATAACATATAGTTTCATATCATTAAAACCATATCTTATACACATATCTTATAAATTCTCTTATATTCTAAAAATCTCCAAATTCCACCAAAGGGTTATAATATCCTTATTAACCCATATACTCTTGGTATTTACCATTCCACCATCTATATTTCTCCAAAGTGTCATAATGACATAATAACTATATATTATACATATATAGTTTATTTTAATTCCAAAAACATTCCAATAAATTCCTAAAAATTCCTAATAGCCCATGGGTGTTTAAAATACCATTTACACCCTTATTTTCGGTAATAACATATTCACCATATATGTCATAAAAATAATACCATAAGATACTTATCTTATTATAAACCTTAAATAAGTTATCTAACTTATTTATTTTGGTCAAAACCTAGCATATGGTCAAGGTTGACCTCCTTAATATTTCCTTGACCACCAATTCCTTATAATTACGGTTTTAACCCAAGTTTCCAAAATTCACCATTTAACCCCAAAACTTTATAAAATCTTATAAACTTTATTTTAACTCCTTTTTACTCTAATTTTCGGCCTTATTATTCTAAAGCCCCCAAATTTAATTTAATTACACCTAATACCCCATTTATTTTCGGTAATGCATTTATACTACTTAAACTTAATTAAAAGCTTGTAAATGCATAAATAAAATGGCCTAAAATACATGGCCTTATTACAAACATTTGCTCACAAAATAAATTACACATAAATGTCCCAAAATACATATAAATTTCGGCCTCACCATAATTCTTTTTTAATTACCAAACTTCCACATAATGTCTTAAATTTGACACTTATGCTTGTTTAATTAGTTATAAAATTTATTAAACCATTCTTAAACATTTTAAGGTCAAACAAGACCTTTTTTCCTCTTCACTCACGGCAATTAAATACTTAAACTTGTGTTAATGTATCAAGTTAAGGTTTTAAGTGATTTATACCTTGATTTAGCTAGGTAAACCTTGTTTGGTTCGCCACCTTAAGTAGATTCTCCACAGCTTGTTTTACATGTTTTCAACAGAAACAAGGCCTAGTTAGTCTCCAAGAAGATCTAACCATAAGAAGTAATTTAATGAAGATTTAAGGCAAAAATCACCTTAAGAATGCAAGGAGAGTTCAAGATGGTTTCGACCTGAATCAAACACACCACAAGGTGTTAGATCTACCATATTGACATAGGAAATAGCTAGATCTCGAAATGCTACCTTGTTATTAGGTTTTACCTTGGAAAAATGCCTTAAAAGAGGGTATTTCCTTTGGATCTCGGCCACCCTTGCTCCAAATGGCTTACCAACAGATTCCAAATGAAAAGGAGAAAGAGGAGGCTATGAGCAAAGTTTCACAGCCGAACTTGAAGGGAATCAAAAGTTATGAGCTTAAAGCACATTTTTACCTTAAATGGTCAAGACTTGAACTTTCCTCCTTAGATCTGGTTATGTACAAAACCAACACTTCCTCTAACCTCCAAATCACTCTACATAGATGTATAGAAAAGGTTGGAGTGTAGATCAATCGAAAAAGGAAAGAAAGATGAAGAAAATGGGCATTTTTATGCCTTAGGAGCTTACCTAGAGCTTGAGATCTCATCAATGGTGCTTGGGAACCTTACCTACGGTGGAGGGGAGCCAGAGAGCTCAAGGGTGAGCCATCTCGGCTGAAGAGGAAGAATGAAGGAAAGACCTAAATAAGCTTAAAGCACCTTTTTTACATTTTTTATGATTTCCTTGCTTTGATGACTCATCAAGTCTGATTGGGGTTGGATAATTGAAGCTCAATCAGTGGAGACAAGAGGAGGGGGCAGCCGTTGAAGATAAGAGAAAGGTAGGGCTTGATTGATTCAAATTTTGGTTGAAAATGGAGTAAATATGTTACTTTAATTCATTTAATGAATGTGTGACTCATCTCTTGTCTTGTACCAGCTTGGAGCCACGAAATTCAAAGAGGAAGAGGAGCAAATGGAGGCTCCAAATCAGCTGGCTCACATGGGAAAGGTAAGTGGAGCCCACCTTTTTTGTTTTATAAGGTAAAGTATGTCTTTTTTTGTTATTTTATGCTAAAGTAAAGGACTATATTTAATTGTCACATGGGACTTGTCTCTTGGTCTGTTAAGAGACTTATTATCTGATTTTATGTAGTCCATTTCGTGGTCAATGGTCAACATTGGTCAACTTAGTCAATGTTGACCCAAACGGGCCCCACTTTAGGGTTTTATTAATATTTTAATATTAAATTTGTAAAAATTCGTAAATTTCTGGAATTAAATTCCTAATATCATATAATATGATATTTTATTATATTTAAAGGTATTTATAACCTTTTAGCCCATTTAAAACCAATTTAAAAGGCGATTACACAAAAACGTGCTTTAAGGAGTTTTAGTGCACATTTTGTGTCGCAAGGTGTTTCTGGGCTCTGTTTTCTTTGACAACGGTTTTGTTGTGTTCCTTACATGATATTTGATCATGGTATTCAATTTTATATCATTTAGAGGTCATTTGATTTTTAAGGTTTTCCTATAGCACCTTTTTGCCCTTTTTGACCTTGAAGCATGTAAATGCTTTTTCTTTGTGTTGGAGTGTTGTCCAACGGTTATAATATGTTTAATATTATGTCAATATACTTAGGACAAATTTTTAGGTCCTAAGAAGTTCATTTGGGTATTTATTTACCCTTAACAGTCAAAGGGTGCAACATCTTGTTTTGTGTTGACCACTGTTGTTCTCAGTTGACTTTTAAGGCATGTTTAGGCCTTAATTAATGTGATTAAATATTTAATCCATGTTTTATTAATTTGGGGTATTTCAATCTACCCCCCTTAAAAAGACTTCGTCCCGAAGTCTCTTAATCAAATAGGTAAGTATATATAAATGTATAACTACCCATTGTTCCCATAATGTATATCTATGTGATATATCATTTACATACATCGTGTTGCGCTTATACAGCACATAGCCATCACGTTGTGGCGTTAGTTCAATCATATATGGATATAGGTGATCCATCAGCACCATCATTTCCTATCAGTTCTACCAACCCTGACAACCTCCCTGAGGTGTCCATAACATTCCATTGTTCCACATTCCATATCTAATGATTCATTTCGTATCTAGGCGATACCATATGTAATCATTCTATAAAGCAATATGAATACATATTACAAATAGCATAAGAAAAGTGTTACACACATGGTGTACATACAACATTCAAACAAGTATCTCGTGAGATACATACATTCAAGTGTACATCACACACAAACAACCAAACAACGCACGCCCCGCGTACCAAACATAACCAACAAAACCAATTCACTGTATGCCATGCATACTAAATAATTCACATACCAACCAAACAACCCTCGTATGCCCCGCACACCACCAAATCTTTGTATGCAATGCATACTAATCAAACAAAATTTAGTGCACACATGTGCACAGCCAAGAGGCTCTACCCCCCTTAAAAAGGGTTACGCCCCCGTACCCCACAAGTATACAACTGCCGCTCTACAAGGAGCGCTGGATACTTGGCTCTCAAAGAGTTCATCAACTCGTGGATTATCCTCATATCAGAGAGACGGGCATGACTCTAGCCCTTATGGGCTCCACAATACATAAAGGATGTGGCACTAAACAATTTGTGCTCTCTCCCAAATTCATTCTAATGGGCCCACTCGCTTCGTATGAGGTGCAGACCCATGAACACAGGCTGAATTTGCCTTTCTTTCTTTTTTTTTTCATTGCTGTGAATCCACTTGTTTGGTTCACTAGCATACATGTGTGTGTCTTTTCTCACTGATATTCAGTTGAGGTATACTATGACATTTGCCATTGTTAGTACTTAGTGCTTTTTGCACTTGTCTTTGTAATACTAAGACGTACCAGCCTATATGTCCACAAAGATGATGTTTGTCATCCATGTCTCCTGGTATTTGTTCCGGAGTGACACACTGTTGTAGTTCCTCTTCTCCTTTTTTTTACACACTCGTGTTGATATCCACTTTATCTTTCTGCGTTCCCACTAGATTAATAACTGTACGAGTGCAATACCAAAACACTCAGTCATACAGAGTGCAGAGGCGTAAACGCTCAACAGCTAATATCTCATGAGTCAAACAGATAAGATGTGCGAATTATCCTGTGAGTGGTACATTCCAAATCCATTGTTCTTTGCTTAAGGTATCTGCTATCATATAGCTTTATCTTTTCTCTGTGCGTAATCACGCGTTTATGTCCATATCATCTGGTAGATTTCCTCTGGATTGCAAGCATTTGCTTGATCCTTATGAGGCTTCTACATATTATTCGTCCATAATGGGTTTTCTTGTTTCTTTTTTTTTGGTTTTCCTGTCCCTAAACTGTTCCTTTGTCTTCTCTGTATGCTGTCCACTGTTCTCTGTTGAAGGTTCCCCCCTTTTTTTTTCTAGCCCGTTGTTCTAACTGCGGCTCTTCTCGTCCATCTTCGAGGTAATCCGTCTTACTGTCCGTAGAATGGAGTTGACTACTTCTCGCGTTCCTAACACTACTTGTCTACTTGCATGGGGTACCGTACTGATACATTACTACTTACCCGACTAACTCATAAATAAGTCTGTCAGGCCCACATGCTCCTAACGGAGTGCGGTCGTCCCATGACTCGTTTAGTAAACTGGTAATGTCTGTCACACGGTTATAGTGAAGTATTCTGTTGTCAATCTCCCTTTGATGGATATCCTCTTTTTTTTTGCTTCCTCTTCTACTTTCTTCTTCTTCTTTTTTTTTTTTTTTTCTTCTTTTTGCTTGCTTTTTTGTGTAATAGTTCATGTTATCAGTTATCCTGTAATAAGTGATATTGCCTTTGTGGCAACCGTGGTAACTTGTATTATAGACTAGTATTATTCAACTCGGTGTAAGTAAAATCCGTGCTATATTAGCAAACTTGTTTCTCCCCTTTTTTTTTCTCATTGAGTACAACACATATTCCTTTTCTCCCTGTTTTTTTTTCTGATCATTTCTCATCCATAGTTCATATTCGTCCCCTCATCCATGTAATTGGATGCATTGCAGATTGCATAATAGTTTGAGCAGCCTGGCTCTTCACTTCTCAACCATCCTCACTGACGGTGGTGCATCTACAAAGGGTATGCTTGTCCATAAGGACTAAACATGTATCACTAGTAGTGATTAGCACTAAATGCAAGTATATTCTGATGGTATTTGGCTAATAGCCCTGTCTGAAACTTCCTCGAACGTTTAAACTGGTGTGTTTTACAGTCATAGTGGCTGTTTAATTTGTCCAGTTGCAATGGTTGGACTAACGGTCCTTCCAAAAGGTTGCATAGGTTTCTAATCTCAAGGTTTGTAAGAAAAGTTTGAAAAACAGTTTTTTTTATATAAAAGTTAAAAGGTAGTAGTTGTTGCAGTTGCATTTGCAGTAGTTGTTACTGTTGCTGTTGCTGTCGCTGCACTTGCTGTAGCAAGTGCGCAAGGCAGATGGAAATTTCAGTGGTTTTCTTGTCATAGCGCTTGCAATAGCAAGTGCGCCATGCAGGTGGAAATTCTGGTTCAGTAATTCCCGGTCTCATTGACTCTGTGTCATTTAGTATGGCTACATGATAATGTAAGTTTTAACATCCTGTTCATATATTTATCCTCAAGGTTCAAAGCTTATTGGTACTGAGTACACACAACTAATCCCAAAGTCTTACACGAAAGGCGAGTGGTCAATGACACACTCCCACATACTTATAACATAGCTCCTTCTAACATTCAAAGTAAGCACACAACATAGTAAGTAAAAGTCTTCCACCAGCGGTCTCATGGAGTATGGGTACTCATGCCCTATCTACTCCCTTGCCCTTCTAGGCTTCAGTATCAGCAGATGTCTAGCCATCCTGACCGCCTCGTGGTACTCCAGATCCTCCAGCTGAGGTCTTCTGAGTATTCTTTGGTGGCCTGTAATTACGGCTCTCTGGATTCATCCAGCATTCGAATTCCCTATGGCCTTCTTTGTGGCAGCACTGACATTCGACTTTGCGGCCTTCGCAGTCGACCCCTGGGTGGTCCTTCCCACAACGCTTACAGTAAAAATGGCGCTGGGGTTGTCCGGTGCCTGATGGTAGTATTTAAGTTTAAGTTAAAATCTGGCGGTATAAAGATTAAGATTACATTTGAATTTAAGAGGTAGGTGTTCTCACCCTTAGGAGGTGTAGATCTCAGAGGCTTAGCATCAATAGCTGGGCCGGTCAACCGAAGGACGGGCTCCTTTCCCTTTGTTCCCTGGTGACCCTGCTGCCCTTTCTTTTTAAAGAATTTCCTGTTCAAGGTTTCGGTTCAGCATTCATAAGGTATTTAATATGGTGATAGTTTAGAATGGGATAAGTCCTTACTTTCCCTTTTTCTGGCCATCGCCTGGAGATGCTCCTCCACCCTCAGACTCTCCTTCAGGGTTCTTTCTTTTCTTTGCCCCTAGAGTCTCTCCCGAGTCTAGAGCATTAGCTCAGTCCTCGAGGCAGCATCATAACACTCCTGGAATCTCCTTGGTAAGTTCTCACAAAGCTAATTGGTAATGTAGTAAGTAAAGAATTTTATGGCTTCCATGTTAATATCTGGATGGTAGTGTAGAGGTTAGCACCCATCGCCATCTGAATGCGAAATAATAGTCCTCCCCGGAACTTCTCGACCTTCACGGTCTTTGAGTAATCCACACCGGGAATGAAGTCCAGCTGACCAATGAATTGAGCGTAATACTCATCCACGGTCAGACCTTCTTAGGTCAATGTTTCAAACTCATGGCGCTTCTTCTGCTTGAGATGCGCCGGGTAGTATTTTTCTCTCAGTAATTCTACAAAGGCAGCCCACGAAAAGTCGGGCGTGGCCAGGTGATGGTCCTTGACCAACCTCCACCAAGTGCTGGCTGCATCCTTCAGATGGAAAGCAGCAATGGCGACCTTCTTGTCGTCTGGTACTTGTAAAGCTTCAAATGCTTTCTCATGTTCAACAATGTAACGCTCTAACGCTACGGGGTCTGGTTCCCCAGGATATGTAGGTGGTCGGGTCTCGCTAACTGACTTCAGCCAGTTCGTTTCCCTGGGCTGTGGCGGGTGGGCTGGTGCTCTTCCTATCTGAGTACCCAGCTGTGCAAGAACGGCTGCAACCGTCTCAGCAACTCCTGGAATGCCGGGGTCACCGCCTCCACCTCTTCCAGTACCACGCCCCCTAGTTCCACCAGACATCTGTAGTACAGTATGTCACATAATTACTCGGTAAAATTACCGTACACAACCAATAGATATTAAGTTGCCTTAAAGGCTAACCTGTCACGCAATTTGCGTTTCTAGACACAATATCTTTTGAGACGAATCGTCTCGTACTTCCCAAACGTTTCCCAATATTTCCCAAGTCCTAAGCTCACTGTCTTAACCTATTTCTCGTCATCAAGCGGTACTCCGCTCTGATACCACTTTTGTAACACCCCTCTCCATAATCACGATATAATCCCTCACGTAGCAATAAAAAACGTCTCGCAGCGGAAAATAACTAACAATTACAAAACTCACTCGGGTGTCACCGGCCATTACTCGCCCATGCGAGCAACGTAGCCAACTACATCCAACTTCCAAAATAAACAAACTGCTAACCGCAGTGATAACGAGAAACTCCTATACATCATACTAAGTCATAACCATAAACATCGACAAGTGAGCGTCTACCCAATCCTGAAAAATACATAACCTTACCATAAGACCATACACCATCTTCATTACTATACAACGTCTCCAATTACCCTGTTCCTGCTCTTCAGCTCCGACAATGATCAACAACCTGAAATGGTGTAGTATCAGCGATAGACGCTGAGTATGCCGGGCCTGGACCCTAATGGTCACTTGTCATTTTAACCATCTTTTTATTAGATTGGTTTCATGCTCTTCCATTTTACAGTTATAACAATACTGTAGCATAAATGTATAATGTACATAACCATCCAAATATTCATAGACACTAATCATCCGTCCAAACCAAACAATCATTTAGATATCACAAACCACAAATATATATCGAACGTATCGAACAACAACAATATATTGTACAATGTACAATCGCCGTAGCGTATAGTTTTCATATTTGATTTACCTTAGCCTTGTAGGCTCCATCCAACCATCAACACACAATATAATACCCACAAGTATAACCAATTGAAATACCCCAAACCTTGGTATGTTGTGTAAACGTTTAACTATGGTATTTAAAGGCTAAAAAGTGCCTCAGGAACATGAATGAACCATTTAAACCATAGAAAAGTGCAATAAAGACACTAAGACAACATTTGAGCAAAACAATGCTCTAAGGTTGGAGTGAACTTGGTTAGGACCCAAAGAGTCTACCAAGACTGATATGTTTATTATGACTTTTAATAAAGGCTAATTAAGTCCTTAGGAAAACTTTGGTAGACAATGAACCAAACAAAACACAAATAATCCTTAAGGTCGTAAGAGCAAAAATGTGCTCTGAGCTTGGGATAAATGTGTATAAGACCTAATGGTCATACCTATGCCTCATTTATATTTTACATATGAACATATTAAATCAATTACCAAAGAAACCAAGCTTGAAAACAAGTTTAAAACACAAAAGTGCTTTAAGGAGTCTTAAAGCACGTTTTTTTGAAAAATTGTCTCTCGAAATGAGTTTTGAATGGCTAAATGTCCATCATTACTCTTTAATTAACAAGTGTACTATATAGTATCACATTTGGGTGGCTATTTCAATGGGAAATCAAAAATTTCACTTCTATGTGCCTTGTTTAAGTGAATAGTGATTTTATAAGCAGTTTGTAACATATGATGTTATAAGTAAATAAATGGGTCAACAAAGACTATTATACCCCTAGACTACTAATGGGGGCCGGTTTTTATGAGGTAGTCATCACCTTGTAAGTTAACAAAACAACTAAGTAATGATAAAGTAAGGTTACTATTTACTTTAAGCATAAATATCTTACAAACTCACCTTTCCTTCATTATCTTTCTTTCCTCTTCTTTCCTCTTTGTTTTTCACGACTCTTCAAGCTCCCTTCCTCCCTCCATTTACGATTTGCTACAGCCATATACCATTCTCCATCTTTGAATGCTTGTAACTTCTAGCTCCATGCACCAAATCAAATTCCAATACCATATTTGTCTTGTTAGGTCAAGCTCTACACTTCTCTCTTTTCAAATCTTCAGAACTCCATTTTGGTGCCATGAAGATTCTCCATGAGGGAGCTTGAGGCTCATCCTTTCATGCCTTGGACATTCTCCCTTGTGCTTCAAGGTAAGGAAAATCACAGAAAAACAACATTTCCTCTTGTTTTTAGTGTGTGGCCGAAAATTCACCTTACAATGTTGCATTCCTTGCTATCTTTTTAGCTTAATCCAAACTTCAAAGGGCTAGGAGGAGTCCTATCTTGCCACTTGTTCAAGTTCTCTTCCAATTCCAAGGTAAAACAATTACCTTAATGTGTTAAAACAATGTGTGTAACTAGGGTTTACAATGAGATGAAGCATAATGCTTGAATACTCATTCTATTATTTGTACATTGTTTAGAAGTTGACAAACAACCAAACACCCCACCGGTTTTACAAGGAAACAAGAAAGAAGTTTGTGAGGGAAAAAAGGTAAACAAGCTATCTCAATGTAGTTTAAATGCCTTAGGGAAATAAGCTTATAATGCTTGTTAAAACTACCTAAAGAGCAAATGGTGAATGACCTAGTAAAGTGTTCTCAAGGAGACTAGTAAAAGAACATATGTATTGGTGTATGTATTTGCAGGTCAAAGGCATTATTTATGTGGGAAATTCAGTGTTTAAGGATTATGCAATTTAAGGGCCTAAGAGCCATGTTATTTAAGGGCCTAAGTGCCAAGCAAGTTTAATTATGCACTATATTGTGATGTAGTGTAAATTTGGTGAAGTTTTGTGAGTGATAATGTTCTTGATGGAATTAGGTGTTCTTGAGTGTTTAATGGTGAAAACTAGGAGTTTTGGAATGATGATGTGCTAAGAGAACCCATGGCGAAATTTGTAAAATGTATAAGGAGTTCAAAGTGCTTAAATGAACTTGGGTGAACTAGGAATTGTTAGGAATGACACATGCTTCACTAAGGGAGAACACATGCATTAAGGTGTTCTAAGGTGCTATAAGGATATAGGCATTGTCTTGGAAGTTCTAGAAATCCAATGAGTGTTTTTTAGGAGATATTAAAGTCTTGGAGAAGTTTGTTTAAGGTTTAGGTCATGTTGATGAATAAGGAGAGAATGATGTTTAGGTAAGGTTTTGAGAAAGGAATTTAAGGAGTTGTGAAAAGGAGATTTAGTTAGTAAGAAAAGAAGTTTGAGAGATGATGTTAAGGTGTAGAGGAAACACCTTGGTATAGTGGTCATTATTGGTGAAATACCACTTAGAAATCTTAAGGAGGAAACATTCCAAGTGCTAAGAATTTTGTAAGGAATTTGTGAATGATAAGATGGTTTTGGTGTGTGATTTAAAGAGTTTAGTACATGGCTAAAGGTGTGTTTGATGTACCAAATGATGTTAGAACACATTAGGTGGCTTGAGGAAAAATTTGGAGAAAGTTTGACAATGTATGGGAAGTTTCTGCACCCGACCTACCCAGGGGACCGACCCCAGTCTGGGTCGGTCGGGCAGAAACTGTGAACTTAGGTGATCTCTGCAGCCGACCTACCCAGGGGGGTGGGTCGGTCGGTGGGTCGGTCGGACCTTAAAAAAAAAAAAAAAAAAAAAAAATTATTTTAAGAATGTTAAGTGGTATTAGTGGTATGCCATTAAGAGAGTATTGATGGTTAGAAAGATAAATATATATGGACTTGAGAGATTAAGTTAAGTAAGATGATTTAAATGTTAAGGTTATAAAATGATATGTAATGAGGGGATTGTTAAGTAATGATGTTATAAGATTGTTAAGGACATGTTAAGTAAGTTATAATGATAATTTGGTGAGGGAAAAATTGTAGTAAAATGTAAAAGTAAAACAAGTTAAAATGTAAAGTTATGTAACTAAGTTAACGGGGAAAAGTTATAAGCATTAGACATTAAATAATCATGCTACCCCGATGTTAATAAAAGTACATGTAATGTTATCAGTTGTTCGAGAATTGCTCGAGGAACATAAGTGGGCGTGATAAAGTGGACTCCGGTGACAGGTATGGTTTTCTTGCAACCTGTGTCCTAACGGATTACACCGGCTTGTATGCCAATATGTTTTCTTGAGTGTTTGCCACCTTGTAAGATTAAATCATGTAATGAGTTTATAGTAATTCATTTATGTGGCGAATTTGGTATCCGATGCCGTTTAACCCCAAATATGTGTTAAACCTTAGCTAACTAAAACTAGGAACACATGAGTGATCGGTATTCGGAGTTGACGGCCCAAACCTTGGGAACGTGCTAACCACGGCTATGTGTGAGTTAGTCGGATATTGTTGTTGTATGCAAGTGTGTGAACCTCCCTTGTGTGCTTAACTCGGTCATGATACCGTATGGTTGTGGATGTGGTAGGCTCCATAATGGATCTCTAACCACTTAATATTTGATGTATGTATACTAATGGGGGGGTGAGGAGTCCGGTCTGTTCCGGCCACGCGTGTGAGGATGGGGGTTCGTGCCATTATAGGTTCGACCCTCTGTGTATGTTAAGGTTGTCTTCCCATTGGGTTTCCAACTTTCCCCTTTAGCTTAACCAAAGCTATATTACTGACTCACGTCGGGCCACGGGGGCATACTAATGGTTATGTTATTATGGTGTGCTTGGGATTACTATATCCGACACACCTTGGGTATAAGTTAACCGTTCTATATAACCGGACGGTAACGAGGATGGTAACGAGCTTAACATGGGATTGGTAAAAATCCCTAGGCTCACATGGTATACTAACTATGGTGGAAGGTTCCTTGTGAGAACCGATGTATATGGTGTTATGTAATGTTATGCTATGCAAATTCCCTTGCTATGCTTTGGTATAAATATATTATTGGATGTTTTAAATGAATGCAATGTGGTCATGTGTACATGGAAGCAAGAAAGGTTTGCTATGTTTTGTTATGTGAGAAAAGAGTTATGATGTATGATATGGAATGTGTGGATCATGGAAATGAATCCCAGTTGTGACAAGAGGCGTTTAAGGATAACCCGATTGATGGGTACACGTCGTTCGTTAAGGAAGTAGCTCCGTTTAGAGGAGAGCCACTCTAGGGTTTAAGGAATCATTGGATGGTTGGTTAAGTGTGGATGTTATGGTTATAGGTTGAGCCCATTGAGGCGAAATGCTATGTGTTGTATGTTTATGGTTTGTATGCATGATTTAAATATAATCAACTGCATGCTAAGACGACAATTAGTCGTGCGTGGCCCGGTAGCATGCGGGCTGCGGGATTACCATACCAGCAAAGGTGCTGAGCCCCTTGGGGCCACCCCTTTCTCTTCTTTTCCTATTTCAGGTACAGAAGTGCTGGAAGCCGTTCGAGAGTAGGACGGGTAGTCGTTGTACATGGGTAAACTTTTAAGTGTATGTATACAGTAGGTGTAGTAAGACCGAAATTGTATCGGCAGCAGTTTGTAAATACTCGGTACAGTGGGAATGTATGTATATAATAAATGTTGAATTGGAATGAGGAATGTATTGGGTAGTTGCTCGGGAATCTAGTCCATCAGACCGATATAATTGTGTATGTATTGTATTAGCCTTGTTAGCCACGTGGGTGGTTAACGGCGTGTAACACCATTGGAATAAGTAATGTGATGAGTTGAATTTCCGCTGCAGTTTGTTGTTATGTGGTTGTTGTTGGATGGGGTGTTACAAAAAGTGGTATCAGAGCGAAGTATCGCTCTGATGACTGAATTACCGAGCTTAGGAAGTACCGAGTTAGGATTTAAGTACTTTGGGTTAAGGGTTGAGTGATAGCGTGAGAGATACGCTAGTAAGGAACTACCAGTGAATACTGGAAACCTACTATATCCATCCCACCCTCCACAAACCCTGTTTTAAACTTGGGAAAGAACGCCAGAGAGATGGAAGTCCACTCTCATACTCGGGAATACCCGATCTGGCTGTTATTAAATACCTTTAGGGTACGAAGAACCTGTCATACGGTTGATCCCGAAAGCTGGGAATCCCGGAGACGGTCTCCATCTGAACAATGTTAACCGCATTTCATAACAATGAATGAAGGATTTTGTGTATAGAGGAATAGAATTTCCAGCAACCTGGGTCGACATGCCGAGCAGTCGAGGATGACCAGCTTGCAACGCACCAACCGTGCAACAGGCAAGAAGTGGATTAAAAAACCGAGACGAGTGTCTACGGACCACAGTTGATAAATGAACACCAACGGTGTACCAACCGTCAGGGAACTACAACGTAGTGCCCAAATACGTGGAACGGACTACAAAGTGAATACAATACTATGAGAACGGGGTCTCCCAGAAAGGGAAACACCCTAGCTACTGATTATCATGTGAAAACAGTGAGAAGTTGCCTAGAGAAGTTATTATCAAGGCAGTAACATCAGTGAGGGCCAACAAGGCCACTGATGACAATATGTGTCAAAACAATACCACAACCGGTATGTGTCAAACCGATAGCCAGTTAGCATGGCGCACTTGCCATAGCAAGTGCTGCTATAACAGGGCTATTCGGAAATTATAACCACTACAGGTACTTGGAAAAGTACATGGAGTTAAATGTGATCGTCATAACAGTGGAAGGGCCTGTTAGCCTAACCTCTGTAATTGGAAGTACACCAGTCAGCAAGAAGCTAGACTTGGTTAAGGTAAGAAGATGTTGTGAAACCATGGAAATTTTTCTTTCAAACCTAATCTTTCACAAACTCTTTTCTTTTTAAACCAGATTTTCTTTCAAACCAACACTTCTTTCCAACCTTCTTTAAACCAAACCAGTGAAACCAAGGACAGTTGACAAAGATACAACAATGGATAAACCTTCCCTCGATTAAGTTCGGGAAGCAAGGAATGAATATTGTCACAGGACAATATAAGGGAGTTGACGACAGAATACTTCACCTAGGCGTGTGACGGACACTACAAGTGTACCAACTGTGTTGTGGGACGACCGCACTCCGATAGGAGCATGTGGGCCTGACAGACCTGCTTATAGGTTAGTTGGGTAAGTAGTAATGTATCAGTATGATACCCCATATATGTATACGAGTAGAGTCCGGAACACGGGAAGTAGTCGACTCCGTCTACGGTCAGCAGTATAAATCAAACAGGAGCTAGAGAATATAAGGAATGCTTGAAGTCAAAGAACTCAGTTAAGTTAAAAAGGACTAAAGGAACTAGTGAGCCTATTTCAAGGAAGTGCAAAGAGTCAGGAAGTGCAAAACGCACTAACTGTAATAAAGACATCTTATATGTCTTAAGGATCCCCAGGGATAAACATGATAGCTGAAAAGCAGGGCAAGGCAGATGCCTAATGTGGACACATTAATGTGCAAAGAACGGGATGAAACTCCCAGAATCAGTACCTACACTATCTGGAAATGTTGATCTTTACAGAAGAAGATAATAACAGAATGTACCAAAAAGTGTGAAACATATGTAAGGCATAACGTAACGACACCCAGGAGAAATCCTCGAAGGGTGTGCGCATCAACAATTGTTGAACGAAATACATGACAGAAACACAAGGGTTGAAATTAACACCCAGTTTAGACATAAGTGGTCAGGAGACGGACTGACAAACCTAAGGGGCATCCCATGAAAGGAAACGGAATACAACGACCTTGTCATGGAGCCCACTACACCATCTAAACATGTAATAGGATACAGAGGAGTACATGTGTGTGGACAGCCTACAATGAGCCCAGCTCAAGGCAAATAAGGCTTATAAGCCATAAACGAGATATCGATTGAAGGTAGAACTTTATGTGGTATAAGCGAATAGAGTGGTAAGCGAACCACTGCATTAAGAGAATACCTCTCGATATTGTGAGACCGCAGGAGCGGTAGTAATGTGAATCAAGTTCAAGAGATATGTGGAGGATGGACCACGTTGTTATTACCCCAGGGTGATTTGAATAAAATAACACGAAAGGAAGTACTCGTACCTGTTGTGTACACAGGAAGAGTAATAAGTTTGATAGCAACCACCGTAGGTGTGTGAAGCTAAATGTGTAGCGAAGAACGCTCAAGGAAAAAATAGTGGTATATTCAAAAAAAATTCAGCCAAATAAGTGGCCAGATAAACCTAGCTTAATAGCAGAAGCTAATATGATAGCGGATACAGTATAAGTTGATGCTATATAATGAGTAAGGATACGGTGCGCAATAAGCGACCGTTGTGTGAGTATTGTTAAATGATAAAATGGGAGTGAGCAGAGTCATAAGTTAACCCCAGTGGGGGTACAACAGTAAGTGATAGCAAACGAACCGAGCAGTAAGCCGGTGACAAGTATCATGTGGTGAAAATTTCGGGAAAACACAGTGTAAATTCCTATCGCAATCGCATGAGAGATTTACTGTCAAGAGTTTACGCCTCTGCACTCTGTATGACTGAGTGTTTTGGTATTGCTCTTGCGCAGTAATGATCAAGTGAGATAGCTAGGAATCAGAAGCATGGTAATTGTGGAGGAATAATATTATAATGGCCGATGCATAGGTAATGCAAGGCCGCAGGAACGAAACAGTACTTCTATAAAACCAAATGTGGAGACATGATTAACAGTAAGTGACTACAGTAGCACTAAATACCAAAGGTCGGTATGAGATATACCCCAGGTGGGGGAAATAACTGAGAGAGCACTACACACTAGGTAGTAGCTTAATCTCAACCGACAGTAAGTCGGTAGAAGCAAGCAAGTCATCATTGCGAATTACATAGTAGTTTATGCTGTAAGCTACTGGAGAAATGGATGGAAAATTGTGAAACCCACCGAATTCGCTCAGGGTAAGAGATACCGTGCGTCGGTTGAGAAACCATTGTTCCCAAGATAAGGGTAATACATTGGAGATGTGCAATACATTAACAGTAACGAATGGGGCAAACCAGCTCTATAATTATCAGGGTTGCGCAACAGAGGCCAGTAAGCCCATGCGTCAGGTACCGGATATATATTGTGAATATGAATGGATGGCTAGTTATCAATGTCTAAAAGCCTCACAGGCCAGGACCGAAACCGGTTATGAGTTACAACTCCAATGCGAATTCTCGGTTTAGGGACTAAACCGCTAATAAGGTTAAGATCCTCTAATCAGAATCCATTGTGTAATAGACCGCGTGGAAGTTAAAACACTTCACGACGGCAGAACGTTTTAAGCTAATGCTCAGTGATGATTACGTGGGCGTAATCCCTTTTAAGGGGGGAGCGCAAAACCACTTAGTGTGTTTTACCGTACAAGTGTACGCGAACTAGGTGTGCATAGCACAAAATTGTTATGATGGTTGGCGCGTGTGTTATATAAACATACGCATTTAGTTGTGGTTAAATTGTGGTAATTGCGCACAGAAGATGCGAATACCATTGTGGGAAGTGTGTTAGTACAAGTGGAAGGGAGTAAAGAAACTCCCGGGGAACTAAAACCCCGACGGTGCATAAGTACAAACCATGTATTGTATTTTGATAAAAAATATATGTATATATATACAATGTTGTGATTTATGAGGGGTAAAGACCGACATAGAACCTAGTAAGAATTAAATTTCCTAGGTAACTTGAATTAAGCTGGATTTGGATGATGATTGATAGACGGAGTTCTCCCTTGGAGATGTCATGATTATGACTAGAAGGATTCAAAGATAGAAAATGGAATATGTTTGATTAATTGTTGGTTGAAAATGAAGTGGGAGGTGAAACTTGATTATCATGAGATCAAGGGAAGCCGAACACAAATTGGAGTGGAAAGATAGTTCAACACTGGTGCTGATCACATCAGGGTTGGATGATCCTTGAAGCTCCCTATAAGTAATTACAAATACCATGTTAAGAAAGATACAAAGAGCATAAATTGGACTTGGAGTTGTGTGGTGTTTTCAAAAGGATTTTCAATTGGTGTTTTCAAACAATCGATTAATATTTTGAATAAAAGATCTTCTCATACTTAACCTCGTAAAGAATATTTTTGTAGTACTTGCTCACGAGCTGAGGACGTATGAGCCTTTGTCTTCGGACCGGTGACATGAGAAGTACATATGTTAAAAATTAAGTGAATGTTTTGATCTCCCAAAGGAACGGGGACCAGAAAGTGTCCATCGCGACCGGGTTCTGCGGGATCACAATGTATATGTACTCAAAGTGGGATTCGAACCCATGGAGAGATGGAAAAGGTATTTCTGTTTGATATACATGCTATGACATGTTGTTTGGTATGGGTGATAAGGGTTATTTGACTTTGATCTCCTAAAGTGTGTGCTATCAAGACCTATGAGTCTAAATGTGTTGTGCTATCAAGACCTATGAGTCTAAACGTGGTTATGTCACCCAGACCTAAGAGTCTGAGGGATATTGTATGGGTGCAAGTGTGATGAAGGTACCCGGACCATTGAGTCCGAGGTTACCATGTGATATGATATTTTATGTATAAGGTGGATATGTTGCCCGGACCATTAAGTCCGAGGTTGGATGTGAAAGATGGTTGGTAATGGAAGTTTTGTGGCTATAAGTAATTCCCGTATTCTAGTCAAATGATGCAGGGAAAGGTGAACTTCGAGGACGAAGTTCTTTTAAGGGGGGTAGATTGAAATACCCCAAACCTTGGTATGTTGTGTAAACGTTTAACTATGGTATTTAAAGGCTAAAAAGTGCCTCAGGAACATGAATGAACCATTTAAACCATAGTAAAGTGCAATAAAGCACTAAGACACAGTTTGAGCAAAAACATGCTCTAAGGTTGGAGTGAACTTGGTTAGGACCCAAAGAGTCTACCAAGACTTGATAATGTTTAATTATGACTTTATAAGGCTAATTAAGTCCTTAGGAAACTTTGGTAGACAATGAAACCAAACAAAACACAAATAAATACCTTAAGGTCAATAAGAGCAAAAATGTGCTCTGCTTGGGATAAATGTGTATAAGACCTAATGGTCATACCTATGCCTCATTATATGTTAATGAACATATTAAATCAATTACCAAAGAAAACCAAGCTTGAAAACAAGTTAAAACACAAAATGTGCTTTAAGAAGTCTTAAAGCACGTTTTTGAAAAATTGTCTTGAAAATGAGTTTTGAATGGCTAAATGTCCATCATTACTCTTTAATTAACATGTGTACTATATAGTATCACATTTGGGTGGCTATTAGTGGGAAATCAAAAATTTCACTTCTATGTGCCTTGTTTTGGAATAGTGATTTTTATAACTAGTTTGTAACATATAATGTTATAAGTAATTAAATGGGTCAACAAAGACTATTATACCCCTAGACTACTAATGGGGGCCGGTTTTTATGAGGTGAGTCATCACCTTGTAAGTTAACAAAACAAATAAGTAATGATAAAGTAAGTTACTATTTACTTTAAGCATAAATATCTTACAAACTCACCTTTCCTTCATTATCTTCTTTCCTCCTTTGTTTTTCACACGTCTTCAAGCTCCCTTCCTCCCCTCCATTTACGATTTGCTACAGCCATATACCATTCTCCATCTTTGAATGCTTGTAACTTCTAGCTCCATGCACCAAATCAAATTCCAATACCATATTTGTCTTAGTTAGGTCAAGCTCTACACTTCTCTCTTTTCAAATCTTCAAGAACTCCATTTTGGTGCCATGAAGATTCTCCATTGAGGGAGCTTGAGCTCACCTTTTCATGCCTTGACATTCTCCCTTGCTTCAAGGTAAGGAAAATCAAAGAAAAACAACATTTCCTCTTGTTTTAGTGTGTGGCCGAAAATTCACCTTACAATGGTGCATTACCTTGCTATCTTTTTAGCTTAATCCAAACTTCAAAGGGCTAGGAGGAGTCCTATCTTGCCACTTGTTCAAGTTCTCTTCCAATTCCAAGGTAAAACAATTACCTTAATGTGTTAAAACAATGTGTGTAACTAGGGTTTACAATGAGATGAAGCATAATGCTTGAATACTCATTCTATTATTTGTACATTGTTTAGAAGTTGACAAACAACCAAACACCCCACCGGTTTTACAAGGAAACAAGAAAGAAGTTTGTGAGGGAAAAGAGGTAAACAAGCTATCTCAATGTAGTTTAAATGCCTTAGGGAAATAGCTTATAATGCTTGTTAAAACTACCTAAGAGCAATGGTGAATGACCTAGTAAAGTGTCTCAAGGAGACTAGTAAAAGAACATATGTATTGGTGTATGTATTTGCAGGTCAAAGGCATTATTATGTGGGAAATTCAGTGTTTAAGGTTATGCAATTTAAGGGCCTAAGAGCCATGTTATTTAAGGGCCTAAGTGCCAAGCAAGTTTAATTATGCACTATATTGTGATGTAGTGTAATTGGTGAAGTTTTGTGAGTGATAATGTTCTTGATGGAATTAGGTGTTCTTGAGTGTTTAATGGTGAAAACTAGGAGTTTTGGAATGATGATGCTAAGAGAACCCATGGCGAAATTTGTAAAATGTATAAGGAGTTCAAAGTGCTTAAATGAACTTGGGTGAACTAGAATTGTTAGGAATGGACACATGCTTCACTAAGGGAGAACACATGCATTAAGGTGTTTCTAAGGTGCTATAAGGATATAGGCATTGTCTTGGAAGTTCTAGAAATCCAATGAGTGTTTTTTAGGAGATATTAAAGTCTTGGAGAAGTTTGTTTAAGGTTTAGGTCATGTTGATGAATAAGGAGAGAATGATGTTTAGGTAAGGTTTTGAGAAAGGAATTTAAGGAGTTGTGAAAAGGAGATTTAGTTAGTAAGAAAGAAGTTTGAGAGATGATGTTAAGGTGTAGAGGAAACACCTTGGTATAGTGGTCATTATTGGTGAAATACCACTTAGAAATCTTAAGGAGGAAACATTCCAAGTGCTAAGAATTTTGTAAGGAATTTGTGAATGATAAGATGGTTTTGGTGTGTGATTTAAAGAGTTTAGTACATGGCTAAAGGTGTGTTTGATGTACCAAATGATGTTAGAACACATTAGGTGGCTTGAGGAAAAATTTGGAGAAAGTTTGACAATGTATGGGAAGTTTCTGCACCCGACCTACCCAGGGGACCGACCCCAGTCTGGGTCGGTCGGGCAGAAACTGTGAACTTAGGTGATCTCTGCAGCCGACCTACCCAGGGGGGTGGGTCGGTCGGTGGGTCGGTCGGACCTTAAAAAAAAAAAAAAAAAAAAAAAAAAAATTATTTAAGAATGTTAAGTGGTTTATGTATGCCATTAAGAGAGTATTGATGGTTAGAAAGATAAATATATATGGACTTGAGAGATTAAGTTAAGTAAGATGATTTAAATGTTAAGGTTATAAAATGATATGTAATGAGGGGATTGTTAAGTAATGATGTTATAAGATTGTTAAGGACATGTTAAGTAAGTTATAATGATAATTTGGTGAGGGAAAAATTGTTAGTAAAATGTAAAAGTAAAACAAGTTAAAATGTAAAGTTATGTAACTAAGTTAATTAAATTATAAGCATTAGACATTAAATAATCATGCTACCCCGATGTTAATAAAAGTACATGTAATGTTATCAGTTGTTCGAGAATTGCTCGAGGAACATAAGTGGGCGTGATAAAGTGGACTCCGGTGACAGGTATGGTTTTCTTGCAACCTGTGTCCTAACGGATTACACCGGCTTGTATGCCAATATGTTTTCTTGAGTGTTTGCCACCTTGTAAGATCAAATCATGTAATGAGTTTATAGTAATTCATTTATGTGGCGAATTTGGTATCCGATGCCGTTTAACCCCAAATATGTGTTAAACCTTAGCTAACTAAAACTAGGACACATGAGTGATCGGTATTCGGAGTTGACGGCCCAAACCTTGGGAACGTGCTAACCACGGCTATGTGTGAGTTAGTCGGATATTGTTGTTGTATGCAAGTGTGTGAACCTCCCTTGTGTGCTTAACTCGGTCATGATACCGTATGGTTGTGGATGTGGTAGGCTCCATAATGGATCTCTAACCACTTAATATTTGATGTATGTATACTAATGGGGGGGTGAGGAGTCCGGTCTGTTCCGGCCACGCGTGTGAGGATGGGGTTCGTGCCATTATAGGTTCGACCCTCTGTGTATGTTAAGGTTGTCTTCCCATTGGGTTTCCAACTTTCCCCTTTAGCTTAACCAAAGCTATATTACTGACTCACGTCGGGCCACGGGGGCATACTAATGGTTATGTTATTATGGTGTGCTTGGGATTACTATATCCGACACACCTTGGGTATAAGTTAACCGTTCTATATAACCGGACGGTAACAGGATGGTAACGAGCTTAACATGGGATTGGTAAAAATCCCTAGGCTCACATGGTATACTAACTATGGTGGAAGGTTCCTTGTGAGAACCGATGTATATGGTGTTATGTAATGTATATCTATGCAAATTCCCTTGCTATGCTTGGTATAAATATTATATTGGATGTTTTAAATGAATGCAATGTGGTCATGGTACATGGAAGCAAGAAAGGTTTGCTATGTTTGTTATGTGAGAAAAGAGTTATGATGTATATGGAATGTGTGGATCATGGAAATTCCCCAGTTGTGACAAGAGGCGTTTAAGGATAACCCGATTGATGGGTACACGTCGTTCGTTAAGGAAGTAGCTCCGTTTAGAGGAGAGCCACTCTAGGGTTTAAGGAATCATTGGATGGTTGGTTAAGTGTGGATGTTTGGTTATAGGTTGAGCCCATTGAGGCGAAATATTATGTGTGTATGTTTATGGTTTGTATGCATGATTTAAATATAATCAACTGCATGCTAAGACGACAATTAGTCGTGCGTGGCCCGGTAGCATGCGGGCTGCGGGATTACCATACCAGCAAAGGTGCTGAGCCCCTTGGGGCCACCCCTTTCTCTTCTTTTCCTATTTCAGGTACAGAAGTGCTGGAAGCCGTTCGAGAGTAGGACGGGTAGTCGTTGTACATGGGTAAACTTTTAAGTGTATGTATACAGTAGGTGTAAAGACCGAAATTGTTATCGGCAGCAGTTTGTAATACTCGGTACAGTGGGAATGTATGTATATAATAAATGTTGAATTGGAATGAGGAAATGTATTGGGTAGTTGCTCGGGAATCTAGTCCATCAGACCGATATAATTGTGTATGTATTGTATTAGCCTTGTTAGCCACGTGGGTGGTTAACGCGTGTAACACCATTGGAATAAGTAAGTGATGAGTTGAATTTCCTGCAGTTTGTTGTTATGTGGTTGTTGTTGGATGGGTGTTACAGTAGATTTTAATCATGTTAAGTTTCTCGAGTTCAGACCGTAACTTTGTAAATTGTGAGTTGTAATTGGTGAGGTTTGATGTCGGGTGGTTGGAACCCGATGGTCTGTAATCGCCTTAGAGTTTTATTTCCGCTATAATTATGGTAAATAGCGGCATTACAGAAAGTGGTATCAGAGCGTAGTTGCGCTCTGAACCCGAGAAAACAAGCCGAGTGAAATACTTAGATTATAGGTGCACTTAAAACTGGGGAATTGGGGTAGAATTGGGAAGTGAGGATTCCAGTAAGGCACGACTCCTAACCCTTCTTAGATTAGTGAATGATTCCTTTACACACTTTTCTTTTATGAATGTCTGTTGAGTGTGATGTGTTGTTATACCGTTCCAACAATAAACTACAGAAATATATATATATATATATAAGTTTGGAACATCCTATATTAAGTACGATAAGATGTTGGTTGGGATAAATCATATATTAAGCTATTTTCAAAAGCATACTTATGGAGAATACATGGCTAAGAATACAATTCCTTAAGAGCAAGTACACATGCTCCTAGAAATTTTAAAGAATACTTTTGGTTGAAAACAGTATACAAATAGAACTTTAAATAACTAAATTAGTATTGATATTAGGTGAAAGTACTTCAACTCCTTTAAAGTTTGAAAATAAATCTCATGAACTACTTGGTTTCAATTTATTACCTAAAGATAATGTTTAAGATAAATCTTAAGTCTAGAAAATTATTAAGCTAACAAACACTAGTAGCATACACCCGAACCCATAAACCACACTAAAACTCTATGCTAACTTTGGAAAGAAAACACCTAAAGCTAACACCCTACGGGAAGTGCCTGGTGCGACGAACTCCTAGGCTGAAAGTAGTGGGGGTGCACACCCACTTCTAGAAGTTTAGGGGCTAGACAAGCAGCCTGTCATCTAACCGTAAATAATCTTCTACGCAGGTGATGGATTGTGTTGAACTTGAGGGGAAGTGGTGGTAAGACGTTACCATCATGAAATCTTGAGCTAGGCATAGTTCATTACTAGCCACACTGAACAATTCAAAACTTATATATTAAGATCCAGTACTAAATTCATACATGTAAAGAGTTTACCGAGTTAAATCCTTGGTGAAAAATACTTACCTATGGAGTGAAAACACATGAGTAATATTAAACTAAATGCTATTGAGCCTTACATACTTGGAGTATTGAGCGTCTAGTGAAAAATTGAGAGTTACTTAAAGATTTGGAAATCCTCTTGTTTATTTAGAAGTTTAACATTATACATAGATAAAATTTTAGAAGTCACACTAAGAGTGATATTTACAAAAGCCACCATTGTCTAAGGGAGTATTAAGATTTAATAATCAGAAGAATACTTACATGGAACAAACCTTAAGAAAAATAATTACCAAGAGTGGGTGAGTGAAATACCCCAAACTTAAATAAAGTGATTAAGATTATTCTAATCCGTATTTAAGAGCCTAATAATGCTTGAGTAATATTGGTAAGGAGAAATAAATCCAAAGGAAATAAATAAACGCTTAAAAAGCGGAAAACGCTAAATAAGCATTAAATAACCATAGGAGGTATGAGACCTCGGTTAGCGTATTATATGGATTCTAAAGGTTTAATAAGACCTAAATAATATATGGGAACAACTCCCGAAGAAAACGGATCCAAATAATGTATTAAAACGCTAATAGAGCTTTAGAGCACGTTTTTCGAGAAAACACGAAAGCGTGACTTTAAGTGGTCAAATGAACCCGTAAAAATGGTAAATCATTAAATAACCATTCTTAAGCATTAACGAGAGCTTAATGACCAATAAAAATAAAGAAATGAGAAAATTCCGGAAAACGGGCCCAGTTAGTGAATAGTATCAAAACCGGGTAAAATAACGAGCGTTTTCTGTAAAAAGACGTGAAACTGCTCCAGCTTAACAGTATAAGTGGGCCGATTTTTATAAGGTATTAATACCCTCTCTCACACTCAATTAAATATTACCCTCTCACACACACACTAGAAGACAAGAAAACAAAAGTAACAAAAAGTAAAAAGTAGCCCTCTCTCCTCTTATTCTCTTATTCTCTATTCTCTCTCCAATTTCCTTCCCTCTCTC